>VZSC01001212.1:22487-57211 GCA_013398225.1 Steatornis caripensis
CCCCTGGCCAGGCTCCCAGCTGTGCACCGGGGCGAGCCGCTGCATCCCAGCACTTCCCTGAGGAAAGGGATGCAGCAGGGTGGGCAGAGGGCCGTGCCTCTAGGTCCGTAAGCCTGCAGCAGAACTTTGTCCGCAAGAGCAGCATGCAGTTCCTGTCTCTCCAGCCCAGCTCCAGCCCCGCGGGTGCCCCATCCACAGCAGAGGCAAACAGCCCCAGCCCCAGCGATACCCGGTCTGTGGGAAGGTGGAGCGACTGGCTTGTGGGCACTGTGTTATGGCTCCAGCTCTCAGCAGAAGCGTATGCTCTCGTAAAATATCTACATTTGGATGCAGAGATTTCCAGGGATGCAAGAATGCTGTGCTGATAATTAAACATCTGCTCTGTATTTCTCTGTCTCCCGCTGCAATGTTGTTCCAGCCCTCGCTCTCCCCTCCTTGTACTCCAGCAAGCGCTCAGGACCAGGACAGCATCCCTGCTCACCGCTCTGCCCCAACCCGGAGGCACAGCAACTTGGGCCATGGCTGCTGAAAGAGAGAGAGAGCAGCTCTGGGCACCCCTTGAAGCAAACAGCAGCTTCACTGCCAGCACCCCCAGCCTGCATGGGGCTGAAAGCCGACAGCCTGCCCTGTGGCTCGTACGAGCCCGAACAGTTTTGCTGAGCCCCACCATGTGTTATCAGCCAGTGCTTGTCCATGCACAGTCCCCTGGGCTGAGCAAGCAGCTGCCACCGCCATCCTGCAACAAGGAGAGCATCAAAACAACCTCCAAATTGATCTCTCAGGCTCTTCTGCAAGCCCCAGTCACGTCCTGCTAGGAGCAAGCGTCCGCTCTAGTTACTGTCTCCTAGGAGAGCACCAAGGGCTTCAGGCTGTCACAGGAGGAGCGGACCCAAACATGACATCTCCATGGAGCCCGGGGTATGGCAGGCAGGGTCACAGTGCTGCCGAGCAGATGGCACTGGGGTCTGGATCAATGGGATGTGGCTGGGCCCTGGGGGGGCTCTAACAGCTCACACAGGGGCTGGGCTGGTTGTGGGATGAGCTGGGGACAGGGGTGGGTCCCTCCCCCAGCTGTGGTCCCCTGGCCCCAGCTGTGCCAGCACCCCTGCGCGAGTACCAAGCATGGCTGAGCCAAGGTGGCTGCCCGCAAGGCTGGCCCCACGGGGCCACATCCTGCCTGCATTGCACACCTGCCTGGCACTGGTGGCAAGCTTGGGCACCCTCAGTGCCATGCCAGCCAGGCACTGCCAGCGGCTGCAAGTCACCTCTGCCCTGGGGTCTGCAACCCGGGGTGCCAGCGTCCATGGGGAGAGCACCCTGCTGAGGCAGGGGGATGGGGAGCTGAGGATGGGGGAGGCTCACCCCGGTGCAAAGCCCCAGCACACCCAATCCACCTGCCCCGCTTTGGCAGGCTTGCCCTTCATGTCAGCAGCGCAGCCCCATCCCTCGTCCCCTGCCTGCTCCCGGCCCTCGCCTCCTGGCCCCCACGCTGTTTGTCATACCTGTCACCATGGCAAGGGAGAGATTAGCTGTAGACCCTCCACTCCCGCCCCAAGCCACTGATTCATATTCATAAGACTTCAAAGCATCTCGCCTAGCTCCCCTGCACCAAACCTAATCCTCTGCTGCAGCACCGTGCCAGTAGCCCTCGCTCGCAGCGCGGGGCCGGCAGCTGGCAGCCCCAGAGCCCTCCTGCCGCGGCCAGTGGTGGCCATGCAGCCACGTACCTATTGTTCCTGCTCCCCCACAGCAAGTCTGGCCCACGATTATGGGGGGACACTCTGTGCCATGGGGGTGCCGCCATGGGAGCCACAAAGATCAGGGGTTAGCAGCACGGAGGTGATGGTTTGTGTGTCCTCACCTGCACCCGTCCATTCTTCCACCCATCCAGAGGAGAGGGCTTTGCTCACAGCACACCACCTGGACTGCCAGCCCAGCAGCATCCCTGCATAGGTCACAGCGATACTGCCAACAGCCCTTTTGTAGGGGCTAATTGGTGCCCTCACCCCACAGCCCCCTCTTCGTCCTGGCCACAATCAGCATCCAGCAGGCATCAGGCAGGGGCTATTCAAGGGCAGTCGGGCGTGCAGAGCACAGCCTCTCCAGGCAGCCTGCCTGCTCCCCCCAGGGACGGATCCTGCAGCACAGCACTGGCAGAGAAATGGTGGGGAGCGTGCTGGAGGCCATGGCATTTGGAGGCGCAGGCAGAACCAAAGTAAGCACCTACCCCCAGCCCACCCCGGAAAAGCAGTGGGGCAGAGGATGGGAGGAAGAGGCACCCGGGGTTGCCCTCCCATCACCCTGCTGCACTGTGGTTGCAGGCAGGGCTGCAGACCCCTGCAAGCACCAACCAGCATTGCCAGGCCACCTCCACGTCCAGCTCATCTGCTCCACGGCAGGATCACACTGGGCTCAAACACAGCCAGCCCCGCACAGATTGCCGGCGGCATTGTGCTGCCCGCAGGTGCTGGCAGCCCCACGCCAGTGCTGGTGCTGGGAAGGTGCTGGTTTGGTGCGTGGTCCTGGTGGCAGGCAGGCAGGCGGGCAGCGGGTCCCCCACAGAGCCATCTCCTCCAGATGGCGAAGGCCATTAGAGCCGCTCTTGCGCGCACGGAGCCATAAAGTTTATGGGCCTCATCATTTAGCTGTAATGGAAATAGTTAAATCTGTCTCTGTTTAAGCAAACTGTGCCCTCGCGGGAGCGCTTGGCGCAGCAGGCCTGGGCTCTGCAGGCAGCGGGTGCCTCTGCTCACTACCCGTCCTCACTACCCATCGCGGAGGCAGCGGGGGCACCCAGCTCCAGCACAGCCACCCAGCACCCGTGAGGTCCCCATTGTGCCAGGATGGTGACAAGCATGCGACACCAGCATGGGGGCTCTCCCTGCGCTGCTGCCCTACTGCCTCGCTTTCCCGTTGGTGCAGGGAAGGTGAGAGCCACATTTGGGGCCACCAGGCAGGATTTGGGACTATGCAAATTCCCTGCCAGCANACTGCCTCGCTTTCCCGTTGATGCAGGGAAGGTGAGAGCCACATTTGGGGCCACCAGGCAGGATTTGGGACTATGCAAATTCCCTGCCAGCAGGAGTCGAGAGGTGATGTGCAGACAGGTGGGCGCAGAGCACAGGGAGCTGTGGGCAGGATGATGCCCAGCTGGCAAGACCCATCCTGGAGCCTGCCGGAGCTCATTGCAGGGGGCAGAAGAGGACATGATGCCTTGAAAGCCACTTTTTATCCCTCGCCAGGCACCCCCAGGAGCTGAGTATGAAGGGGATATGATCCCAGCACAGCCCAGGCTCTGCTCCTGAAGCAGGATTGGGGCAGGGAGCAGGGGGAGGGCAGCACCCCTCAGGCCCAGCCCAGGGGCAGGAGGTTGGACCCCTGGCTGGGAAGCTGCCAGCGTGTTTATGGAGGGCCAGACAGTTGTTTCCCATCCTCACCCCAAAGCAGTATGACAGGCTGGCGGCACCTGCTCCACACACAAGGTCTCGGCTCAGCACCCCATGCAGCCTCCTGGCCCCACATCTCACCTGGGATGGGGTGAGGCTCCGGGGCTGCCCCCATCACCGGAGTGGGTCTCCTCGCTAATGCTTAGCCATGGCGCTGGTGGGAGCTCCCTGCTCCCCAGCATGCAAAGCATGATTAATTACAGAGTAAATCATTAATATTCACAGCTAATTAAAGATCCTTATCATGAATTATGGAGCTCACTCTCCAAATTATGGGACAAGGATGGAAGAGAGTGGAAAAAGCCCTGCAGGGAGAGGGGAGTGCAGAGGGGCAAAGCTCTGGGGCAGGGGCCCAAGGGCGAGCTGTGGTACCCTCTATGCAGGGTACCTGGCTCTGGCAGGACCCTGGTAGGAGATGCAGTGATGGGCAGGAGACAGGGCAGTGGGCATTGGGGCAGGCATGGGATCCAGCCACACTGGAGCAGGGGCCAGGCAGCACCGGGGATTCCAGGCACCCCTGCCCACAGGTCTCTAGCCTGCCACCCCAGCATGTGGGGGACCCCTTCGTTCTGGCCCAGCTTTGCACATCTCTCATGGAGCAGGGACTGCCCTAAGCCAGCTGGCACACAGCCCCTGAGCCAAGCTAATCCCAGCGGGGCTGGGATGGGGCTGCCTGGTCCCTGGGGACCAGGCAGGAGGAGAGGGCACCGGCACTTTGCCTGAGCTCCTGTTATACAAATGAAAGGTTTTTAGTGGGAAAGACTCTGGGAGAGTAATACATCTCCCATATTGATCGCAGGCCAGGGACCAAGGCACGGCTTAAACAGTAATTGATTTCTAGCCGCCGAGATGTGTTGGGGAGCATTGATTTAACAGCACTGCAGACACACTGCTACTAATCTGATTAAAGTATTTAGCAGAAATGTTATTCTTTAAAAAAAAAAACAGAGGGAGGTGATGGTGCTGCCTTGGGCTGGGGGGGCTGAGGCAGGGCTGTGGAGCAGGGTCAGCACAGCACCCTGCTGGCAAGGGCCTGGGAACGGCTCTGTGCCTGCGCCTTGGTGAGGGTGCCACTGCCTCAGGACACATCTCCAGCCAGCTGCGCTCACTGCCGTTCCTGCCAGAGCTGCCAAGGATGCGTGCGAGCCCAGCAAGATGCAGTCAAGGCAGGGCCAAGGACACGTGCCGGAGTGCCGACAACACGTGTGTGAGGGCCCTGCAGCCCCAAGGCCCTGCTCCCAACAGCCTCCCAGGGCAGCAAGGAGATGCTGACCCAGGGGACCGCGTGTGCTGCTGGCCCCCAGCGTCCCCACACACAGCCTTCCCCACGTCATGCCCTGCCACGGGCAGTCAGGCTGTTGCGGGGAGCTCTCACATGCTGACCCCTCCTGTCTTCATCCTGCCCCACTGCTGAGAGTGGAGATGGATGCTGTGCTGGTAGGGATGGGACTCCCCCATGCCATTCCGGCCCCCACAGAGAGGCAGCAGCTGAGCAGGTGGAGGGGTTCCTGCAGCTCCCCATCACACACATCAGCCCAGTTAATTAACAGGTGATATCAAACAAATAAATTATTCCTGCTTCCTATTGATTCTAATTTACTGGCCCCTGGAGAGCCCGGGCTCATTTATCCCACCTGTCACCCCTGCTTAGCAGCTGCACTAACACCTGCCCCACTCCCTTCACCTCTCCAGTTCTTCCACCTTTGGGGCACAGCTGGGCATGGCCATGGGGCTCATGCTGCCCCACACCGCCACCCATCACCCTCTGGGATGCAGCTGCAGTCAGGTCTGCTGCTTATCTCAGGGACAGCAGATGCCCCAGTGCTGGCAGCACTAGCTGCCCACCCTCTTGGGCAGGGGCCTCCCTGGGGACCAGTTTCATCCAGGGGTGCCCTGGCTCCTGCCAGCTCTTTCCCCACCCCAGCACCACCAGAAAGGATGGCAATACCAGTTCTGGCTGTTCAAGCCCAGCCCCAGCTCCCCACTGGCAGCTGTCCCCCCAGCCCAGGACTTGACTGCCAGGACAGCAGCCTGATGAAGAGAGGCCACCGCTGCCCACGCACCAGCCTTTGACATCTGCCTCATCTGCGGAAGGCTGATCAAAGCCTGAGCCCCTCCCAGCTCCCCACCCCTATGAATGCCAGATCAACAAATGAATCCCGGCTGAGCTGCCGACTGCACAGCCAGTTGCTCCTGAGCAGGCTTGGTTGGGAGATCCCAGGGAGGCACAGTGTCCTGGCATCCACCCCTGTCCGCTTCGGGGGCTCAGCTCATGGCTGATGCCATGCTAGTGACATGTCATTAGTGCCAGCCCAAGCTCTCAGGCACAATGGTGGCAGCTGCTAGCCCTTGGCAGCTAGGACTGCCTCCTGCTTGGGTCCAGGCAGCACCCAGCAATGTGTCCTGATTCTTCTCCGGCAAGGACAACACTTCCCAGCCGTGCCTGCACAGGGCTGGCCTTTGGCAGGAGCCCTTGGGCTCAAGTGCAGCAGTCAAGCAGCAGCGTGTGTGCCCTCCTCTGGGCACAGGGACGTTGGTTGGCTCAGCTCAGGGATGCTCTGGGCAACAGCCTGCCGGCACAGAGCCGGCAGTGAGCTGGATGCAGCCAGAGCAGCCCTGGCCTCACCTCAACTCTGGTGAGCGACCAGCCATGCTGTACCAGAGCAGCTGGAGCCTGACCAGGACCGCGGGATGGGATTGTGAGCACAGCCTGCCTGCTCCTCCAGGCGCTGGTGCTTTCCAGAACTGGCTGAGCTGGATTTCCTCGGGTTGGACAGATTAAATTGATCTGGCCAGACGCCAGTGGCAGGCTGCTTGCCACATGCCCATGGTCTCAGCCTGCCCAGAATGTTTGGTGCTTAGACGGGGGTCAGCCAGTATCTGGCCTGGGAAGGGACACACACAGCTCTGGAGTCACTCTTGGGGACCCTGCAGAGTCCCTGGCACTGTCTGTGCCTCCCCAAGCCCTTGGACATCCCCCACGCTGCTCTTCCCTTGCAGAAAGCCGAGCAGCGACAGCCCTGCTGCTTTGCCAAGGGGTGGATGAGGAAGAGTGGTAGATGCTGCCAAGCCCTGGCACCACGGTGGCCGGGCTGGGGTGGGTGGGCTGGCAGGTGACTCACCCCCCTCAGATGATTCATCCCAGGAGCTGGCAGAGCCAGGGGGGCTTCAGCCAGGCCGGAATGTCTCGCCTGCAGCCAGCCCATAATGTCTCGCCTGCAGCCAGCCCGTAATGTCTCGCCTGCAGCCAGCCCGTCACCCCGGCCTCCAGCCCGGGGCTGAATCCGCATGCCCGCTGCCATGAAGGTGATCCCCACAGATGCAGACCGGTCATACACATGCCCAGGAGCCACCAGCCTCCCCACTGCTGACCCACCACCCACCCTGCAGAGGCCATGGGGTGCCCAGTGGGGCTGGAGGCTGCAGCTCCCGGCTGCGCTTGGCACGGTCCCACAGCGTCGTGCGGCCAGGCACGTGTGGGAGGAGCGGCTGGCAGTGCCGCAGCTGGGAGATAAGCTCCCCTCTCATCCTCATCGCATGTGACGGGAGGGAGATTTATGGCTCTGAGCTGCGATTTGTGCGGCTCCAGCTCATGGTATTGATCACTCCTTGTTGCTCCCGCTGCTGCTTCCTCACTTCCCATCCCCTCCAGCCTGGTGAGGCAGGCAAGCTGGCCCTGCCTGTTAACTCTTGCAGCCCTGGGGACCCCTGGGGATGGGCACCCCTCTGTGCTGCAGCAGCTGGGGCAATAAGGAGCACCACAGGTCCAGGCTGGCTGGTGGGGCCCCCCTCCTCAGGCTCCCTCACAACCCCGTCTTTGGTCCACATCTTCTATCGGATGCTGCCTGCAGAGTCCCGAGGTCACTACTCACCCTACACTGCTCCTGCCTGGAGGTCCCAGCGGTTGCACTTGGGGGTCCCAGCAGCTGCACTTGGCAGCACCAAGAAAGCCCAGCATCAGGCTCCAGTCTAACGGGAATCCCAGTTGCTCCCAGTGTGTGCAAGGGAGCTGGAGCCCTGGGGTGTTGGGGGGGGCCTCTGTGGGAAGAACCTGGGCACCAGCGCAAGGCTGGCAGTGGAGCAGGAGCAGCGCAGGCTGGCAGCTAGTGCTGGACCAGAGCTGGGCCAGGCCAGTGCCAGTGTTGGTGAGTGCTGTAAAACGCTGAGGATGGGAACTGGCAGATGGGATGTGGGGCACTGGAAACCCCTCTGATGAGGAACGAGCGGAGGCCAGAGGAAACAGGATGCTAGGGCCCGCCTCGGAAGAGGAGCGGTGTTTTCCCCATCCAGGGCTCAGAGCAGAGTGAGTAGGAGTGGTTTGGCTGCGTTGCCAGTGGGGAGCGCCCCTTAGCAAGGAGAGGGACCAAAGGGACAGGGGCAGGCTGGAGGAGCAGAGCTATCGGCAGGGGGGTGGCTGGTGTGGCCAAGGGGACAGAGGTGGCAGGCAGTGATAAGGTGACAGCGCGGCAGGGGATGGGGCATGCTGCCAGGTGTTAGTGCTGAGCGTACAGGGATGGCAGGTGGTGACAAAGGGACAGTGCCCAGGAGACAGGGCGTGATGGCCACAGGCAGTGCCAAGGGCACACGGACAGCAGCTTGCACCGATGGGGCCAGCCGAGGGGCTGGCGCTGCGGGGATGGGATGGGCGGCAGCCGAGGGGGAACGGGGACTACTGGCGGCTCTGCAGCAGCAGCAGGAAACGATGTGTGAAATGAAGAGTTCCTGCCCAGTGCCCAGGGGGAGCATGCAGCATACTGAGCAGGGGCTGGGGCCGGGGAGGGAGGTGCAGCAGCGTGCACAGCTGAGAGGGTCCCCAGCACCACATGGGGACCCTGACTTGGGGGGCTGCTCTGCAGCATGTGGCTGTGCCTCTCCTGGAGGGGAGGTGGGAGGTGGGCTCTTGGCATGGGAGTGGTGAGTGGCTGCAGTGGGGCCAGAGGCTGTGGGGGGCACAGCCCTGCCCTCAAGCCCTCACTGTCCCCCCTCCGAGACACCCCAGCCCCGTGTACCCACACCCCCTCCCCGCTTGCTTGTTTCCCGCTGCTCCGCGGAAATAATTAAATCTGCTATTTCGGCAGGTTCCGCATCTCCTGCCAGGCGGATCCGCAATCAGCATGGAGAGGGCCCGGGGCTCCCCCACCTGCATACCCCTCCCTGCCGCCGCGCCACCCCCACACTGGGGCACCTTTCCTGGCCCTGCCGCCTCTGCCTGCCTCGGCTACCTGCCTGCCAGCGTGGCCTGCCTGCCTGCACCCTTGGGGGCAATCCTGGGTGCTCACAGGAGGGGCAACACACTCCTCTCCAGCGTCGAGCACGTCTTCCCAGCCAGCTCCAGGGTCACAGCCCCATGCTGGCTCCTCTGGAGGGGTCAGCCCTGTCCCCAAAGCCAGCCTGGCTACAGAGGGACCCATCCAGGGGCTGGCACAGACCCCGAGTGTGGGCAGGCACAGCTCCCTGCGGCCGCCCCACCAGCCCCCACTCGCCATCCATCCCTGGTTCCAACATTATTGTCTTCCTGCTGTACCTGGGGAAGCTTTAAATAATTCACAGAGGTAAGCTTGAGCACAGATGCTCCTGCAGGCAGCTGGGTGAGAGCAGCCAGGTAGTGGCTGGGTGGCAGAGATAGCGGTGCCGTCCCCACCAGCTGCCCAGGGCTCGCTGGCACCTGCCAGCTGGGAAGGAAGGGCCTGAGCTCAGCATTCATGGAGGAAAGGCACTGAGAGCATCGTCTTGAGACAGTTCAGTACAGGTGGGAGGTGAACAGGGCATCCTGGAAACCCTGGACCGTGGAGACCCCTGCACCCAGCCCTGTGCTGTGCCCTCACCCCAGTCATCTCTCGCTCCCACTCTCTTCTCTGCCCCCAATCTCACGTGCAGGATCCCAGATTGATTCCTGAGAAAGCCTGTTGTTAAACTGGCAGCTCTGGCTGTAAATTCGGATCAATAATTTAAGGGGGTAAAACTATTAATAGAACATTAAAATACCCACTCACAACTAAGGCACAATAGTGGAAGTGAAGGTGAGGGTGCCTGGATGACCTGCACAGTAAGGTCCCCTGGTCCTGCCAAAAGCCCCAGTGCTACCGGTGCCGGCGCGGTGGGGAGTGGCAGGCATTGCTGTAACTAATCTCCGGCTGTGCCAGGAGAGGGGAGGGTGGCATCCATCAGAGAGTGGGGTTATTGATGGACTCCAAGGCTGCTATTACCCACCAGCCCTGCTATTACACACACCATCATTCAGCGCGTGGCTGTGGCTGCCATGCCAGCCCCTCAGCAGTGCCACGGACTGCGCTGGCTGGGAAAACCACTGGAAACAGGTATAATTACATGAGATGGGGCCCACCATGGGTGTTTCAGCTGCAGCCTCATTATCTACGCTGTACACATTGCACTGTTCAATGCTGCCTGGGTCATCCTCCGAGCCCCATGTACCCAGCCCACAGTGAGCCAGCACCAAGCAAACCCCGTGCACAACCCTGCTCCACCCAGGTGCCTTCTCCGTCCTCCGCAGCCAGCCTGGCCCCATGCTGCCTGGCTGGGCTGTGGGCAGGAGGCAGCCCCTGCCAGCATGCAGAAGGGATCTGTCCTTCCCCACCCACAGGTGATGCTCTCAGGAGCTGCCGAGCTGTGATGCTAAGAGCCTGCTGTATGCCGTCTCATTTTGGGGGGATTAGTCCGTGATCCCCCGCTGCCCAGACCCAGGGAAGGCGGCTCCAGGAAGCAGAGAAGGTGAATTTGAGGGAGATTAATGCTGCTCCCTGGCGGGATGGGAAATGGAGGTACATCTGCTCATCTGAATAGAAGGAACAGTTGCCCCGTGGGGGAGCAGATAAAAATAGGCTGACATTTACCTGCCAGCCCTGAGCCAGGCGAGTGGAGGGCATTGTGGCCAGGCTGTGCCCACTAAGGGATGCAGGCATCTGTGAGCGCCAGGCACTCACCACATGCTGTCCTGCTCAGGCTGTAGTGACAGCACGTGGCACTCGGTGGTGTGACTGTGTGTGTGCAGGGCAGTGACCTGGGTTGGCACCAGTGATGAGGAGTCCTGCTGAGGCAAGGCATTGACACCAGTGCAATGGGACAGCCAGCGGTGTGTGATGGGGCTGTGGCATGCTTAGGGCTGCCTGTACATGGAGCCGAGCAGCAAGGTGGCTGGCGGCGAGGCGGGCAGCCATGGCACGAGCAGGGGGATGAGCTTGGGGCAGGGCTGGTGCCGAAGCCCAGAGCCTGCTCGGGAACTTGTTCCTCCCAAATGGATGGTAGTGATGAGAACAGGCAGAGCTAGGAGCTGTGGTAGGTGTCCCCTGGGAAATGTGTGAGAAAGGTGAAGGAAACCCCTCTTTGCCCACCTGGGTGTCCTCCCCTGCAACCAGCAGAAAGAAGCATCTTCACCTTTCTGAATCCTTGCAACCCAGGCTGCTGGGAAGGGCTGGCAGCACGCTCTGTCCTGCTCGGGAGCCAGGGAATGCCGCAGTGACTGTAACCACCTCTCCATCTGCCCGCAGCAGCCCCTGTCTTCCCATGCACCACAGACCGGGGCTGAGCATCCTTCTACGATGGCATTAATGTTTCCCATCAGTGCTGGCAGCAACTCCCTAGGATGACACTCACCTCTTCACAGCCATCTCTGAGCAGCGCAGGCCAGCTGCCCTGCAGCTGCAGAGGTCAAGACACCTCCTCTGGCATCACTGGCTTGGCATCCCACCACTGAGCAGACGTTAACCTTGCTGCGTGCCCGACGGCTCAGGGTGCTTGCCCAAGCTGAGGCACGGCAGCCTGGCCCGCAGCAGGTCACCCAGGTTCCCAGGGCTGCAATAGCCCTGTGAGCTGCTGGTACTGCTGTCCTTGGGGCACAGCAGCACCCAGCCCTCGCCTGGCCTCGGACACCTAGCCTGGCCCCAGTGAGCCGAGCCGGAGCCCTCGCCACCAAAAAGCCAGCGTATGGCTGCGGGTGGGAAGGGTTAACAGCTGTGAAAGCAGAGCCTCCCCTCCCTCCCCCTGCGCTGTGTTTTACAGGCCGGAGCTATTACCAGGAAATGTTCCCATCAGCACCATTGATTCTCTTGTTTACAGCCCCGTAATCCTCAGCTGTTGACTCAGGAGCAAAGAGGAGAGGAGGGAGGAGGTGTCACCCTCTTGGCCACCGCCTCTGCCCTGCCTACAACCCCGGGCATCACCTCTGCCCTGCCTGCATCCCCCCGCAGTGCCCGCCCGGCTCTGCCCCGCCGGGGTGACACGCACCCCAGCCCTGTGGCGCCTGTCTGGGAACTGGGGGGGCTCCGCGGCCCGTGGGGAGATGATGGAGGGTGGCACGGTGGCAGGAGCCTTCCTGTGGCAGTGGTCACAGCCCTGCACGAGCTGGCCTGCGCAGGCGGCAGCGGGGTGCCCCCTCGCCGGTGGCTCTCTCCCGGCACGCAGCTATGCCTCCCACCAGCTGCCTGACACCTGGTCACAGGGCCCCGCGCGGCAGCCCCGCTTTGTTCTCATTAGTGCGATGAGCGGAGCTGTCATGCTAAATTAGGGACCCTCCCGACTCACAGCTCTGCATCTGCCAAGCCAGCAGTGGCTGCCAGCCAGGAGAGCGCGGTGGGGTGACGGTGGGCACCCGCTCAGTGCCCCAGGGAGGCTGCAGGCAGGGCTAAGCAGCCCCACAGGCTTCCCGCCAGTGAGCAGCATGGCAGGGCTGGGGTGCTAGCTCCCGACGTGGGGGGCTGGCCTTGCACAGCCATGTCTGCCCCTGCCCCTGGGCCCTGGCTCTTCCCATGCGGCAGGACACGGGTGGCTCCCTGGACCCCAGCGCTGGGGCTGTGGCTCTGCCTCACCCTCGGTCAAGCTGGGATGGTGCAAACCTATGCTGAGCATCAGAGGCAAGGGCACTCGTGCAGCATCCATCGCTGGGACTTTCACCAGTATTTGTAATTCTTATGGCTCCGATAACACTAGAGCTCTGCCACCTCCCTGTGCCGGGCACAGCTGGGAGGGCAGGATTGTGCCTCCCCCTACTTGCTTATGCTACTGCCTGAACGAGGACCTGCTCTGCTAGGGTGGGATATGCTTTGTTTCCTTCCAAAGCCCTCCAGGCAGGGATTTGCCTTCCCTCCCTTCCAAACCTTCGGGAGCCCAGTTCTCCCTCAGAGCCTGGAGGACTAGGGAGCTGGGCTTCCCGGTGGAGCTAGAGCAAGGCTGCAGGTCAGAGCCTGCCTCTGCTGGGGCTAAGCCAGGCTGGGCGAGTCCCAGGACTGGGGTGCCTGACCTGTCCTTTCCCTGCACCTCTCAGCCCGGCTTCACAGCACAAGCCCTGCCAGAGCATCACCACCAGCCCAGCCCAGCCCAGCGCATCCCTGCTCTGCACAGGGCTTTGCCCCAGCCCTGACAGACCCCACGTCAAACCAGGCAGCACAAGCTGTCTCCTGGCAGCTTTCCTCTTCCCTGATCCATAGTCACTGGGGGCTAGGATCCCCTTGTCAGCATCCCAGCCTTGCCCCTGCTGTGGGTGCTGGCACAGGGGCCGTGCCCAGCGCTCCCTGCCCCCTAGGATGTCCTGCCACTGGGCACTCACCGTCTGGAAGTCGCTGCCGTCGCATTCCTCATCACCGAATGTGCAGCGGACAAGCATCTCACCCAGGTCCAGCTGATGACCCACGCGCCCATAAAACTCGTCCAGGTAGAAGGGGCGGCTCTTCTCCGCCTTGCTGAGGGCCGGTGTCCCCAACAGAGCCTCCAGCCTGCTTCTCTCCACGCTCTCCGGGACTAGGGGAACACCAGCCCCATCTAGGAGACCCAGCATCTCCCCTGCCCAGTACAGGTCATGGCTAGAGAGCTGCGAGAAGCGGGCAGGGTTGATGTTGCAGAGTGTGATGGCAGGGAAGGTCTTGTTGCGCACCGTCTCCTCCTCCAGCTGGGTGCTGTGGGGGTACTGGAAGTACAAGCCCACACACTTGGCATAGGCATGGACAAGGAGGGCCAGCGAGCCCAGGAAGGCCAGCAGCCACAGCAGGTTGCGGGCAGTGTAGCGCTGGTGCTGGAAGATGTGGTGGATGCCATGGAGGGTGGAGTGGCTGGCAAACTCCTCCAGGCTGCACGGGCGCCGCTGCAGGGCTGGAGCATCACGTGCCTGGTGCCCGTCGGAGCAGCCCTCCATGGCACGAGCTGCCAAGGGTCCGGGGGATCCCCAGGGGTGTGGGTGGGGCCTCTGGGTTTCCTCCAGCCACATGCTGCCGCCCGGCTCTGCCTCTCCCCTCTGAGCCCAGGGATCTGGAAGAGGTTTGAGGAGCGGACGGCTGGGGCAGCGACACACAGAAGCTGAGCTGGGCTGTGCGGCAGGCGTTGTGCGCCAGTGCCGGGACGGGACTGATGCAGCGTGGCGCTGCCCACACCCTGCCCCGAGCGGGAAGCTCGCTGAGTGCTGAGACCACAGACGCACTTAGCAATCACCGCATCCTGCAGGAACCGGAGCCAGAGGCTGAAACATTCTGGAAAGCCCTGGGTGCTCTCACCGCCTGTCTCCTGGGGCTGCAGGCAATTAGCTGGAGTCCTGCTTGCTTCCACCATCTGCATGCACTTAGTATGGGCTCTCCGGGGAGGGAGAGGCAGGCAAACTCCTCACATTGCCCTGCTAGGGCATGTATGAGCCGCCTGGGCAGGGCTGCTTGGCTCCAGGCTCAGGAGGAACACGTGGGCAGGTGTGTCTTGGAGGGCAGTGTCTCTTTGGCCACGGGGATATGGGGGCACCCCAAGCTCTGCACCAGCCTTGCAGGAACACAGCTCCGAGACATTGGGCTGGCCAAGGAGCTGAGGTGCCAAGGGTCACTGTTGTCACAGCTCCTGCACCCTTGGGCTCAAGCACCTCCTCTGGGCTCCAAAAAATCTGCAAGGAGCCAGGCTCCTGCGAGCACAGGGCAAAGGTGGGGGATGGCAGGGCATTCAAGGGGCAGTGACACAGACACCAGGGGAGCACCAGGTGCTGGTACCACCTGCCTGCTGCCACGGGGATGCTGCCAGGCTCTCTGGAGTGGTGCTACCTCGAGGCCAGGAGGTCTGGCACGGTGCTGGGGCTGGCACAGCTCAGCATTCCTCACCCTCAAGGTCCGCAGGAAGAGGCAGAATCTTTTATGAGGCCAGCCATACTGCTGAGGAAAACAGTTGCTTGTGAGCACTGAGAAGCAACCATGTGGCCAAAAGCTTATCTCCCTTCCTGATCCATCTCAGTTGGTAAAATAAAAGATACTGACTTTCCCTACCAGGCTCGCCACGTACACACGCACCTGCCTGGGCAGGTCCCGCAGCACTGGTTCACTGGCAGTGGGAACAGAGGGAGACGTAGAGTGGAGCCGCATCGGCAGGGTCAGGGAAGACAGGTCAGGATTGGGGAGGACACCCAAACTGGGCAGGGGGGGCTGCGTTCCCCCATCCTGCTCCCCACACCAAGAGCAGGAGCTTCCCGGGAGAGAATATGGGGAAACCAGAGACAAGGATGCCCAGACACAGGGAGAAGGTAGTACCCAGGCCCAGCGGGGCTGGAGGTGGGGCAAGAGGGCTGGGGTCTCTCCTGTGGGTGCACCCAGACATGGCCAGGTGCCCAGCAGGACCCCAGAGCTGAGTGAAAGGTGCCGCAAGGCCTCGCGGTGTCTGCAGCCACCAGCCACCAATGCCGGCCCTGCCCAGCTGCGCTCCCCCGGCCTGTGCTCCCCAGCACAGCTCTAAATCCATTAGCTTTGCATAATTAGATTTTTCTCAATTACCAGATTATGATAATTAACAGCTCATTTGTAGGAGGCAGTGCCTAATCCCGGCATCGCACTTGGCTCAGCGCCAGCCTGGCTGACGAGGCTGCCTGCGCTGGGACAGCAGGCGGCAGAGCAAACGCCGGCACGAGGGAGCCTTGCCTGGGGGGCAGGAGGCCTCGAGGATGCTCCCAGGATCCCCAAAAGCTCTCCACCACCTCAGACATAGACATCCTCTGCACTGCCTGGCCAACAAAGACTGCCCAGAGGGCTCAGACCCCAAAAATAGTGGTGGGGATGAGAGCCCATGCAGGGACAGCATCCACCAGTGAGGGGAGTTAGCAGGGGTTTGTAAGTGGCTTGGGCACCCATGCAGCTCTGGAGATGCAGAAAACATCCTGCAACGTCTCGTCCTGCAAGCAGCCATCAAGGGAAACCATGGGAGAGTTAGTGTCGTTGGCTGGGCTGGCACGGCTGCAGTCATTAAGAGGCTTGTTAATGAACTATCCTAGTCAATAATGTTGTGAGGAAGGACAGGAGAGCAGGGTATCGGAAGGCAGCCACTGCTAAGGTACCAATCTTCATCATGGGAATGCAGAGCAGTCCAGGCAATTACTGCCCATCAACGGTGCTTCATCCCTAGTAAAATAATAGAACAAATATTAAGAGAAAAATGCTTCTGAAGACCTTGAGGGCAGGGGAACAGGGAGCAATAAAGATGTGCTTGGAGCTCACACAGAATAAATCTGCCCAGTCCGACTTGATTGCCCTTTTTGGGTAAAATTGCTAAATGAGTCGATGGAGAGGAGACAAGAGGTGTGATATATTAGCCTTTTATTAAAGCATTTAATATAGCATCTCGGGGAATTAATTCCAGTTTGTGGGGACAGCTGTCCCCAGCCTGGGCTGGATGCAGCCAAGGAGGCAAGGGTGATGGGGTGGCCCCAGGGCACAAGGGGAGCATGGTAGCATCCTGTGACACTGGTGATGAGCGCCACTGGGGACAGCCCCTCTTCTCCCACCCCAGGTGAGTGTGTCACAGCTCCCACTCTGTGACCTGCTGCCCAGGGCAGCTGTGCCAGGAGCACCAGGGATGCGTCTGGACGAGCCGGATGCAGCCCCATGCCCAGTTCCCACGGGGCAGTGCCCATACCCAGCCCAGTGCCCCCACTGCACCCATTCGAGGCCACCAGCTCCGCATGCCCAGGGCCATCCTGCAGTTTCAGGGCTCTTCTGCTCCTGCCATGGGCTCTGCCTGCAGAGCTCTGGCTGGGAAACAGCATCAAGCGTGCGCAGCAGTCATGCCCAGCCGGGCACAACTGGCTGGGACATCTCAAGCCGTTCCCATGTGTCTCCTTTGCACCGCACTTCTGATCTTCTACCATGAGCGAATCCAGGCAGGGGATCTGGTCCTGCCTATCTGCCCAGCATGTACGGCAATTTCGGCTCGGCTCACACACGTAATAAATCACCCTGCTTGCCCGGAGGTGGCTGTGTGGCCCCTGCTGCTCCAGCTCAAATTTCCCAGTCTCAAATTACCCCAGGCTGCCTGAGAGCTGGCTGGTTTTGTGCTGCTTGTCCAAACTCCTCCAGCTCCGTTTCTGTCACGGGATTTTGCCAAAGGCCCTCAGGTGTCCTCGTCCGAGGAACAACATCTCCCAGAGCCCGTTCCCCTCGGACAGCCATGCCAGGGAGCAGAGCTCTGCCAGCTCCGGCTGCCTGATGTCGAGGGGAGCCAGACGAGCCTCGGCAAGGCAGCTTCGCTCAACCGCAACGGCATTTGCTCCTCAGCCAGATCAGCACATGGTCAGAGGTCCCAGGCCAAATTTTGACACATTTCTCTCAGCAATGGAGCAGCTCAGAGCATGGCTTTTGCTGGAAACCACCTGGAGCATTTCTCCTTGAAAACACTTTTTCTCGACAGGGTTCTTTTGATGCTTACACTGGGCTCACGCGCAGCAGTTACACTCCCAGCTGGAACCTCCTTTCCCTTCACCAAGCAGTCCCTCTTGCTGTCCCCTTCAGCCCCAACAGCCCCTCTGGCGGTGCCAAGGAGCCGGGGGCTGGAGGTGCTGGAGGCGATGGCAGGCTCTCCCACAGAAACAGCCCTGCCATGGGGCAGCGAGCAAGGGAGTCCTGCTGCTGCCAGCACCCACACAGTGATGGGGTCCCCACGAGCTGTAAGATGCTGGGGGAAGCCAGTGGATAAGGGATTTGCAAAGGCACAGCTCACCCCAGCGCCTGTCCAGCCAAACGGCTCCGTAAGAAAGGCACCAAATATCCGTGAGACCATTCAGACATCCCAAGTGGGTGTGATGAGCAAATCACCAGGATTTCAAGGGCCGAGCAGCGAGAAAAGGTCTGTGTGTTGTTGTGGCAACAGCAGATCCACACACCCCCCCCGCAAACTTTTGGGGTGACAGAGGAAGTTATTAAATGAGGCATGCCCACAGTGGTCCCAGCAGCAGCCTCTCCCCTTCCATGTGTCTCCTCTTTCCCTGCAGTCTGGCTCCTTCCTGCACCAGCCTCTTTCCAGCTCGTTGCGCTGGTGCTAATCCCCTAATCTGTGCGAAGCAACAATTTCCTGCGTGGTACAGAGGCTGGTTTGAGATCCACGTCCCTCCTCCTCCAAAAGCTAGCTCCCTTATCAGCAGCAGGTATCAGGTGAGCCAGACACCATCTACCGTCGATAAACCCATGTTTTATTTTGCCCTATTTCCGTTTATCTCCAAGCCCATAATTATTCCTCATCTCACAACGTGTTGTGCTGCCTTGTGTGCTGAGAAGCGGAAGGGACATTTGCTTTGCTGAGCAGACCTGGACCACAGCCTCCTGCCGGCAGAGTTCGAGGGGCCATGGCGGTGATGCTTGGGGGTGAATCCTGCCCGCCATGCTAGCTGCTGAGCCATCCCTCCTCTCTCCCCACCCAGGCTGCATTCCCTTTAATCTTGCACAGCGGCAGAGATGGATTTTCTCCCTGTGAGCCAGATGTGTTGCACGGAGCATAAACACCCGCGACAGTTGTTGTGCTCCTCAGTGCGAAGGCATCAGATGTCTGCATTAAAACAAAGCTCTCCACTTAATTACTCAGGCTGATAATTCAGTGCGTGGAGGCGGCTCTGGCTGAGAGCAGAGGGCTGGATCACAGCTGGGACTGGAGAGCCTTGGAGTGCACATTAATCCCAGCTCTCGCAGCCCTTATTAACGGTGCTGGAAACCTGCTTGCCCTGCTTATTCCCAGGGGAAGGGTCTGTCCTGGCACCCACTCGCTGTCCCGCTGGAGGGCGTCCAAGCTAGTGTCTGAGAGGCTCTGCTGACCCCTTGCTGGGCCAAGGCATCCCCTGCCCAGCATCTTCAGTGCGGGATGGCCCAGGACATGGGGACCATTGCTTGGGGGGTGCTGCGCTGCTCTGGGCACAGCTGTTTGCTGCATCTGGAGCCCAAGGGAGCTGCACACAGGATGGGGAGGACAGAGCCCCACGGTCACCCCACGCAGGGACCTGCTGCCAGGGCATGGCTGGTGGGAGCTGGAGCCAGCTCCATGGCTAGGCTCAGAGCAGGACCAGGCAGACCACCAAAGACTTTCTCCTTGAGGTCCAAGCTGTCTGCTCATGCTAACTTGCATTTCTGCTTCTGCAGACCTGCAAACATCTCCTGCAAATTCACCTCACTCCTCTCAGCCAGCAACGGGGCGCAGGGACGTTCCTGGGGGAGCCACTCACTCAGCTGTTGGGGCAGGCACGTGCCCTTGGCCCACAAGCGCCCACCCTGCTCTGCCAGTCTCTCTGGGATGGGGTGCTCGCACATGGGGCTGTTCCCTTGAACCCATCTCCCCTGCCCTCTCCCTTCAGTCTGCTCCCCCAGAACAGCCCCTATCTCCTTCCCAGGCTCCTCACCTCTCCATCCCTCCCTGACCCCAGTGCTTGGGCATCCCTGGATCTGGGGCATCCCTCTCCCGGCACAGCCTCCACCCCTGGGCACCCTGCAGGCTGGCACTGCTGCAGATCTGCCTGTGGGGTCCTGTCTGTCCAAGGAGACTGATTTCCTCCAGCTCTGCTCCTGCCCTCTTATCTGTCCCCCTTGGGCTGCACACTCACTCCATGGCCTGGGCAAGTGGGAGCGCTAGACCCTCATCGTGCCCAGGCTGAGCACCAAGGCTAGTGCTGGGCATGCAGGGCAGCCAGGCCTGATGCAGGCAGGCAGGCAGCTGTGGGCAGCACCATCCCAGCAGGGCCCCAAGGGTTAAGTTGTCATGTATTCACGGCCACGCGCTGGCCAGGAATTACACTTTTATCGGCACGCGGTGCTGCCGCCGCTTGAATTGGGACTGGGAACTCTATTTCCGAGCTCACCCAAATTATTCTCCAAGAGATAAAGCATGGTGCAGAGCAGCACTGGTGCTTCATTAACATTCCCCAGCCCATTCAGCTTTAAACGAAGATTGCCTGCCTTGGAAAATGATAAAATTGAACATGTGAAGCAGGGCATTATGTTCCATCAGCCGATATTATTTCCCACGCAGAGGCCGAGCAGAGACACAAACAGCTATTTATGCAGCGCCTGGCCAAGCCAGGGTGGCTTGGGAGGGGGGGAACAGGCAGCGGAGGGCACAGGGTGGGTGGTGAGTACCCCCCACCTGTCCCTGAGCACAAGAGGGGCTGTCCACATGCTGCCAGAGCAGTTGTGCCCTCCTGAGGGCTCCCGGGCTTGTGCCCAGGGTGGGGGGTGGGTGCAGGTGCCATAGACCTGCTCTGTGCATCGGGTGAGGAAAGCTGCTTTGGGTGCGTGAGGTCCCCCAGCCAGCACTGGCAGTGCCCTGCAGGGCTGGGGCATCTCCATCTGCCACCCTGCCCCAGGGGATGCATGTCCCCGGCTAGGGCTGAGTGAGCAGGGTGCTGGCTGCATGTGCAGGATGGGGTCTCACCTGCTGGGACTGGGTGCTGGGCTGGCAGGCGCTGGGGAGCACCCAGAGCTGGGGAGCATCCAGAGCCAGGGAGCATGTGCCTGCCCAGAGGTGAGCAGGCAGCGGAGGGCTGAGCAGGCTGCCCCCCGGGGCTGCGATTGGATTTTGCTCGGCCGTGCCGAGCCTATCGATCCAGTAGTAATTAAAGTCTCTCCAAAACCTGACTCATATTCAACCTTGGGAGGAAGAAGCTTCTCTGAGAAACACCCTCTGCTCCCCATGCGCTGGCACAGCGTGGAGCTCAGCCCTGCTGGGGTGCTGATAGCCTGTCCCAGCCCTCTGCCAGGCTCTGTGCCCAGGGGGAATCCTGCCCGGGGGCTGCCTGGGGCCCAGGGCACCCTACCAGGCAGCATCCCGGCCGGTGTCCCCAGCACTGCATAGCCCTGCAGTGACCCTGATGAGGTTTAGCCCTTGGGTGGAGTCCATGCTGCCTGGATGCTATTGCCCAGGTCGAGCCAAAGATTTTCTCAGCAAGCACCTCAGAACGCGTCCCTGGGATGTGGGGGTTCTCCCCCCTGCCCCTCGCTTGTCGCTGCCTGGGCCCTGTGCAGTACCCATGTGGGGAGAGGAGCCTGTTGAAACCACAGCCGCCCCTGAGAGGAACCGGGGTGCTGGGGGGGGGGGACCTGCTGCTGCGTGCCTACAGGGTGCAAAACCCCTTCTGCAGGTCAGATGCAGCCGGGGAAGTGTGAAGGCAGGAGAGGGGCCTGTGAGCGCGTATGTGCGTGTGTGTTTGAGAGTGTGTGAGTGTGTGTGTGTGTGTGTGTGCGCGCGCGCGCGCGCAGGGGCTTGCACGCCCAGCCCTGCCGCCAGCTCTGCTGCTATTCCCGGTATTCGCAGCAGGTCGGGACAGGCACCGAGGAGGGGGAGCTGCCATTCACCCAGGCCCCCCGCAAACCTGCCTGGAGCTCCCGCGGAGATGCAGGGACACCAAGACCTGCGGAGCTGCGGCAGGGTGGGTGTTCCGGGGCTGGGGGCTCCGCCGGGGAGCCCCCGGGCAGGGGACCCCGGGGGGCAGAGCAGCCCCGCAGCGCCGGGCAACGGCTGGGCTTTGAGGCGGGGAGGTGGCTCCATCTGCAGGACACGGCCCCGGCCGGGAGCCCCGGTGCTGGGGGTCCCCGCCGCCCCAGGCAGCGAGCGGCTCCCCGCCACCCGCTTTGCACGCGGGGCACAGCAGCGGGTCACAGCGGACCAGGACACCGGCTCCTCCGGCTCCCAGCCACGCCGCTGTCGGGAAGCGGGGCCGGGGTTAGCGGGGCCGGGAGCCAGCCCCCTCCCGCACGCCTGCACTCCCCAGCGCGCCCCGCGCTCCCGCCCGACGCCCCTGCACCCCCAGAGCACCCCGCACCCACTTCACCTGCACCCCTCCAGCGCTCTCATCTGTTAGCCCCGGAGCCTGGACACCCCACCTCCAAAGGCGACCCCCACCCAGCACCCTCATCCCGCCCCGGCCTCTTGCCCTACACCCCTGCACCCAGCACTGCCGCCCCGCACCCCGGGGCACCCCACGCGCAAGGCTCTTNGCGTGGAGGACGGTGGGTGCGCGCAGCCCCTCGGCCTGGGGCGCCTCGGGACTCCCGGCTCTGCTGCTGGCTGGGCTGGGGGAGCTGGGGGCCAGCCCCCCATCTTGGCTGGCCACCTGCTTGTGTTGCCCCCAGACTACATCCAGATCGCTCAGTGCTTCGAGGCAACGCGCCGGAGATGCTGTCGCCTGGAGCAGGATGGGCGGCGGGCCCGCGAGCAGCTGGCCCGTGTGGAGGCCGAGCGGGCAGCACTGGAGGTGAAGCTCAAGCATGCCCGCAACCAGGTGGAGGTGGAGATGAAGAAGCGGCACCGGGCGGAGGCTGAGCTGGAGAAGCAGGTCGGGGGACTGGCTGTAGGGGACCCCACGGGGCTGGCTGCAGGGACCCCAGCCTGCTCACCGCTGCCCTGTCTTGCTTGCAGGAGCGCAAACTTCAGCTGGTCTTCGAGTCCCTGATGCGGGAGCCATGGGGCAGTGGGGTGCTGAGCGGGGAGCAGTGCTCCATTCTCAGTGCCCTGGCCAGCCGGCGCCTCGGGGCAGCCCTGGTGCCAGGCAAGAGGTAAGCGCGGCCAGAGGTCCTCACCCCAGCCCCTTGGGCAGCCCTGGGCTCTGCTTTGCCCCTCTCCCCCTCCCTCTGCTGGGCTGGAGGGGCTGGCTTGGCACNCCCTTGGGTGGAGTCCATGCTGCCTGGATGCTATTGCCCAGGTCGAGCCAAAGATTTTCTCAGCAAGCACCTCAGAACGCGTCCCTGGGATGTGGGGGTTCTCCCCCCTGCCCCTCGCTTGTCGCTGCCTGGGCCCTGTGCAGTACCCATGTGGGGAGAGGAGCCTGTTGAAACCACAGCCGCCCCTGAGAGGAACCGGGGTGCTGGGGGGGGGGGACCTGCTGCTGCGTGCCTACAGGGTGCAAAACCCCTTCTGCAGGTCAGATGCAGCCGGGGAAGTGTGAAGGCAGGAGAGGGGCCTGTGAGCGCGTATGTGCGTGTGTGTTTGAGAGTGTGTGAGTGTGTGTGTGTGTGTGTGTGTGCGCGCGCGCGCGCAGGGGCTTGCACGCCCAGCCCTGCCGCCAGCTCTGCTGCTATTCCCGGTATTCGCAGCAGGTCGGGACAGGCACCGAGGAGGGGGAGCTGCCATTCACCCAGGCCCCCCGCAAACCTGCCTGGAGCTCCCGCGGAGATGCAGGGACACCAAGACCTGCGGAGCTGCGGCAGGGTGGGTGTTCCGGGGCTGGGGGCTCCGCCGGGGAGCCCCCGGGCAGGGGACCCCGGGGGGCAGAGCAGCCCCGCAGCGCCGGGCAACGGCTGGGCTTTGAGGCGGGGAGGTGGCTCCATCTGCAGGACACGGCCCCGGCCGGGAGCCCCGGTGCTGGGGGTCCCCGCCGCCCCAGGCAGCGAGCGGCTCCCCGCCACCCGCTTTGCACGCGGGGCACAGCAGCGGGTCACAGCGGACCAGGACACCGGCTCCTCCGGCTCCCAGCCACGCCGCTGTCGGGAAGCGGGGCCGGGGTTAGCGGGGCCGGGAGCCAGCCCCCTCCCGCACGCCTGCACTCCCCAGCGCGCCCCGCGCTCCCGCCCGACGCCCCTGCACCCCCAGAGCACCCCGCACCCACTTCACCTGCACCCCTCCAGCGCTCTCATCTGTTAGCCCCGGAGCCTGGACACCCCACCTCCAAAGGCGACCCCCACCCAGCACCCTCATCCCGCCCCGGCCTCTTGCCCTACACCCCTGCACCCAGCACTGCCGCCCCGCACCCCGGGGCACCCCACGCGCAAGGCTCTTGGGAGGGCTCCCCCTCGTTAGGAGCCATCGGGGCAAGGGGCTGGGCCCCGGTGGCGGCGGGAGGCGAAGGCGGAGCCGGGCCAGGCTCCACCCCGGCCCCCGGCCCACATAGGCCGGTCGGGAGGCCCCCTCGTCCCCCTCGCCTGCGCCGTCGCGGGGCGCTCGGCGGTCGCCAGCGACTGGGGGAGAGCGTGGGGCAGGGGCTCCGGGGGTCCCCAGGAGGGTTGGGAAGGGGGGGGGNCTCAGTGCTTCGAGGCAACGCGCCGGAGATGCTGTCGCCTGGAGCAGGATGGGCGGCGGGCCCGCGAGCAGCTGGCCCGTGTGGAGGCCGAGCGGGCAGCACTGGAGGTGAAGCTCAAGCATGCCCGCAACCAGGTGGAGGTGGAGATGAAGAAGCGGCACCGGGCGGAGGCTGAGCTGGAGAAGCAGGTCGGGGGACTGGCTGTAGGGGACCCCACGGGGCTGGCTGCAGGGACCCCAGCCTGCTCACCGCTGCCCTGTCTTGCTTGCAGGAGCGCAAACTTCAGCTGGTCTTCGAGTCCCTGATGCGGGAGCCATGGGGCAGTGGGGTGCTGAGCGGGGAGCAGTGCTCCATTCTCAGTGCCCTGGCCAGCCGGCGCCTCGGGGCAGCCCTGGTGCCAGGCAAGAGGTAAGCGCGGCCAGAGGTCCTCACCCCAGCCCCTTGGGCAGCCCTGGGCTCTGCTTTGCCCCTCTCCCCCTCCCTCTGCTGGGCTGGAGGGGCTGGCTTGGCACGGGGATGCTCGGGCTCTGTGGAGGCGTCAGCTCTGGGCTTCCAGAAGTGGCCGTACAAGTAGGTGCTGGCCAGGGGCAGGGGTGCCCCAACCGGGCTGACCCCCAGATCGCTCTGCAGGTCGTCGGTGGTGGATGAGTCGTACCAGTCCCTCCTGTGCCACTCGGACATCAGCTATGACCGCACCGAGGACGAAGTGGTAAGGAGCGACTGGCTGCGAGTTTCAGGGTCAGCCCCTCCCCAATGGCGAGGGGGTGGTTTTGCGCCACTCCTGCAGTGGGGCAACCCCTTTGCATGGCCATGGTTAGGGATGAGCTGCCTCAGGCTGTTGCCAGAGCATGGGTGCTGGGGGTACCCCTGGCCCTGTGCAGCCTTGCCAGCCCCCAGCCTCTGTTGCCTTTCAGGATGTTGATATGACAGTGGTGCGGACCCTGAAGCGCAAAGCCCAGGAGAGGCAGGTATGAGGGAAATGCTGGGATGTGGCAGCCTGTGGGGGTATGTGGCCCTGTGTGGGTGACAATCCCCTGGATCTGCTCTGCTGTCCTACACCACGGCTATAGGATCCTCTGTCCGCACAGATCCCAGCATGTAGCCCAGGCTGGGGTGCTTGGGCTGGGCTGCACAAGGTTAGGGCTCCCAGATATTTCATCCCAGCACAGGAGGCTGCAAGGAGCCTGGCAGGGGGTTTAATTTATTGGTGCTGGGCTGGGAGCGTAGTCTCTCAGCAAACCTCCCGCAATCAATAGAAACTCCATTACCTTCCACCATGGCCTAGTCAGGCTTCTCAATAATTCATCCCCATGTGTGGGCATCCAGCACCCTGTTCCACTCACGCCTCTGCATTGCAGGCCTGCCCTGGTCTCCCCAGCCCCAGGGCTGGCTCCAACCCAGATTGGGGGCCTGAGTCCCCATAGTGCCTGGTGTGGGGCAGGCAATGCCCAGAGGGCAGGATGAGACCAGGACCTTTAGTGGGGCTGAGACCACTTGGTTTGGGTGCTCTGGGGTGGGGGAGGGCAGAGTCAGGGAGGGGGTTCCTTGCCTACCCTTCACCCCATCTGCTCTGTCCCTAGCGTGTGTCCCTGGCCCCTCAGATTGGCCCTGTGGTGGTGGCGAAGCGGCACCGGTCCTCTGTGGCTCCCCCCAACACTGTGAGTAGGAACCCTGGGCAGGGATGGGCTGCGTGAGCTGCCCCAGTGCCAGAAGGCAACACCGCAACCTTCAGTCCTGCGGGGGCATGTGGGGTCTGGGGGTGCTTAGTTGTCCCCTCTGGGTGCCTGTGCCCTGCAGCTTGTATCCCACTCGTGCCCATGGTGACAGCATCCCAGGCTGTGTAGGACTGCAGGGCCAGGGAGCAGGCGGAGCAGAGCTCAGGGGGGAGATGTTGGAGTACTGTGGGGCTGCAGCCAGGCACATTCTCACTGCTCCTCATCTCAGCAGGCAAGCGTTCCCCATGTGCCCCCTCCTGCTGAGGTCCCGGGCCCTGCCAGCAGCCTCCTGCCTGCTGCTGTGGTGCCACGCCGCCGCTCTCGCCAGGGACACCGTGTCTCCACACGCGCAGGTCACAGGAAGGGCTGGGGAGGGGACTCAAGGGTGGTGTGGGACCAGCCTCAGGGTGTTGCTGTCAAGGTGGAGGGAGGGGATCTGCTGGGAGATGCTTGTCCCCACCGTGGGGGTACTGGGGTCCTTTGGATCTACCAAATGCCACTGTCCCAGGGCAGCTGGGGTGCTGCAGGGCCTCCCTGGGAGGTGGGAAGCAGCCCCTTGCCGGGAACTGGGGCAGTTTGCCTTTTGGGACCCCTTCCACCGCCTCATCTCTCTGCAGAGCTGACCACGGTGTGGGGCACCAGTGAGGATCCGGGGTGCTGTGCCCCAGGGCAGGAAAACCACACTGAGGTCGGCCCCTCTGCAGGGCGGACAGCGCCAGCCCCCTTCCCTTCCCCTCCACGGGGCCTCCCGCTGCTCCAGCACCAGTTCACTTCCAAAACGGTATGTGCCCCAACCTCTCTCCCCACTCTGGGCTGCTATGGAGAACGGAGCAGAGCAAGGGGAGTGGATCTGGGGGGGACAAAGCTCCATCCCCCCGCCCCAGCTTTGCCTGCAAGGGGGCTGGATGGAGGCAGTGGGGGCTGGTTTGGGGGGCAAGAAGGAGTGGTACTGTGGGAAGGGAGGGCTCTGATACTGCTCCCCCTCGCCAGGTGATCCGCCCTGAACCGTGTGGTGTCTGTGGCTCCCGCATCCGCTTTGGGAAGGCTGCCGTCAAGTGCCGCCAGTGCCAGCTGCTGCTGCACCCCAAGTGCCGGGAGCAGTGCCCCAGCCGCTGTGTGTCCCGGCCTCGCCACCATGCCTGGCCCCACGAGGTTAGGAGGGGGCACGGCGGTCCTTGGGGGCTGCTCTGTGTCTCCGTGGGGCTGCCTGGCTGCAGGACTGGGCAGCAGGCACAGAGTGGGTCTGCGTTGTCTTCCTCAGGGCGTGCTGGCCGACTTCGCCCCCGCCATGCCACCCCTGGTGCCCGCACTGGTGGTGCAGTGTGTGACTGAGGTGGAGACACGAGGCTTGACAGAGGTAGGGGCCAGGGCAGTGGGGGCAGTGATGCTGTGATCCCCATGGGGCTGAGCCCCTCTTCTTGCACCCCAGACAGGGCTGTACCGGGTGCCGGGCGCGGAGCAGCTGGTGCGGGAGTGGAAGCGGAGGCTGCTGCAGGCTGGGGGCATGCTGCCTGCCCTCAGCAGCGTGGCTGACATCCACGTGGTGTGTGGGGTGCTCAAGGACTTTCTGCGGGGGCTCAAGGAGCCACTGGTCACCTTCAACCTTCACCCTGCCTTCTTGGGGGCTGCCGGTGAGCAGGGGTCCTGAGCCGGGGTGGGGGGAAGGGGCTGCTCCTCCCCTAACACCCCTGCCCGGTGTTGCTGCAGACATCCCTGACGATGCTGCCTGCGGCACGGCCCTGCGCCACGTGGTGAGCAAGCTGCCCCCAGCCAACAGGGACACCTTGGCCTTCCTCATGCTGCACCTGCTCAGGTGAGGGCCTCATCTCAGCCCAGGCTCCTGTGGGTCTGTCCGCATGTCCTGGCTCTCTCCCTCTTGCCCAGGCTCTGTTCCCCAGAGCAGGAAAGCTGGGCTGAGGAGGAGGTTCCCCTTGGTAGGGGTAGTGTGCTCACACTGTCCCACTTCACAGGGTGTCACGCAGCCCCGACTGCAAGATGGACGTGCTCAATCTATCCCGCGTGTTTGGTCCCACGCTGGTGGGACACAGCTCAGCCAACCCCACACCGCTCGTCATCATGGAGGACACACCACGGCAGTCCAAGGTGAGGGGGTCCCTGAGGCACAGACTGTGCCTTGGGTGCTGCCAGCATCCCCATCCTCCATCCCTCCCTGCCCAGGTGGTGGCTCGGCTCCTCTCGCTGCCACCTGACTTCTGGAGAGGCTTTGTGGAGACGGAGCAGGAGAACCTGGTGCCGATGCCAGCCCTGGGGGGCGAACAGGGTGAGGCATGGGAGTCCCAGCCCCCTCCTGCCCTCTCCCTGCCCTTGCTCTGTGGCTGCTGAAGGGTCCTGGATGCCCGTGGCTGGGCTGGAGTGCGATAGCCGTCCCCTACTCTGTCCTGCAGAGCTATTCTTCCGCCCCCTCGCCTCCCCGGAGCCCAGGCCAGGCCAGCTGAGCCCAGCCGGCACCTGCTGCCTGCCCAGCACCCTGCGGAGCTGCATGGGCATGGCCGCCCAGCCCCCG
Source organism: Steatornis caripensis (assembly GCA_013398225.1). Taxonomy (NCBI): domain Eukaryota; kingdom Metazoa; phylum Chordata; class Aves; order Caprimulgiformes; family Steatornithidae; genus Steatornis; species Steatornis caripensis. Next base: position 50,400 of record VZSC01001212.1, read on the forward strand.
TGAGTGCTGCCCGGGGTGGGTGGGGGGCCCAGGGGAGCTTGCTTTGCACCCCTGACTCATCTTTTCCCCACGCAGGCAGGGGCTGGCCCCAAGGAAGGTGGGCCGATTCTTCCCTTCTCCTGTGTAGCCTGTGGCAGCAGCAGCTCTGCGGGGGCATAGAGCTGGCACCGGAGGAAGAGCGAAGCCTGCAGGACCAGGCAGCTGCCTGTGGGCTGGTGGTGCCGAGCTCTGAGCCTTGCTCTGCTCCCCTGGGGATCGCTAACAGGGCTGGCTCTGCCCAGCCGTGGTGGTGCGCACACTGCCCCAGCGCTGTACTTAAGGGCTGGCTTGTATTAAATGTTTGCAGCAAAATAAGCCTGGCTGTGGCTGCTGTCTGTCCCTCCCTGCTGCGGCCGGGTGCGAGGGTTTGGGATGGAGCCTGGCTGGGCAACAGACCAGAGCTGTACTGACAGGATGAGCAGTGCTCCCCAAAACTCCTCGTTTTGCTGGGCAAGGGAGGGCAGGCAGCGCCCCCTCCCACCCCAGCTGAAGCCTTCCTCTCCCTGCCCTGGAGCCGTGGATGTGGGAGGCCCCTCTCTCAGCCCAGATGCTGTCCTCTAGTAATCAGAGCTGCTGTTGCTCAGGGCAGGACAACCTTAAAGTGTTTCCAGACTTCCTGGCACCTCAGTAGAGGCCCCTTTAACTCCTTCCTCCCCTCCAGCCCTGGCAATGCAAAGCCCAAGCAGGGCTGGGCTGCACAGCTCTCTTCATCGATGAGAGGGGAGCTGGGTGAGGATGTAATGGAGCAAGAGCCTGGTAAGTGCTTGTCCCCCAGCCAACTCTGCACAAGGGGAGCTTAGGGGCACCAGGCCTTGCACAACTGGGCTGAGAACTGCCCCAGTGCCGCGTCCAGCAGCTGAGAAACCTTTGTCTGTACTAAAACCCAGGCTAGATGTGGGACACAAGAGAAAATTCATGTACAATCCTGAAAGCAAGTACTTTGGCTCAGTTTCCCCCAGTGAAGAGGTGTTCACTAGCGGGCAAGGAAATTAGCACATTGAAGGCAGAGGCAAAACTGAAGGAGTTTAATGTGCTTAAAGGCAGAGAACAGCTGATCCCCACCCAAGATCCCAGGAGAACTGGCACAGGAAGGCACAGACCTGGGAGCAAGGATTTACTGCAAATCCATCGAGGTGGGGTGGTACTGGATGGATAGAGAATCCCTAATGCAGTGCCTCGCTGAAGATGAGAGGCATGATGGGGCCCTTGGTGGAACATGACGCTTTAGCACAGAGCTCCAAAACTAGAGAAGACGACAGGGAGGTAAGTGGATGAAGGGCAGTGTTGCTTACTGTAGACTGTGCCAGGATCAGCACAGAGCTGGTTTCAGTAAAAGCAGACTTCTTTTTTTTTAGACGCAGCAAGGCAGTAGAGCTCTGCCACCTGCACACATGTAAGTTGATTGCGCTGGTGCCCTGTGGATATGGCTGGTGCAAGGCGTGCAGCAAGCCCCCCAAGCTACAGCCATGCTGGTGCAGTGGAGGCTGTTGGCTCACCAGCATGGCAGAGGCCTGCCTCTGTCCCCCTGAGTCCTGCCTAGGCAGCTGGCACAGGTCTCAGCCTGACGGTAGCAGGCTGGGCAGGTCTGCCAGCAATCCTGGCTCATACTGAGCCCTCAGGGGTGGAGGGGGTACTGGGGGAAGGGGTGTTTATGCAGCTCCCTCCAGGGCCAGCAGCCTGCCTGTCCCACCCAGCCCTCCTNACAACTGGGCTGAGAACTGCCCCAGTGCCGCGTCCAGCAGCTGAGAAACCTTTGTCTGTACTAAAACCCAGGCTAGATGTGGGACACAAGAGAAAATTCATGTACAATCCTGAAAGCAAGTACTTTGGCTCAGTTTCCCCCAGTGAAGAGGTGTTCACTAGCGGGCAAGGAAATTAGCACATTGAAGGCAGAGGCAAAACTGAAGGAGTTTAATGTGCTTAAAGGCAGAGAACAGCTGATCCCCACCCAAGATCCCAGGAGAACTGGCACAGGAAGGCACAGACCTGGGAGCAAGGATTTACTGCAAATCCATCGAGGTGGGGTGGTACTGGATGCATAGAGAATCCCTAATGCAGTGCCTCGCTGAAGATGAGAGGCATGATGGGGCCCTTGGTGGAACATGAGGCTTTAGCACAGAGCTCCAAAACTAGAGAAGACGACAGGGAGGTAAGTGGATGAAGGGCAGTGTTGCTTACTGTAGACTGTGCCAGGATCAGCACAGAGCTGGTTTCAGTAAAAGCAGACTTCTTTTATTTTAGACCCAGCAAGGCAGTAGAGCTCTGCCACCTGCACACATGTAAGTTCATTGCTCTGGTGCCCTGTGGATAATGGCTGGTGCAAGGCAAGACGTGCAGCAAGCCCCCCAAGCTACAGCCATGCTGGTGCAGTGGAGGCTGTTGGCTCACCAGCATGGCAGAGGCCTGCCTCTGTCCCCCTGAGTCCTGCCTAGGCAGCTGGCACAGGTCTCAGCCTGACGGTAGCAGGCTGGGCAGGTCTGCCAGCAATCCTGGCTCATACTGAGCCCTCAGGGGTGGAGGGGGTACTGGGGGAAGGGGTGTTTATGCAGCTCCCTCCAGGGCCAGCAGCCTGCCTGTCCCACCCAGCCCTCCTGTGCCAGTGCCCTGAGGACAGCCTGGTGCTGCTCTGTTGTCCCAGGGGTAGGCAGGAGCCCAGCTCAGGCTGTTGCAGTCACTGCTGAAACCGGGACCCTCACACCTGGCTCGTGCCGGGTGGGTTGCCTGCGCAGGACAGGCACATTCAAAGCTCCCCAGCCTCTGAGGTGGGCTAAGACCTTCCAGTGAGTTGCAGACAGCAGCTTCTGCAGAGCAGGGAGAGCCTGGTGAGGGGTGGCAAGACCATGCTGGTAGTGCCTTTTGGTGGAGAAAGACCCAAAGCTCAGAACCCGAGACGCTGCAGTAGGTGCTCCCTCAACAGCCTCATCCCTGGGCTCCTTGCACCAGCACCCAGCCTGGGACCAGGGCCCTGGGCTGTTCCCAAAGCCTTCACCCTGCCCAAGGACTAGTCCCTGGGCTGCAAGAGAAGCAGCATGCGAGGCTTATGCTCACTAGCTTTAATGTCTGTCTGGAGCAGGAGTCAGGCACTTGCAGGGCTCCTGGCCTGTACCTACCCCTCTGGGGTGCTGGGAGCCTCCCAGGAGGTGGAAGGCCCAGCACAGGCTCTTGCTGTGAGGCACAGCAGGGAATGGAGTACTGGCACTGCCCCCCAGTCCAGCGAGCAGCTGGCTCACAGGATAATCTGGTTCTTGTAGCTGCGGCTCAGCTCTTTGTGAGGAAGGACAATGGAGTTGAGAATAACAACCTCAGCAGGGATGGTGACACTGCAGCCTGCAGGGAGAGCGGGAGGGGGTTAGCCAGAGCAGAGAGACTCTGCCCCACTGTGCAGGGCTGGGACAGCTGGGTGCAGGTGGAATGTACCCAGGATTGTGATGGACGGTGTGAGGCGCCCGTCCCGGAACAGGGTCTCGCTGTCAATCTTGGCATAGGGATCGTTTGGGTTAGGGTCACTGGGTGTTCCTTCAACCCGGGCCCAGCGCCCAATGGTGCTGTCCCAGCCCACAATGGTATTCAGGACACAGGTGTGGTCCTGGGTTGAAGAAGAGGAAGATGAAGAATGTTGCTGCCTCCCTGCAAGGGGTGGGAGTTGACATCCGCATGCAAACCCTACTTACGTGGAGTGAGGCACCGTGCAGGACGATGGACTCCCGCACACGCACACCAGATCCCACAGTCACCCCCTCCCCAATAGAGACGTTAGGGCCCAGCTGTGAGGACAGAGGGAGGTAAAGAGGTCAAGGACAACAGCACCCTTAGCACCCCCCAAGCATCTCCCTACCGCAGGGGCCTCCAGGCCTGCACTCACCACTGCAGTGCTGTCGATGGAGGCTGTTGGGTGGATGTACACATTCCCTGCAACACAAGGCAGCTGTGTCGGCAGAGGCAGCTTGCAGGAGCACTCACCTCTCAGATCAGAGGAGGTCCTGCCCATGAGTCCCACTGCCTCCCCAGCCACCCCCAAGACGGTAGGGGGTGGCAGAGGGGTACCTCGGATGATAGGGCCTCCAGGTTTGTTCTGGGCCAGCCTCTCTGGGTGGCTTTTGCTGTACTGGTTCAGATAAAGGCGGCTGGCGTAGATAGCAGAGCTGGGGGAGAAAAACCAAAAGATTCTTATTGTCTGTCTGGCACTACCAGGGCAGAGGAGCATATGATTTCAGCAGCCCACCCCCCAGGGCCCTACCTGGGCACCCTCCTCTCCTGTCCCTAGTATGGATCGCTTGATGCAACTGCTGCACCAACTCTAGCCCCAGCCCTTACCCAGCTGACTTGATCTGACTCCAGAAGCCATCAGTTTTGTAGACATAGAGTTTGCCGCTCCCAGCCAGTGCTGTGAAAACGTCTTGCTCTAGCCGAATCACTTCTGCACGCTGCCAGCCGTTGGAGTTCTCCTCTCTGCAAGCGAGAGGCCTGTTAGACACCCACCAGAGTCATAGCCTCAGCCAGGGACCCCAGCAGCTACCCTCCCCAGATCTGGGGGCTCTGGTGACTGTGCATTTCTCCCCAAAGGTGGGGACAGCCCCAGCTGTCAGGCTAGGCTTGCCCAGCCCCACTGAGCCCCAGAGTGGCAGAGGAACAGGGCTCTGCCAGCTAAAACAAACTCTCAGCCAGAGGTGATGGTGCAAGAGCCCCACCCAGTCCAGGTGGGTGTATGAGTGACAGAGCCTGCCCCTGCTCCAGAGCCCTGCACAGCTGGATTTTTGCATGGGTGGTGGCAGAGATGCCAGGCGACAGGCTGGCCAGTGCAGAGAGCTGGAGGCAGGACTAGAGCACTCCCAGGTGAAAGGCTTGCTCAGGCCCTTGTTGGGAGCTAGATGAGGGTGGGGTGGGAGGAGAGGAAGGGAAAGGTGGACCCTCAAGCTGGCCAGGAGGGGAGCAGAGGAAAAGAACAGCCTTGCAAAACAGCCTGGAGCAGGGAGGAAAGCACGCGTTATTGCTAGGGACAATCCAGCCCAGAGAACAGCCGGTGCAGACACAGAGGAAAACTTACCCAAGGTAAGGACAGCTGGTGCAGGACAAGGAAACAAGTGAGTGATGACAGAGGAGAGAAGACAGAGAAAGAATGGAGGATGAGTGTGCCGCTGCAGCTCCAGGAAGCAGTGGGGTGGGAGGGAGGTGGGGCAGAGAGGAGCACTCACAGCACTAGCTCCTGCTGGTTCCTCTGGAAGACCTCACCGATGTGCTGGAAGATGGCAGGCGTGAACAGGTAGATGCCACAGTTAATGATCTCACTGACAAATGTGCTGGGTTTCTCCACGTAGTGCTGGACCTGGAGGTGAGTGAAGAGACATGAGTCCCACAGTGCAGCCCCTGCGCCCAGCATGACATTCTCTGCGGCAGGCCGTGCCCCACTCCCTGCGACCCTCCACTACCTCCTGTGTGTCCGTATTTGCCACAATACAGCCATAATTCAGCGCCTGCGTCCTGTTAGCCTGTGGAGTGAGGATGGGTTAGCAATGGTGGAGCAGTGGGCATACGGATGCAAAGCAGATGAGGCCCAGAGCTCACACCCAGGGACCCATCTACTGCAGGAGCCGCTGGCTTCTCAACAAGCCCGCGGCAGAGCACTGGTGCTCCTGTACTCTCCAGCACTGCCACTCACTGTGGTACCCAGAATGACAAAGCTGTGCGCATCCCCATGCTGCTGCCGGAACTCCAGCATCTCTTGCAAGGGGAACTCTGAGCACACGTCCGCGTTGAGGACAAAGAAGGCCTCAGAACCACCCGACAGGATCTGGTCTCGAAAGTGATAGATGCCACCACCCGTGCCCAGCGCTGCGTACTCCTGGAGATACCTGCGAGCCAAGCAGGGAAAAGTGAGGGCTTAGGGAAGCAGGGGTCTGGGGGCACCACCCGGCAACGGGGCAGGGAAGGGCTGGCAGGTGCTGGAGACACATAATCCTGCCACGCAATGACGGGGCTCACATGGACATTGGCCCGGGGAAGGAGGTGGTGGCAGCTTCGAGCCATGCTGGAGAGGAACCAGCCAAGGCAGGGGCCAGGGCAAGGGAGACTGGGCAGAACTAACGCAGGAGGCCAGCGGTGCCCCTCCACGCTGGGTCACAGCCCCCCTTGCCCAGCGCAGGCTGGGGGGCCACCACCCCGGGCAGGCGGTGAGGGGCTGAGCCGGGTTCCCCGGGGGCGGGAGGGCTCCTGCCCACCTGATGGGGATCTTGAACTCCTGCTGCGCCGACACCAGGAAGCGGCTGAGGGCCTCGTGGGGCTGGTAGAAGCCCAGCAGCAGGATCTCCTTCATGCCGGGCACCTGCGGGGGAGAGGCGGGGAAGGGAGGGGAGGGAAGGNGCTCACATGGACATTGGCCCGGGGAAGGAGGTGGTGGCAGCTTCGAGCCATGCTGGAGAGGAACCAGCCAAGGCAGGGGCCAGGGCAAGGGAGACTGGGCAGAACTAACGCAGGAGGCCAGCGGTGCCCCTCCACGCTGGGTCACAGCCCCCCTTGCCCAGCACAGGCTGGGGGGCCGCCACCCCGGGCAGGCGGTGAGGGGCTGAGCCGGGTTCCCCGGGGGCGGGAGGGCTCCTGCCCACCTGATGGGGATCTTGAACTCCTGCTGCGCCGACACCAGGAAGCGGCTGAGGGCCTCGTGGGGCTGGTAGAAGCCCAGCAGCAGGATCTCCTTCATGCCGGGCACCTGCGGGGGAGAGGCGGGGAAGGGAGGGGAGGGAAGGGGCTGAGAACTGCCCCAGTGCCGCGTCCAGCAG
>VZSC01001213.1:0-22865 GCA_013398225.1 Steatornis caripensis
TGGTTGAGTCACCATTCCTGGAAGTACTTAAAAGATCGGTAGATGTGGTGCTCAGGGATGTGGTTTAGTGGTGGAGTTGGCAGTGCTAGGTTAGTGGTTGGACTCGATGATCTTAAAGATCTTTTCCAACCTAAACGATTCTCTGATACATCTGTTCGGGAATGTATTTCTAACTGCCAGTGGATAATTAATTAATCTAATTAAGCTTTGCATGGGGGCCTGTAATCATGGACACTAAGTAACACACCCAAAGGAAGCTTTACAGAACCACTGGTGAAAGCCAGCATCTCAGGTCAAGAGCGTACTAAGACTTTGCTTTCTGTGAGCTGAAGTTGTCAAGGAAGCTTGGACTTGACAAGTTTTTGGTTTGAAACATAACTAACAACTTGCAAGGAATAACTCAAAAATCCTCTGAAGAGACAAATCATGTCCAACTGATGTCTGTTAACAGTCAAACATAATGATATGTTAATTTAGGCCTCCATCCAATAAAGCATTTAACTGCATGCATAATTCTAAGCGTACAGATGTGGTTGTCCAGACTGTCCTTTGAGGAGGGCTTGCCCATCCGGCTGCCCACACCACCAAAACTCCATCCTTTCCAGCAGGGAGGTTGTGGAGCGGGTGCACACGAGACCCTGCACGCTGCCTGAGAGGCTGTTAAACATACAGAAAATGGATGCTGGGTTGTGTGCTAAAGACACGGCCATTGACGACACCAGCTGAAAGCGAAACATTCTTGTACAAGGTCTGCTGAATCATTGCTACAAGGTATACCTTGAAATATCTTTGCAGAAAGGCATGCAAAGCAGTGTCCTAAGAAGCCTGCCTTTTGGGGCCTTTTCTTTTTTTATCTTTGCTTGACATTGAACGTGTCTTGTTTTCTAACAGCATTTAAAACAATCAGAAAAAGGCATTTGTTCTCCCAGCTTGTCCTCTGCAAAACATGGCTGGAGAAAGGTAAGAACATGCTCAGCTCTCTTTCCTTTCAGCACAATAGCTGCACTGAAAGCACGCTGGTGAAATTATTATCCCGTTTCATTCTGGTCACCGACAGAATTAGGATGCCTTTCCATGCTTTACAAGCATTACATTCTCTTTTTTCATGGTATTGATTTAGTCTCCATTGCCCTAGAAAGTCCTTGAACCACAGCTGGAACCTGGCTTGAATATTCACAGCAAGTTCTGGAAGCTGCTGCAGCTCTGGGAACCAAACACCACCACATGGATGCTACAGGAGAGGATGGCAAAAGAGTCCTACTCTGCCTCGGGTCGCCATTGGGAGCATATGCAATGCATCGTATTCCTGATGTGTTGACAAGAACTGTTTTTCTTCTTGGAGATGAGGGCCGAGGGCCTCAAAGGAACTGAAGACCTGCACATCTCCTCATGTGTCCAACATCATCATTGTGACTTGTCCCCCTTGACCAGGNGTCGCCATTGGGAGCGTATGCAATGCATCGTATTCCTGATGTGTTGACAAGAACTGTTTTTCTTCTTGGAGATGAGGGCCGAGGGCCTCAAAGGAACTGAAGACCTGCACATCTCCTCATGTGTCCAACATCATCATTGTGACTTGTCCCCCTTGACCAGGCAAAGAACAGCTTGTTCAGCAGCACTGAGCAGCAGGAGCCCTGCTTTGCTCACCTGTCCTTTCCTTAAACTGCCATACATTAAAAAAAAAACAAAACAGTATTGTTCACCCAGTGACATCTACATAGGCACCTGCAGTTGGTGGTCTGATTAGAGTGGCTGGCCAGTGTCACACAGGTTGAACACAGAGACAACTGTGCTTTCCTAAAGCCCAAGGAGTTAGTGTTTTAGCCATGGAGGCCTGTTCTCTCTAAAAGAAATGTTTTCCCGTTGAAAAAGCAGTGCACTTAGGCCAGAAAGCTGACAGCACAACATTCTTGCAACCTGCACGAAACCTCCTGCGTTAACTGAAATAGGTACAGAAATCATCTGTCTTACAGGGGAGCTTTTCAGAACCCTTGAAGACAAGCAGTGACTGCAACAAAGTTTATTTTCCAAATATGTTTCAACTGGCTTGCTAATTATATAGCTCCTTGTGCAGTCATGGAGGGCACGTACCATTCCATTAACCGTGCAAGTCAAATGAAGGAAAGTAAATGATGGTAATCATAATACTACAAAAGCTTTGATAGGGAAATTGCTAGGAAAGAACAATGTTGACAAAAGACAGCAAAAGAATCTTCTCAGTTATACGCAGCATGCTTTAAATGTTTAGATGCATTAAATTCTTCAAAGTTGGGCAAGAGCAGAACACTGATTTTTGCTAAAATGAGAAGGGACTTCAGTATTAGCAATTCTTGACGCTTTGCTGTGACTATCCTAGTATTTACAGGTCTTCTTAACTTCTGAATCTGTGTGATTATTTCAGTACCCTATCTACTTTTAAAAATAAATTTATCATATTCAGAGTGGCAGAGAAAGCCTTGGAAACATTACCTGATGCCCCTAAAAGCTTTGACAGCTTCAGAGACAAAGAAACTCAGGTAAGTTTGAAACTCAAGATTACACAATTTTTTCTTCTGAATGAGTGCCAAATGCATCTTAGTATCATTGTTTTAAGGTAATCTCACCATTTTCTCAAACTTCTGCCGTTATGTTTTCGCAGCTATGTTTAGAAACTGTGAAGCTACTCTCCGCATTGGGTGAGTATTTCCATGCTCTTTCTTTGTGGGCTCTTTACTTGCTGGTCCCGGTTAAGATCTCCTGCAGGCTTTTAAGGGCACTAGTGCTATGTCTACATGAGCAAGCAGTGAAGCACAGCAGGAATGGATCTCTGGAGGGAAACAATTCCAAGGACTCCACCCCCATGCTGTATACTTTGGGGGTCCCTTCTTTAGACTAGTTCGGTCCCATGGTCTGAAGAACTATTAGTACCTGGAGCATAGTAGATATACGGCTGAGGCACATCTTCCAGTTTCATGACCTATCAAGTAAACCAGTTTGTGCACTCGAGATTACTCTGCAGTGTGAACCAAAGCATGGTTGGCTGGGGCGTTTCGTTGATTCTCTTCAGAAGTGCTTCTCTGATCTCAAATAAAATGCTTATTCAGATACATTTCATATTCCTCCACCAATAACAGAAAATTAGTCCATCGCCAGTCCTGCAGCTCATTGTGAAGCTAATAAGGAAATGTGCTATGGCAGCCATTAGAAGTCAGCAACCACTTATTTGTTTCTGGGAGAAATATGAAGATTACGGAAAACACTGGTAAAACCATCCTGTCTGTTCTCATCTGTTATCCAATAGCTAAAAGGAATTTTTTACAGTTTACGCTGTAAAATGGAAATCTGTCCTGACTGATGGGCCATGGGCAATTTGGGTCACATTTTGTTGTTTGGCAAAGCACAGCTAGGACAGATTGCTGTGTCACAGCAGAGACCATTATTCATACGCAGGACTATTTTTAACACACGAAAGCAGAGAGATAAGTGTAAATGTTACTTATAATTAACATCTGATGAAGGCAAATCTGTTGATTCCTTTCGCCTTACTGAATCCAGTCTGCATATAATAAAGTGTTACTGGTTTTTGACACTTCAAGTCCCGCTAGCCAACTATATCTTGAAGTTCTGCATACCTGGAAGGAAACAGAAACTGGCACGTTACCTGTGGCCAGAATGTGCGACCTGTAAGATGACTCAGGCCCAGTGAGCCAGTCAGCTTTCTGAGACCGAATCAAAATCCTGCTTTGTTTTCTGCTTTGGAAGAGACTGCAGGAGTAAGATTAGGTGAAGCATGAAACACAAGGTACAGAAGACCTACCACAGCCATCCTCTACATTGGTTTCTCATGAATGTTAATGACAAAGCAGTTTGTTACAAATTTCCCTTTGTTAATGCTCCCTTTGAAGTGCTAGAGTTTTTGGTTTGTCAAGACAATGCTTTAAGTCACAAAAAGCCATGTCATTTTATGAACACCAACAGGCACGCTCTGTTGGCCAGTATTTTTTCTTTTTATAATCCACTGTATATATCCAGTGTGCTGCATCCTTTTATGTCAAATGAAACAGTGTTACATGATCATAACTGCAATTGTTTCCCCATAGCTGGTGGGGTATTTGAAGAAAGTTGTAAAATGAATGCTGGTAAAGTGGTGAACTAGTATTGGGACTAGAACATGAGACTGGGGGAAGAAAAACTCAAGACGGGGCACAAGTGATAGGGATTCTACATATTTATTTTTTGGCACTCGTCTGAGATATATGAGTCTGGGATACACTTTAATTAATGCTGGTCATCTAATATTTAAGACAGTTATTTTGCAGCAGTCATGAAAGCCTTTGTTTTAGTCAATGGAGAGATAAGCACCACCAGAGAGTGAGTGGTCCCATTCCAAGAGAGACGAACAAGATATATGAATTAGGTTGTCTTAAGGCCAATGAATCTATCTCTGCTGCCAGAAAATCTAAAGATGTTTATAGGTTTATGGAGTTGCCAGTGATGCAGGGAATGAAAGCAAAAGCCCCTGCAGTGACCACATCTTATCCGCCCCTTATGCTCCGTCATGAGTGACATCTCATTCTGGTGGTTCACACAGGTTGGGCTTATTTTGTGACTGTCTCTCTGAGTGCAAAACACTGCTCAACAGAGTATTTGGTGTGAGTCCATCTCGCAACCTCATGTACATGTGTACTTGTTCAGTTTCCCCAATAAAAATTAGACTGCTTTAAATTGTGCTAACGGCTCACGGGCTCAAAGCAAAGGCACTCAAGATGAGCTGGATAGAACTGCCTCTTTAATGGCCTATAGTGCTCACATTTCACTGGTGGGAAAGGTGGCACAGGACCCTCACTCACTTGGGGCCATTCTTTGGTGACCAAGTCTTTAAAATTGCACTCTTCATATACTGCAATGCACTTTTAATATAGAGACGAATATAGAGTTTTTGGTCATGTGCCCTGCCCCTGAACTTTCTTGCATTTCTCTCTCTTGTGAGCCAACCCTTTCGAGAGCCAGTGCATCACACCAGCATCAGGAAGCTCTTGGTAGTTCGTTTTCAGCAGTCCTCTGGGACTGAGGGGGAAGGTAATGGAGCCCACTGCTAACACAGAGCTCTGTGGCCCTCCTGAAACCACTACGAACTTCAGCCAGGGTGAAAACAATTCCAGAGATTTTTTTCCACAGGGAAAGAAGACCTCCTTCTTTAAGTTCTGCCACACCTTCACAATTTTTTCAAGGCATTCCCCCAATACTTCCCCCTCTACCTCCACACCCCATCTCCCTTCCCCCAATTTTCTTCCCATAGAGCTTTTTATGTAGGAAAGGATGTGAGCTACTGAAACAGACTTTGAAGACAATGCAGAGGATGAACAGTGAGGAATGAACTCAAAGGCTACAGTATTACTAAGACAGCTTTATTTCCTGCTGGTTAACTGAAAACAGCTGTTTAATTTTTCGCAGTGGGAAGTCCCACGCCTGTTCTTCAGATGTTTTGGCAGGATGCTGATGTTTAAGATGCTGAACTTACGCCTACCCTCATCAGAGGCCAGCACAGCCAGGGACAGTTCCTGATATACTTTTATCACCTAAGGTGAAAGTCATGTGAGCATCAACCGTTTGCAATTCCTTAAGGCAGCCCCATCCAGTAACCATTCTGCTGTCTGCAGTCTCCTGTATTCTGTGGAAGCACAAAAGACTACAGAAATTCAGCTGTGGGATGATGTAAACCAAAGAGATTTGCCTGAATATGAACTGGATGGAAAAAGAAAAAAGGAATAAATGGTAGCAGCTGCAACACGAGGAAATAACCCTCCTTACTCGGCCCACCTTACCTGCTTGAGAACTGTTGCTGGTTTTCTTACATACTTGCACACGGCGAAAACAGTCTCTTTCGACTGGTATTGTAGCAAGCTTGGCTCTGTTGTGTCTTACAGAAAAATCCTCAATCTTATTTCCGGTTTAGGACTACGGATAGAGTAGTCATAATGACTCTGCACGTTATCATTCTGGGTCTGATCCTATCATTAATTTTCCAGTTCTCAAGAAAGATCCCTATCCCCTGACCTATTACTCAGAGTCTTGCATGACTGACTTAAGGATAAAAACCCATAAGCCCTCGAATTTCTGAATGGGTAGATTTGCTTTCCATGACTTAATGCTCACTGTGTGTAATGTATTTCCTTCGCATTGTATGCCTGAAGGGTTGTGACATACCCTTTTGCCAGCACACAAAGATATAAAATTCTTTTACTTCTGTGACAAGTTACATATGAAATTGCTTAAAAAGCCAGATATTTCACTCTTTCACTAATTTCACTATTTCATTAATTTCCACTAACATGACTTTGAAGATCCCCCCTTGGTAAGCAGCACTGAACCAGAACCTCAGTCTCCATACACGCTAAACCGAGTATTTTCAGGAATGCTAATGTTCATACGTGAGGGCCAGAAAAGCAGAAGGCTTCTCAGAGACTCTCCTCAACACACCCATCTCAGCCATGCTGTACGCAGGTTACCTTGTCTCACCATTTCTGACACTAGGGTTACTACCTCTACTATCCTGCTTTAACAGCAGCCCTGTGGAGTTTGCTTCAGGACTTCCCTGCAGCAGGATAATGCCCAGATTTATGATCCTTCCCTCAGAAGTGGCTATGTAGTGCTTAAGAGCCCCCCGAGCCATGCTGTTTCCTGGGAGCAAAGCTGCGGTGCTTAGCTTGGTCCTGAGTCCGTGCTGCTGGCTGAAGCACCAGGAAGGATGTGCAAAGGACGTGGCACTTCTTCAGTGTCCTCGTAAGAGGTAACAAGTGAGGTGTGGAGTGGACTGAGCTACATCTTGGAAGGACAGAAGATGCAGAGCCTGCAGGAGCCTGCTCTTCCCCGACAGCCCTGGCACGAAGGCACCAGTCACCAGAACGGCAGAGTGCCTACAACTTTTTGCTTACTGGTGATCCAGGCACCGGCTGGAAAGTGCAATGTTGAGCCCTTGCGTTGAGCAAACCAGTTTCCCGTGCAGCACCCAGCAGTCAAGGACTAGGCTACGGAAGACGGCTGCTGCCTCCCAGCACGTTCTTAAGGTCATCTCGTTCCTGTTATTTGGGAAGCATGCGGAGGCCCAGCTGAGATCTGCACTACTTTCTGTACAAGCATGTCAGATGCGAACACCCTGTGCCAAGAAGTTTATGATGTAAGTGAGAAAGACCGGCAAGGGATGCCAGGGCTGAAATGACCCAGAGGTGGAAAAAGCTGCCTCAAGTCACAGACCTGCTCTGTAAGAAAGTGTCGCGGAGAACACAGGTCTCCTGATTTCTGCATGAGTCAGACCTCCACTGGCACAGGCTGTGCTGCAGACAATACGGGTGCTGGCTGGTGAAACAACCCCTAAAGCGAGGATGCAAATCAAGTATGATGAAAGAGAATGGCAACGGTTTAGTGACACAGCCTGCTATGATCAAACAGCATCTTCCCAAGGTAGGAATCGTGCTGCAGGTTCTGTTTTAGCACAGTAAGACTGGGTTACTAGAGCAGGGTGTGACAGAGCTGGCTGCCAGCATTTCTTTTATTTTTCGGAATCTCACCCTCAGCCATGTGTCTTTGGAACAGTAGCATTTATTCAGTTTTTCCTAATGATCTTTTCAGAGGCTTCCACAGACTTAATTTTGCATCTCCCTGATGCCTTTATCTAGGTTTGACAAACTCTTTCTGGTCTTGCATCACCCAGTCATGCATCACCCACTGACACTGGATGCCGTTTTACTCCATGGCATCTGTGGAATACCATGCCTAGAGATTAATGACATAATCCTGGCATATTGTCAGTCTCCACAATTGAAATAAGAGTTCTGCTACTGTTTCTTTTCATCTGGACACAGTAGAGCCTTTCTGGACTTGCACTAGTATTATTTCCATTATGTTATGAAATCCCTCCTCCTCATCTTTGGACTGAGATTACAGTAAAATTGTTTTAAGAGTCATATTGAGCTTCTCAACAGAGCAAGTTTTAGGAATCACCCACATGTTCTGAAAGCAAGCCATTGATACACCATCAAGCCCAGGAATGGCCTGAAACGCTTCAGCAAAGCAGGCAATCAAGAAAGAACCGGTAAAGAATCCAGATTTTTCTGTTCTCATCATTCAGGGAGTCTCTGCTGTTGTGGAGTACCTCAATCAAGGGAACAGAGTTGCATTGCTACCAGTTTCCATTAACAGAGAGCTTGGTCCTTGTCATTTTTCTGGGATCAGAAATACATGTGGTTTTAATAGAACTGTAAGCAAGTCAGATATAAAATTTTCCCCAACTCATATAGGGGTTGTAACAACACGCCTTAATAATACACATCCTGTGACATTCCAAAGTGCAGAAATCTTTGATGTCTTCCAATATTTTAAAAATTGTACTTTGAACTGATGAAAGCCAAAATATTACTCAAAACTTAAAGCTCAGAAAACAATAAGCAAATTCAATTGCAAGGTGCATTTTTTTGCTTTAGGCAAAGAAAATACTGAGGGCAATCAGCTAAGTAGAAATTTGTGTTTCTATTACATGGCATAAATGCAATTATAATTTGCAGTAGAGTTGGACTCTTGATCTTTATATTCCAGTAATTAAATGTATTCCTTGCTTGCTGAGTCATTTCACTGAGCGCAGAACCTATTGCAATTATTTTCACACCAGAATTATCTGGAGAATGCATTTTAAAGGCAATATGCAGCTGTGAGGGCCATGGAAGGTGCCTCTCAAACTAATCAATCATTTCATATAGCCTAGAAAAGCTATTTTGTAGTGTCTGAATAGGAAACACATAGAAGCATTCACTATTTACTTTATATATACATGTATACATAAAAATGTATCTATATAAAGTTTTTTTTACCTAAGTTTATTGGTTGACTTTGAGCAATCCGCATTTATTTATTGTACTTAACCCAAAGGCAAATATGTGTAACTGCATCTTTATGCTACATAATCACTCTTACTGGCTGCCATGACTCCCGACAAAATGTCAAAATGCAAAAGACAATGAAAGGAGACAGTCTGAAAAATCTGATTTTCTTCTGGGTTTTGAATAGAATTTTAATTTTGTGAGACATTTTAAAATAAGGTTGTCTCATCAGTTTGAATAAAGGCATTAGTTTGCTTTCTGTACACAGTTGCAAATGACATACGTAAGTAGATTACTTAAAAATGAAGGGTTCCTATCCTTGCAATAATACAAACAATGGCATGCACATTAGAATTGTGTTAATTAACAACAGTAGTTTATACATTTCAATGCCAGAAAAAAAAAAGCTCTAAGTAAGGGACTCTACAGTTTCTCTACAGAAGTTTCTCTATAAAACTGTTTGACATTAGAGTCTGCCTGTCGATGTAACTCGTGTTTGTGGAGGATTTTGCTTTAAGCCCAAGGAGGTGTGATAATGGAAACCTGCAGATGCCCCGATACTCTGGTTTATACTCTGGTGCTTTGTATCATATGGCTTAATTCCCTTTTTTCATAACAAAGGCTAGAGAAAGTTAAATGCTTTTATACAATTTTGAGAGTCTACTCAATTGGGTATAGGTGGAAGCAAGGGGCTGTATTTATTTAATTACAAGATGTTCCAAAGGATTGGATTTCTGGGTTTAGAGAAATTTAGTCCCTAATTTAAGAAACTCTTCTTATGTAGGAAGCCTGTCAAGGGTTTGTTTATCCTTGGAGAAATCCTTTGGTTCAAAAATAATGTCTTTAGGTTTTGAAGGACTTTCAAAGCACTACACCAAGCAAGTGAAAATGAGAGCAACTCCCTGATCAACCATGCTGATACAAAGCAGATTCCATAAACCTCATCTTTTCATTTATCTTCTAACAAGTGGGCAGCAGAATTAATAGAAAAAGTGTATTTTGGCAGGTTCCCAAATCTAGAAACTTGAGCTACTTCTAGACATTTCAGCATTCAACATGTTCACCATGAAAATCTATTTTCATAGAATTTAAAGACATAAGATACTTTTCTGCTAGTCTTCTACAGCGTCCTAAAGAGAGTACAAATGGACATCCAAGTGAGATTTCAGATGACGTTTCAGTGTGTGGCTACATAAACCCTGTCAATGCTGAAAGATGAAGCCTAAGCACCAAAACAGGAACATTTTAAAAAACAAATTTACAGAAATAAATTCAGCATATGTACTCTGGCTCTCGAAGTCTCACAAGGAAGAGTTTTTTTGCTGTTTCTTCCAAGTTTCTTTTAAAGGGGTCCGATTGGGAAAATGGAGGGAGGAAGCACGCCAGAAGTATGGGAATCAACAGGAAGGGAGACTGGGTTCACCAGAGGTTGAAGGTATTTGGTGCTGTGGAGCTGCACCTGAGGTACTGCATCCAGTTTTGGGCCCCCAAATTTAAGACAGACATGGAGGAACAGGTGAAGGTCCAGTGAACTGCTACCAGGAAGGTGAGAGACCTGAAGGTGTGGGAGGGGTGAAGGGTGGTGAAGGGGGACAGGTTTGTTTAGTTGGGCAAAGAAGTGGCTAAGGGACAATATACTAGCTGCTTACAACTATTTGAAGGAAAGAGCAATGAAATGACAAACCCGAACTCTTCCAGATAACAGAAGAAGGAACGCCACCACAAATCGTGGCTTGGGAAGTTGTGAGATCGTCCATTCAGGAGTTTGCTAGACAAAGTGGCAGCGGTCCTTCTTCAAGCAGGAGGACAGGCTAGATAACCTCTATGTCCTTCCAACCAGTTTCTCCATAGTTCAATTCGTAGAGTGAGCTCAATATTATGTGTGCCGTTGTGGGAGGGAGAGCTTGCTAGCAACATACAGCCCCAGCTCCACTCCTCTTTGTTATTCACATCTTCTAGTGCTTGTTATCCCCACAAAAATGCATCTCATCTCACTGAATCTCTGCACTATTGCTATTATTCAGGAATTGTGCATGAGCTGCAGACTCCTGGTGAGCTCATCCCATCTCATGACAGAACCAAATCCCTTGGGCTCCTCTCCTGGTTCTTCTCCCACTCACTCACTCACTCGCTGCCCTCCATCCTACCTCCTTTCTTGCCAAAGAAACTCACAGTTCCCTTTTGCCATGTTCCAAGAGCATCTCATTGGGGTAGCATCTGGCTGTTCAGCTGCTGGACTTCAGATGTTTCCATCACCATAGGCCACTTCCCCACTCATCCCACCTCTTTTTTGAAATGCAGTCTTCCAAGTACCCTTTCAGACTTGGTCCAAACTCTCTCAGCACTTAAGCTTGCTTTCAAAGCAAGCAATAAGCCCAAAGAATAGACACAGGCAATAAAAAAAGATTCATAAAAGCAAAGAAAGACAATTATTGTCACTATTCTTTTAAATTTTGGCTCTGCTTCATTGGGAAGATTTTGTATACCTTGCAGAGCCTAAATGATCATTTCATTCTTGGAGCAAATAAAACAGTCGGGTCACCAGTGAGTATTAACCTATGCACCACAACAAATCTGGAGTCTCTGCAAGTCTTGTTATTGAGCAAAACCATAAAATTGNCCTATGCAGCACAACAAATCTGGAGTCTCTGCAAGTCTTGTTATTGAGCAAAACCATAAAATTGTACTGGAAATAGAGCACGTGGATATAAATGTGCCTATTTTAACCAGAAATTGGCACAACTGAAAACATTTATGTAGGACAAATTTAAGACCTAATCCGGACCATAAAATACATCTGAGAGATTTATTTAACTGGACATTCTTTGCTTTTTTTTAGTAAAATTGATTTGGGCAGTGACAAGAATCAATGAAGTGACTTGTGTGAAGTGATGGATGAGACTTTCAATAATGTTGACTTCTGCCAGGTGACAAGCATTTTCCAATTTGTCACATGCTTTTGTAGCCTGAGAAAAAATGTATGCAAAGCATGTATACTAAAATAAAGCTTTGGTATGAGCACCCACTGAGCTGTGGCCATTTATCAGTGGGTCTCTAGAAGCTCACCTAGAAGATACGCGCCATGCCCTGCATCATTCTGGTGCTGTGAACTTCTCGTAACTACCAGTAAAATTAATGACAACAGTTTGAAGTTCTTCTCACTCCTGATCTTGAGCCGATTAATACTGTTTTACTAGCAATCAGATCATTCGCGGATGAAATATCAGGCTTGTTTTAAGTCAGCTGAAAAGCTCTCTTCGACTCTGGTGCATTTAAGTTTTATCCAATAGATGCTTTCTCAGGGGTTTTCCAAGATGAAATTTTTGAGCTATTCATCACATGTCTGTTATTTTGTGGCTTTTCTGGCAGATTTTTCTTCTTGTTCTTTAACTAAACTCTCTATGCAGCTATTATTACCAGTTACCTGATTTATACTTCTACTATTGTATCCTGCCACATCTTTCCGCATATATTCAAGCATTTGATTGCATCCATTAAGAAAATAACACTCAACAGCACATTGCTAAAATTTATCATAGTTAGACATAGATTATAAATATTATTGAGCACTTTAATCAGAAGATGTGTAAACTGAATGAGAAAACAGAAAAATAAAAAATGACAGCCTCTTCTTTGAAACCATGCTGATGGGTCAAAGAAATCAGTATATTATTTCGAATTGATTAAATTGGCTGAGAGAGAACAATTGCTGGTGGGATATTTTTGTTACAACCGATGCTACAATAAAACTAGAACAAGAACCACTGGTCAGAGAAAGTGATGTGTGTTTTAAGTAGCTTTGCTCAGATTTCCATAATAGAAATACAATGATTTTTGAAGATGTAAAATTAATGCATAAATGTTGATGCTATGAACAGTTTATATGGACTTTCAGCAGTGTGACTGCTCCCAATGAAGTCTTTCATGGTCCACCTCTGGTTTTCATCTTTCTTTTCTCCTTTTCTCTTTTCTGCCATTTTTCAATTTAGTGATTTTTTTCCTGTTCTGAAATATTACTGAAGATTTCTAGAATTCATTTGCTCTGCCAGCCTATTTATCTCTCTGTAGCTAGATACCTATCTATCTGTCTCTCTGTCTCTATTTTTCTGCAGTAATGGCCTCCACTTACACAGAAGAGGATCTTGATGAATTCAGAGACGCTGCTCTGCTACTAAACAAATCACATGAGGAGACGATCCCTGCAGAGACACTCCATTGATTTCTGTGGGACTCTGGTGTGTGGGTGCTTGGCTCATTTCAAATAAAACAGGATCTTCACTTGCAATAGCTAGATTTTCAGGGCACTATGCACCAGCTTATCCCAGCACCAACGTTCTGTCATTAAAGGCAAATCAGAACTTCCATGTTGTTCAGCCTGCCCTTTATAACAGACTTAACAAACTTCCAGGACTGGCTTGGCCGTCACATTTCTCAGTATGTTCTAAGAGTAATGGGAGCTGGAGATACCCAAATGTCAACTTACAACGGCCTGTTTTTTCTCTTTTGTTGTATAATCAAATTCTTTTTCCCGTATAAAAAAGTCTCTTTTCCTGTATAATCAAATTCTCTTTTATTAGTGTAGCTGGCTTTTACACGACTTTTCAAAATAATGAAGGAGATGTTTCCTTCCTAAGCTGCTGCCTTGGGAGATTTAAAGGAGAAAAAATGGGTTCATCAGACATAAATCAACATGGGTCTACCACCATGGATCCGCAGTGGTTTAGGACCTAATTCCAGCAAGACTGGTGATCCTGGCCTTTGCACATCTTAGCCACTTAAATGTGTGAACCATGCACTACAGTGAGCCATTGCTATTTCCATCTACTGCCACTTTTTTTTTACTTCCACTGCATTAGAAAATACGGGAGTCCTCCTTCCACTGAGTATCACTTTGTTAAATTACAACAATTTGGCCTACAGCTTTCTTGGCTGGAGGGCTGCCTCTTGCTGCATTTTGGAGAAGCTTTTAGCAAAAAATCATTTCACTATTTCTGGGAAGACGACTAGGGAAAAATATATAGCTTGCACGTGGTAAACTAAACAAGCGCTTATTGTATTTGTTTGAAAGGCTCTAGCACTTTGTGCCAGGAAATCATTGCTCATTTGAAAAATCTACCCAGGCCTCGCCATGGAATAAGTCATTGAAATATCTGATTTCAGGCTTCACCCGTGGCTGGGAGAGACATGCCCAAGCTTTACAGCCAATTTCTCTGAAGATGCTTTGTGCTGGACACGACTGATTCCACGTGGGCTGAGGGTGATGCTTCGAGCACTGCTCCTCCCGGTCGCTGTGTACCAGAGGAATGCTGGAAACAGAAGAGAAAACAACTGTCCTGTGGTCTTCATTCCTCCCCTTTTGGTCCCACAGAAGTGTGGAGGATTAGCAGAAGGAATTGGCTGTGTAAAGGCATGAGCTGAATCTGCCTGGTGGAAGAAATTGCTGAAAGCAGACAAATTTGAAAAAGAAGAAAAAAACCCAAACCAAAACATGAAGTCAGTCATGGGATGGGATGCTTGAAACTGGACTAAGAATGAGAGTGACGCTGTGACGAACTGGATAATGAGTTTGGTTTAAAAAAATGAGGGAAAGAGTATCAAGGAAATGGACTGGGACTGGAAATCGGTAGGTGGTGGGGACGGAGCAGATGGGAAACTCTGATTAGGATGGCAGATCGCTCATGAGAAAGCTCAGAGTCATCTGAAAAGAAATCTGCCTGATTGCTAGCTCAGACTTTCCTCTAACATGTAAATGACACCGAAAGACTATAAAAATACTAGAGTAGCAGTTCAGGGACAGGCTGAGGTCCATCTGATATAATACTCTGTTTCCGTGCTACTTTTTCTTACTTTTTGTTTTAATCTAGGAAATTACATCCATATAACTACACAGAAATACACTAAATGTAATTTCATAACCTTTGTATTATTATCGCTCCTGTTCGCTTCTTTAAATGCCTTGAATTTTATGCCAGGCTTCAGTACTTATTGCAATTTTTCACCCTTGACAATACCGTTCACATCTTTTGTGCAGAAATCAGGATGCCGGCACAGCTGAGACCTCTAGAATAGCATTGGCAAGCTATGCAAACGGGTAATTACAATTTTGCAGAGCACTTAAAAGTACCACTATCACGTTTAATCGTGTTTTTCAGGCCTCCCACCACTAGAAGGTGAAATTCTTTACGCTGTTAATCTAACGCAGTATGATTCTCTAAGTAAGATATTTCCCTTCTTAATGTTTCACTGCAAAAAATGTGAATGCACTTCAGAAGGGAGTAACTTGAATCCTCAGCGCATATTAAAATAAATATCTTACTATTACTTTATTGATACTTTTCTTAGAAAATAATGACTTTAGAGGCAGAACACTGCTTCCCCAGCAAAAAGCTATTTGCCTTGAGAACAAATGTGGTGTTGACAAATATAAAACATTTTGGGCTTTAAAGCCCAATGAGTATGGGCTTCTTTCCTATCTACAACATACAATATTGAAAGCTCCCTGACTGCAGTCTTGGCAGCATCAAAAAATATCTGAACACACAGAAAAGACATTAGCTTAGAAATAGTCTTTTTTATTACATCTGCATAATAATTGAATAAATGCCAGCACCCAAAGACAAAGACTGTCTATTCAAGTGACTATAAACATGACTGCTGAGGGACATCAGTTGCTCTCTCTTCTCACACGAATGATGTCAGAAACAACTACATCAAAATAGTTCAATGTGATATTTAGTAAAGGCTAGTAAAACGAGTTACAGAAGTGAATTTCACTTCCAAAAAATGTCTTTGAAAAATTATAGACCTTGATTCATGTGTTCATTTTAATTTAAAATATTTCAGGAGCATGCAAATGTTTCTTACAGCTCCATTCAGGTAACTGGATGGATTTGCAGTACAAAAATACTAGTAAACAAAAAAAAATAATTTTTGCTACACTTTTATATACAAATGTAGGTAAACATTTTTGTGCATCTTTGACCTGGCTGTGGTCTCTACGGTCTTTTGAAAAGGAAAAAGTAATAACCATAATAATATTAGATGCTTCAGGGAGCCCTGCCATTGAAATCCCATCAGGAGCCATCCTAGTGGAAACCAGAGGATGAATTTGAGCATGTGTATATCAGGAATGTTAGGCCAACACGACAATTTGTGTTTCCAATAGCTTTAGAAAAGATCAAGAATAGTATCAAGATCAAAAGTTATAGCTACGTAGTCGCTTAGTAACTACTGAGCACATTTAAATGTAAAAACCTGAAATATTAAAAGGTACCTTACCTACTTCAGGTAAAGCATACCTCAGCTTAAGGTAAATTCTCTATTTGCAGATTTGTACGCCAGTCAGTAGTGTAAATTATACACATCATTTTTTCTTCTTTACCTAAGAAACTTCCTGAGCTTTACAAAAAGTACCTGAATAGCACAGAATGCTAATACAGCTTTAGAAGTTAAGTTGCTCTGTTTCTTAATCTACTACATTTCCATGCAGTATGGAACATAACCTCACATCACAATTCTGAGATAAGCATATAAGCCTATCCCCATCTTAATGGAGAGAAAGTCAGGTCATAAAATGATTAAGGGACAAATCCAATCAAGGAGCTAGGTGCCTCAAATGATATTTAAGAAAAATTCAGCCTTTTAAATCAAAATGCAGATTCTGCAAATTCCTGCATGGCTGCAGAGAGGTCACAAAAATCCCTAAATACCACATTTTTGCTCTTCAAATTGGTGGTGCTACTTTTTTTGTTCAACCAAGAATGCCTCGGACTTGAAATGTTTAATCCCCTAACACTGGGAACTGAGTGTTCTTCCAAACCAGTCCTCATCCTCTGAAGAAACCTGTGTAACCTATTTTCTGAGAGCATGTGGCACACCTAGATTAGGACAGGGTCCTTCATAAACGCAGGGGCAGCCACTGCTGTATTTTAAAATGCAGCTGAGGGGAAACGTTGCTGGCTGTCTTACTCCTGCCCTTTAGGACAACAGCTATGGCACTGTGAAATGCCAAAGCTGGCCTCAGTCTTTCAGAAGGCTCCTAACTGCCACCCAAAGAAACCCAACTTTTATTTTCTGCTCCCACAACTGTTTCTATTTCACTGTATCGTGCAAAATCCAGCAACGGTCCTGTAAGCCAGGGCTTCCCAGTTACTAGGTGGAGGTCATGCTCCCTCCTGTGCGCTCTCTTGTCCTCTCTCCAGCACGATGCTGTTCCCATGGGAGGGTGGGAAGGGGCCACAGCTTGATGGCTCCCGTGTTCTCCAGGGATGGAAGACACACAGGCACAAGGGCCACCACATCCCAGCGCCACACCCAGAGGCCAACCACCAGCTGTTGGGCTGAGTGGAAGGAGCGCACCCACTGCCACCTCCTTTTCCTCCTGCCACGATGGTGAAGACCGAAGCAGTGCTTCTCTGTGGCCACAGGTGAAGCGCCCAAGGGACGGCTGAAGTTTCATCATTCCCCCCTGAATTTCTCTCCGGGTGACTGACCGACGGTAACATCCTTTCTAGGCAGACCTCAGCAATGTGCTGTTTGACCATAGCCAGAGGTGCTGACCTCTCCCCACGTGTTGTGCAGGTACAGCAGTCACACCTGTATCGCACCACAGGTGCCTTAGAGCTTTACTAACTCCACCCTCAGTCACTCTCCTAAACTAAACCACCTGCTTGGGGCAAAAGCGGTGAAAAAATCCCCACTCAAACCCAACAATCCTGTTTTGTGATTGTGCGTGTGAAGGATCACTGTTTCTTCACACAATAACTGCTACAACAGTGATGGGTTTTGTGTATTAGAATGAGTGCATAAATTACAATTTATTCATTAACTTCTTGGATTAGACAGCTATACCTTCAAAAAATAACATTTCTAAATTCGGCAAAACCTAATGTGTTGTGTGGATGCTGTGCATCAGTTTAACTGCACATCCAGGCAGAAGGCGCTTAAATTTATTTCATTTGTTAGATTATGTATTAGCAGACAGGAAAAAGAAAAACGTAATAAGTGGAAGAGAAAATGAAATAATAACAGAGCAGTTTTGTACGCTGGTATTGCTCAGACACACATGTCTTTAATATTTTGTTCCCAGGGGCCAGCATTTCTGCATCAGTCCATTTTTTCGACCAAGGATGCAGGTCTGTGCAGACTGAGGTCTCCAAAGCAATGTTTTCTGTTTTTCAGAAGTGCTGAGCAACTAGAGTAATGGATACCGCCCGCACTGTAGTCATGGGTGCCCAGCACCTTGCAGGATTGAGGTATGTGTCCCAGGTAGAATTGCTGGCTGATGTTCACAGGGGGACACACACTTCCAAGGGATCAACAGTATTTTTAAATGGAACGGGATCAACAGTATTTTTAAAATGAATGAAAACTAACACCACCTCAGACGGTATCCACAGAAATCACACTGTGAGGATTGCGTGTAGCCTAGAAAGAATTGTGAATAGCAGCCGTTCCCCCACATCATCTACCAATTTCTGTGTACCACCCGGCTAAGGATCAGCTGATTGTGCTGAGGCCAGTGGCTGAACTCCACTGACTCCAGTGAGGCAAGACTCATGGGCAAAGTTGGTTCATCTATCACCATTTTATGGGTATTACTGAAGAAGACATGTTCTCTACAAGCCACCTGATGACAGCCAGAGTTTTCGTTTGTAGAAGGGACTTGTATGGAGAACTAACATTGGATTTTTGAAGGTAGTTACCGCAGAGGCAAGTAAGCACTGCTGGTTCACGACGTGACACCTGCTCCTCCTTAAAGCATTGGGCAGAACTACTGAGTGTGCCAGGATAAAGGGCTTTGAAGCCTCATAACGTAAGCTGAAAGGCAGATGTCGTCTCCAACCTGCGCAGAGCATGCTCTGTGAGAAGACTGTTGGAGGACTTCACTTCCAGCTGTGCTGTTGCCCACTGGTCATTGGGCTCGCAGTCACCCTCAGTCCCTTAAGTTCAAGTGGTGGCCTTCTTGCTATTTAATCTCTAGCAAGGCTTTTAGTGAGTTAACTTTCCAACCACATCAATTATTTGGAGTGACACCTTTTTAGAATGCCTACTTTAAGACACCTTGGGCTTGATGTTCTTCAGGAGCGCTGAAGATCTCTTGTTCCTTTTGACTATGAACTAGTAAGGTAGTTAAATTAGACCTACATGAAAACACTGCACAGGTCAAGTATTGCCCGGACCTGCCTGTCGTGGGAACCCTCTGACCTCTGTGTTTCAGACTACATAATAATGCCCACTTCTCACAGAAGGCTTTTAGGAGAATTAATTAGTTAATTTTGTACAGTCTTTGAAGGCTAAAATGCTCTCTAAATATATTGCTGGATATGAGTGTCCCATCTCTCTTCTATGATTTTCTTTTTAATGAATGCTATTAATTTGAAAATGGAGAATTCTTTTCTAAAGAAACGAATATAAATGTCACCTGAGAAAAATCTAACCATGAGGTTAGATTACACGTACATTTACAGTAAAAAATAGGAATGCAAATTGTGATCTAGAGAAACGTACTACTGTAGTACAAACACCAAATAAATGAAAAAAAATCCAGGCTTCATTAATTAAACGACATTCAAATTGACAAAATCAGTGTTAATGAATGACAAGAATACATTACTGAACAGGGAAGCCTTTAGCCTAAATACAGCTTATATTGGGACAAAGAGGTGATGGAGGTGGAGGGGAGAGAACATTTTGGAAGTGTTCAGGCTGCTGAATTTTATTTTTATTTCCTCAGCATGTTATGGGATCTTTTCCATAAGATGACGGAATAGATGACGCTCCATCCTCCTGCCTGTACACTTCACAGGGCAAGTAAAGATGTGCTATGAGGCAACGTAAATTTGTAGCCATATGGACTGTTTTTAAAATTATTACTGCCTGAATTCTCAATAGCAGGAAGAGTAATCTACTCTTTAAAAACAGGAAAAGAATGTGCAGAGGTGTTAACCTTCATTTCTTCAGTGAATTGAACTTGCCAGAAATTTTGTACTAGCCTAGTAATCAAAATGATCAGAAAAATGAACTAATTGAAATGTTTCTTCTGCAAGATCTTGTCAAAATTTGGAATAATGGTGTCAGTCAAATCACATTTCTGCGAACATTATGAGACAATAACCTCTTTTCTGAATCTTGTCTACATTCATTCTCATCTTAAAGTAATTTCCTATTTGTCTATACAGATATCTAATTTTCTGACAGTTGAAAATAATTCAGTGCTGACTTGTGTTCATTAATTTATAAAAGGGGAACAATTAGTTATTTATTCATAAACGGGGAAGGTTAAAACCTTCTGCTAAAAACTGCGTAACACGGAAACGAGCATGTTCAGTTCAAATTCAGCCTGGCACTCAGCCATATTTTATTTAACTTGAAGCTTGTCACTGCCATTGATGTCCAGATGACTACTCATGTGCAATTGTTGAAGAAAAAAGCAATTGTTTAAGTGTACTGGCAGGTAAGAGGCAGAAGAGGCAGAACGCTGACCCCTCTGCAGTAGAAAAGCCTAGTTATTAAAATAATTCAACCAGTTAAACTCAACAACCATACGCTTATTTATGGCTTCATATGTATGTTTACACACCAGACAAAACAATAATGTAGTACTTGGTTAATAGACAAACTTAGCAGTTGCATTGCATCCGTCAAGCTAAGTAGGAAGGTCTGAGCTTGTAACTAGAAAGCGAACGACAAAATAGAAGAACAACACTGAAGCACTTTTACAACAGCTTAATCAGTCTAACCGAGATACGCAAAGGAGGCAGTGTGGGGCTGCCTGAATTCCCGTATCCTCATAATCCCACCCGTTATCTCCTCCCAGAATTCCTGACTATCTCAAAAGGAGTCTGAATTAAAACACTTCTTTAACACATTATTAACACATATCCCATGTATTTCTGTTAAATAACTTCCTATAAAATAAACAAGAACCATAATTGGGACTGAGACTTCCTGTATAATTGTCTGAAGATGTTTTCATAATGAAAATTTTTTAAATTAAACACCACAACGAAACAATGAAATAATGGTTTCAGACACCTTTTTCAGTTCCAGTGGCATCACTGACTGCTTCACCCCCACGCTGCCATGTACATACCCTAAGAAAGTTTATCCAGCCGCATACATGGCCCATCAGGTCTGGAGTGACCCCCACCTACAAAACCTGCTGATTTATGTAACACACATCCTGTATGGCAGGGAGTGTAAGGTATGAAGGCGTCCATCCATACAATCCAGGTTGCATTTGGAAGATGGCGTCAAGGGGAGGATGCAATTTAAAAGCTCCCAGAATTTCTGTACAGTCATGTTACATGAACTTTTAAAATCGGACACACTTCAATATAAATAAAGAAATAAATACACAGGGGTGCATGTGTGTGCCTGGTGTGCATTATTCATACACTACGTAAACTAAACAGAAAAGAACTTCATGGGCATTCAGGGTGTGCCGAGCTCCAGAAGTTCTTGCAGCCGTTGAAATTCCTACGTAAGTCAAAGGAGCTCTCCTTGCAAAGCTTTTATTTAAGAGCCTAAGAGAACATGAGGCTTAATTTTTAACGCAGGCTTATCAAGGTATTTAGCACCAGCCTAACCTGAGTTATGAGAAGAGTTCTGGCCAAAGCCAGCAGGACTACTCAGACACCTGCTTAAGTGCCTTGCTGGACCCGGGCCAGAAACATAATAGTGGGCCAGCTTAAGCTGATTAGAAATGTTCTGTTGGCTCCAGTGGCAGCAGGATCTAGCCTTTATTGCCACTTTGCAAAATACGGTGCTCAACGGGCGGAAAAAAAATCAGGCACTCTGTAGTCCTCTCAGTGGTCTATTGGGTAAACCTTGAGTACCATACCAATGCCGCTTATTTAGCACTAACTGGAAATGCGTATGACTGAGAATGTATCTATTTTTCCACATGAAAATAGAATGTGTTGCCTTGAAGAAACTCTTGAAATGAAGTGGCTTATTCTAATATGCCGTCTAGATCAAAATTTTCTCAACAGCAAGGAAGAAAAAGGTTTAAAGAAATGGTGAAGAGAATCCTTAACCTTTGTGAGTTTGAAGAGGGAAGATGCTTTCAATAACATAGCTTTCATTTTTTAACTGAATGCTGTTGTAATTAGTATTTTTAGAAACCTAGGTATATGCAGCTCGTTAATAGGCAAACTGGCATGACACAGTCAATCCGTCTCTGGCAAACCTAATGATTCTAGGCATCTCTCTTGCTGCAGGTACCTTAGTATTTGTGTGCTGGGAGATCATTAATCAAAGGCTGAAGAGCCCTTTCTTCCCTAGTGACAGAATTCCTAACAGGGCCTTCTGCAGCGGCAAGTCTCCGACTGACTACAAATTATCAATACCGATTACCAGATTGCTGCAGTGGGGAGGGGACGGCGTGCTCGGCACTGCAGGGCTGGCCAGACTCCCACAGCCCTTGTCTCCCTCCTCTGTTTGCACCCGCGGCTGTCTCATGCCTTGTTCCCAGGGGTGCCAAAGCCAGGTTAAGATGCTTTTAATCCGCACCGATTATTCCTCGGGAGCGGAACATCAGCATTCAAATAAATGAATGTATAGTGCGCCGGTTACCGCCAGTGCCAGGAGGATTCGGTGTAACTTTGTGCAAGGTATCTAGGAGCGGTAACAGTGACTGCACTGAATGGGAATTTGAAGGGGATTTGCTCCTTGGGGAGGGTGATAGCTGTGTTGGAGCTCTCCATCCTTATTTTGTGGGACTCGCGTGTGCACGCCTTTAACGGTGGACGACTGTGAAAACTCGAACTTGAATGCGTCAAATGTAGGTGCTGCTTTATTCCCCGGCATAGAAAAAAAAGAAAAAAAATCAAGGAGGAACAGGGTTCGGATGCTTTCAGCAGCCTGACCCCACGGCCGTCCTCCTCCTCACGCTCCCACACCCTCCACCGCGATTTTCCGCTCCCCCACCCACTCCAGCAGCCGCCCTCGAACAAAGGGGCCGGAGCCGCGCGGCTGCCTCTCGCTGCCCCCGCCGGCGCCAGGACGAGC
>VZSC01001213.1:23302-48313 GCA_013398225.1 Steatornis caripensis
GGGGGGGCTACGGGGGTGGTGGGAGGCAGCGGGAGGAACTTTCCGGCTTTTTTTAAATGCCATAATATATATATTCATCTTTAAAGTAACGAAAACCGTTTCAAAATTAGGCTGTGCTCATGTGCCGACCTCAGTTCCTTTTGACTATGAACTAGTAAGGTAGTTAAATTAGACCTACATGAAAACACTGCACAGGTCAAGTATTGCCCGGACCTGCCTGTCGTGGGAACCCTCTGACCTCTGTGTTTCAGACTACATAATAATGCCCACTTCTCACAGAAGGCTTTTAGGAGAATTAATTAGTTAATTTTGTACAGTCTTTGAAGGCTAAAATGCTCTCTANTTTAGCGTCGTCTTGATTTTTTTTGTCCCCCCCCTAAACTCTCGGGACAGCGAGAAGACCGCGCCCGGGGAACAGTGGCCGTGGTACTGGCTGAAGAAAAAGCGATGCGGTTTCTTACCCATTGCTGTTTTAGCCATGGCGGGACGCGCGGGCTCTCAGAGGCGGCGAAGGCAAAGGGGTCCAGCTACGGCGGCGGAGAGAGGGAGAGAAGACTGAATAAGGCACTGAGTCAGCAGAGTGGGGCTGTGCAAGAGAAGGAGCAAGAGGCAGGAGCCCATGAATAATTATCACTCCTCTACCCAAGCAGATTGGCTCTAGAGGTCCCCTGACATGACTCCTGCGGAGCCAGAATCTCCGGGCATTAAATATTGATCCGCCAATGGTGCTGGAGTACAAAGCGCCAGAACGCAGTTTGAAGTGGAAATCAGCCCTTGAATGCCTCTCCCCCCTCGGTCTGGCTTTAGTAGTACATTCCATGTCAAATGCTTTATGTCTTACATGAAAAAAGCCTATTGGTGTTGAAGGCTCTGCTGTTGCTACCTGTAAAACAGGCACAAATTCGTCCTAACAGATTTTATCCCAAAGATATGGCCAAAAAAATGGACTAGTGACGGGATTTTCTAAACCATTTCAGTCGAACAGCTGCTCAGATCATTTTTACCTCTGCCTACAAACATACACAGATACCATATACAGTTGCTTTATACCAAATGTTTCCGCATGTCGGTATGTGTTTTGGTATCCCCAGAGCTAAGCCTGGACAACTCAAAGTCTGGTGAAACTTGGGAATGGCAGCTGGACCTCGAAGGGCCCTGGAAAGCCAAAACCAGGATAAATGCAAAAATAGCTGTCAGTAACCGCTTCCCTGATGTCTTGTAAGAAGAGCCACTGGGAAGTTGCGAGCTTGGTTCACTTTATCAAGTGTGCAGAATGGGGACTGATATGATTATCACACAAAAAGGGCATGAACACATTCTCAGGATTCCCTACATTAATTTCAAGGATTCTCAATCCCCAGCAAGAGGAAAGCCAGTGACATGACTGACAGCCACTAAACAAATGTGGGTGGTTTATTGAAATTCTTGCTAGAAACATGGCAGTGATGGGACCTGTTGGTACACCTCCTGGGTCTGGAAGCAGTTGCAGACCTGGAGGAGACAGTATCCAAGACGGTGGTACAAAGTGGAGGACACGCCATCTTCACCTTCTCATCCTTACACCGTCCAGCTGAAGCTCTCCCAGGGGAAGCTTGCAGTGGTAACAGACTCCCACACTGCTTGCAGACAGGGCACAGGGTGAAATTTCAGCTTGGAATTTGGAGGACGCTCCTTGTGGAGTGGTTTCATGGTGTGTATGGGTGGGTGAGAAAAGTACTAGAGCGGGCAGAGGTCTCCAGGGCGGAGGTGTGGTCTCCCAGGGCAGGCAGGGCATTGGCACCATTCTCCTGCCTTCAGCAGTGCTGTTTGCAGCTGCACTGTTCACGCTGAACACCAGCTCTTTTGCTGTGTGTGCTCCCCTAGAACAGGTAACGCAGGATTATGCTTCTCGAGCTTCCTTGAGGTCAGTAAACAGCATCTTTGAGTAAAGCAGGGCCCGGAGCATGACTCCGAGGCCAGCTTTCTCTTTTGAGTCACTATTGACGATTTCTGAATTGCAGGAACTAAGTTTTTTCTTTAGATGAGAACAGTAAAACTCTCTGGAAGTGAGCCTGGGGAGAGAAACATCCCCAAACTGTACAGCGTGCACGGTGAGAGGCGTGTGAGCTGCAGCACGGCAGATGCTGTGATGGCTCCCTTCTGAGGCAGCTTTGGCTCGTTGGCGGGAGGGGGATGAGGCCGGTTTACTGGGATGCCGGGGGTGAGCTGCCTTCCTGGAAGGCCCGGCCCTCACCGAGAGCAGGAGGGTGGCCCTGGAGACCCTGCGGCTTTTTGGGGTGAAACACTTCTGGGCCTTCAGCTGTGCGGCTGCGGGTGGGGTGGGGTGAGCAGGAGACAGAGATCTGATGGTGCCGGGATGTCTGTAGTGAGAGGAGCTTCTTCCTGAAGGGAGACGGTGAGAAACGACTGAGTGCTGCACATGTAAGGGCGGAGGGAGGGGGGCGCCTCGCACGGCTGGGGAGCCTCACCGTAACCGAGAGACACCCCCCGCCCCGCAGTACCCCGGCAGGGGTGGCCCTACCCCGGGCTCGGGCGGAT
The DNA here is from genome assembly GCA_013398225.1 of Steatornis caripensis. Taxonomy (NCBI): domain Eukaryota; kingdom Metazoa; phylum Chordata; class Aves; order Caprimulgiformes; family Steatornithidae; genus Steatornis; species Steatornis caripensis. The sequence goes on from VZSC01001213.1 coordinate 25,841, forward strand.
GCGGGCCGTGCTGGGGGCTGGCCCGGCCGGGCGGCAGGCGGGGAGCCCGGCGCTGCCCGGCCCTGGCGCTGTCCGTGGTGCTGGAGGCGGCGGCGCTCCCCGGGACAGCTGCGGCGGGCGGGCGGGGTGGGGGGTGGAGAGCAGGGAGGGGGCAGGCAGGGAGACGGGTGGGGGTGGGGCGGGCAGGCAGGCGGCAGGCANGGGTGCCGGCCCCCGGGTGCCCCAGGGCGGGGCCGGGACCCTCCGCAGCCGCTTCGAGGGAGCCGGGGCGGTGCTGCCGAGGGTTGTCAGGCCGGGGCGGGGTGGGGGGCCGCGGACACACGCACTCACACAGCTCGGCTCCCCCGAGATGGGGGTAGCAGGCTCCCGGGGCCGCGGAAGCCGTGCAAGAAACTGCATGGCGATCACGCTCATGTCAAACCGTTGGCATGTACGGGAGCAGTTACTGGGCTCTCCACGTATCATTTCTGATCCACTGCCACCTTTTAACGTTGTGTTTCACGTAAATTTTAGAGGAGCGTGAATTAAGCTCCACCATGTCCTAGCAAGGCTAGGGCTTGTTTTCTTTCACAGGCTGGGCCTTCTCTTGATTGACATTAAAATGCATTTGCAGCCCAGCCCGCCTCCAGGTCTGTGGGCTGTAAGGACGTGCTGCTGAGCAAAGCACTCTGTAAACGCTTCTAAACAGCAGTGGGATAAAACTGGGGCTTCTGTCCCACTTCTGCTGGGCGCTTCTTCTGTGGCCTTGGCCAAATCATTGAAAAGCTTTTGAGCTTTTCCCCCCCATTTGTTCTTTTCTCCATGTGTTAGAAAGGACCTTGCTTTTTACCCCCTTGCAGACAAGGGAGAAGGAGAGGTGATGCTAGAAAGATAAATGTTTGTGCATCACTTTGAAGACTGTTGTTGCTAGGTAAATGAATGTCACTGGCACTGCAATAATACAAATGGCAGAGATGGGAGTAGGTCATGAATCTCTTGCTCTCTGCCTGTGCTTTGTGTCTCTGCTGCATAGGCTGGGAGGCTCTGTAGCCTTGTTTAGCTTTCTTAAATAACCTGAGAAATTCGGGTTTTTCTTACAGACTTTTGGGAGACTTATTTACACTTAGCCTTTGCCATTAGGAAGTGTAATGGATCTTATTTAGAACAGCGTATTTTCTTTGGTCACACCTACTTCTTTAGGCCTCCCAGTGCAATTTCTCTTTGTGTCTATTAAATTTTGGAAAATTAATTAGTCATTAGTTCTTGATTAGCTTGTTTTCATCCCTGTTCCTTCCAACCCCTCAGCAAAACCTGTTGTAAAAGGTATTATTCAAATGGTATGATGAAGTCCTCAAAAGTCAGCGAAGAATGGTGACTGTGCAACCTTAATTACCCTTCCTATGCATACATATCATAATACATTTTTAAATTATATACTCGTGTGCTGTCTTTTCCACCAGATTCTCCCTACGTACATAAAAAGATGGATGGTACTCCCTTGGTGAGCACTATTTGATATTTTATTTTCATTCTGTTGTCATAAAACAGAACCTTGACACAGTCCTCTGTGCCCTTGAAAGCGTGGGTACAATAAAGATTTTCTTGCAGGAATGTTTGCCAGAGTATTTTCCTAACATGAGTGAAAATATCTTTTTTCTAGCCTTATTCTTCACAGCAGGTTAAGTATAGCTTAGAAGATGTTAGCATAGTTTCTGTTTCAGTAAGCAACTAAACCCTGTGTATTTTAATGTGAAATTTAGAGAGAAGACTACAAATGTGTATGTTTGATCTTGTATTTTTTGTAACGTTTTGGGGTTTTTCTGACTTTTTCTGAAATTTTCTGCAGAACGCTACAAATGTACGAAGCAGATGAAAAGATTAGCTGTGTACTGATAGGGAAAAAGAAAGAGCACTGATACATAGGTGTAACTGCCTCATATCTGAATCATGGTCACCATTTTCTTGTTGAATTGTGTTTTTCTTATCCTTTCATTTTCCTATGTAACATTCAAGTTGTAAAGCAGTAACGTGCTGTTATGTTGCTATTAGCGTTTCTCCGCTTCTTAAATTGCGCTTTTCTGCTGGGCATAGCCTATCTAAAAATCATCTTGTTAAAGCTTGATAGTGGCTTGATAAGCCAGTGGCAAACAATGTCACCATTAGTGATTTCAGTTGCTGCTCATTCCACATCCACGTTGGAATAGTGGAGCTTTAGTGCTTGCCTGGTTTCATGCAGGCTTTTATACCTGCACAGCTGCACATGGTGTTCGTTCCAGCAGCGTTCAGGTTCGCCGTGGGGAAGCAGAATAATGGTATTAAGGTATTTGAAGATATTTTTTTCCCCAGAAATCTGTAAGCAGTGGCTTAATGCTAACACAGAGATTGTACACAGAGGTTGTACAGAGATCTCCCTCAACACCCTTGTGCATGAGATGTGAGTTAGAGCTGTGCGAGGCCACGTGACAGGAGTGACTTGGTTGCATCTAGACTCTGTCCTGTGCTGCAAATACAGAAACCACCATGGGCCTTGTAGGGGAGGATGGGGCAAATTGAGGCAGAAACCAACTGTGTGATTCTGAACGAGGACAGCGTGTTCATGAGGCCATGAGAACTGCTGTGTGGGATCAGACCAAGGGGCCATCTATCCAGTAGACTGTAAATCGTATATTCTCACATTCGAAGGCCCCACCAGACACAGGATTTTTCTGTCAGTGATGTTCTTGCCTTGGCTGAACCTGTCATCAGCAGCTCTTGGAGGAGGCAGCTCGATGGGGAATCCCAGTGCCTCTGGACCTGTTTCGGTTTTCTCATCCTGACCCATCTCCAGGCAGGCCACCGCTGGGCAGACTCCCCACATCCTTGCATACTTTCAGAGTGCTCACAGAAGTGCAGTTATAGATGCTCAGCTTGATGTCACCCTGTGAATCCCTGTTTGTAATCCTTTGACTCTCCCTTGCCTTCTTGTTTACACTTCCATATTCCCTTGCATTTGTTTCCCCTAATTTATTTCCTTTTTAAAAAGTTCACTGTTCACAGGTAAAGTCTTAATGGGTTTTATTTTTGCTTTTAGGGAAGAGCTGACACCTGTCTCAAATGGGAAACCATGTAGGAAGAGCAGCCATAAACACAGGCCTAGGAGTAGAAGCAGAGGGCAAGCATATGTGCTAGGGCTCCCATTACTCTCCCAATATATGCAGTTTGAGGCCTTCCTGTGGTCTCTATACATTTAGTAACCCTCTAGTAGTCCAGCCTCTCCCTATTATCACTGGCTGCAAGTGAATGCTGGGAGAAGGCTGAGGGTAGGAGAAGCACGTGCTGTACTCGCCCAGGGATCATGCCAGCCACTGACAGCTCTCAGGAGATGCCTGAGCCTGATACAGTTTTCCTACTGGGTAACCCTTGACGGATTTTTCTTTCTTCTGCAGTGTCCACAATGTCCCGTGGCAGTCGGTTAGGCCGGCTGCTTGCTGTCTAAAGAAGCGTCTTCTTTCACTTATTTTAAGCATGTGTCCTACCAAGAGCCATTACATTTATCTTTAGATGTGGGATACTAAGTATGCTTTCAATCCTAGAATCATAGGGTTCATCACTCTTTAACCAAAAAGGTAATGAAGGGAAGAATACCAGATCCAATTCTCCTTTTAGAATGGGGAGGAGACAAGTAGATGGTGCAGGAGTTAGATTAGGCTGATGGGGCACAATGCCATCCACTGCATCTCGGAGATTCACAAGGAAATTATCCTATAAAAACAAAAGTGCCAGTATTCAGCAGATCTAAATCACAAGTCGTTCAAAGACCAGGAGGCCTAGTTTGAAAGTGTCCTCCAAATGTCGTGTTGAAATGAAGCATATACTGGCACATTTCTGATTTTTTTTGTTGACTGCAGTTTTCTGAACAGCGAAATGCCTTGTGTAACAAGAAATAGACAATAAAAGTATGCTGCGAATTTCACTTTACTCTTTCTCCCTTACTGTTTGCAGTGACATGTACAGGATTACTTTAAGTTTCCTTTGCTCTTTTCACTCTTTGGATTGACTAAGTTTGTTGTGACTGCTGATTATCAGCTGTTTCGTCATGGCTTTTGTCTCACACCCTTTGGAGAAGACCAACAGACCATTTGACGCTCTAAGTATGTTCTAGACCATTTTTCTCTCTGTAGTCAGGCATATCCATAGGTGTGTGCATTACAGGACAGTACGTNGTTTATTGTGACTGCTGATTATCAGCTGTTTCGTCATGGCTTTTGTCTCACACCCTTTGGAGAAGACCAACAGACCATTTGACGCTCTAAGTATGTTCTAGACCATTTTTCTCTCTGTAGTCAGGCATATCCATAGGTGTGTGCATTACAGGACAGTACGTGTTTTGTTATTGCTGGCTCTCAAGTAAGGATGCAGTTCGTGATATCAGGCTCATCATCTGTTCTTTTTGCAATTAAAATTTATTTTGACTTACTCAATGATTTATCACAGAAAAGACAACTGATAATGATAAAGTTAAAATATGCTGAAGGTAGATAAAAGAGACTGTGAAGATACTGGTTGCGTTTGGGTGAAATTCACAGAGGGAAACAGCAGAAAACCACTTTGAGAGTGAAGTGTAGGAGAACTTTTTTTATTTCTAGTCTTTCTCTTATCCCGTTAAAAATTTTATAGGAACAACTGTTTTTGCTCACAGCTTTGCCAGACTTCATTATCTTCATCTGATATTTTCAGTGTTGCATGCCCATTGATTATTGTCTGTGTTTGAAAAAAGTCAGCTGGGATGCCTTAGCTAGTTTTGAGGATAAATTTTATGCAATATGACAACGTTTTGCTCCTTCTGGTGATCTTTTCTTGGAAACGCAGTAGCATGCCCTGTTCTGCAATAGATAATTGAAATCTGACAGGCAATTGTTTTGGTAGCACAGAGATGGAATCTCTTTTCACTGTAAAAATTCGCTTAAACTTAGCAACATTTTAATGCTTTAGAAAAAAATGTGCTTTATACTGCTTTTGGAGACACTTTGGAGACACTTAGCTAAAATCTCTGAAGTTTTTCTCCTTGCTGACCGTGCTTTATTTTTTTTTAAACAGTGTCTTTCTCATCTTTTGGGACTGACAGCTGGTCATGGAAATAGGAAATGGGATGGACTAAATGCTAATTATGAAGAACACAATGATAGAACAGCAATTGGGGTAACGAGGGAAAGCTGGTACTGGCTGGACAAAGAAACTGCAATGAAGAAGCCTTTGGGAGCATGGGTAATTAGGGTCGCAGAGGCAGGCTAGGAAAACAGTAGTGTTGTGAGACAGGCCTGGCATTTGTTTGCTGAAGAGATGAAGGACAAGGATTTGTGGCATAACGTGGGGAGGTGGTTGCTTGGCAACCTTAATTTAGTCCCCTTATGATACGTGTGTGATCACATCTTGTTTTCACGCAGGTTTTCAGGCTCAAGTGTTGTGCAGNTAGGGAAACAGTAGTGTTGTGAGACAGGCCTGGCATTTGTTTGCTGAAGAGATGAAGGACAAGGATTTGTGGCATAACGTGGGGAGGTGGTTGCTTGGCAACCTTAATTTAGTCCCCTTATGATACGTGTGTGATCACATCTTGTTTTCACGCAGGTTTTCAGGCTCAAGTGTTGTGCAGGATGGACCTGCTCTAGGGATGTACTAGGGCTGTGCAGGAGAGGCGAGTGATGCCTGCTGTGACTCCTGCCTCATTTATTGCTTGAGCTTGGAAATTGTTAATGAATGAAGAAAGGGAGGGTAAAGGAAGGTCACATGACTGAAATAATGCACCGTTGCACTGGACTCTTCCGATCTAGTGCTAATGCAGCCACTTGAACCAGTTTTGTGGTCTCTGTATGTGGAACCTCTAAGAGTCTAAGAGCTTCTAATTATCTAATTTTTAATGACCACCTTTAGGGTCCTAAATCCAGTTTGCTCAGCAGTCACACCTGCGACTGATGCTGCAACCTCTGTGTTTGAAAAATTGTTAAATATTTCTGAATTACACTTCAAACGCCTCAGACAAGACATCTAAACTCAGTGAATACCTCTGCCCTTTATCCTTCTGTGCCTCCGTGCCCTATATTTTAGACGGCAGTACTACCGTTTCTTTGCCACTGTGGATTTCTGTGAAGGTAAATTAATTTGCATTTGTGCAGCACTCACATACTGAAATGATGAGCACCATTGAGAAGCCCTAGAGGAAATTAATAATTCTGCCATCATAACACAATTGAGTAATGGGCAGGAAACAAAGCATGGGACACACAGTGAGTTATGAGGTGAAAACAAAATATTGATTAGCTGTTTGGTGAATGAAGCAGTGGTCCTATGCAAAAATAGTGATTAAAGACTGTGTAGGAATACATAGATACAAGATGTTATTATCACCCTTGTACAGGAGAGATTTCCAAGAGGGGGTTTAAACAATTGGTTTGGCTAGTAAGGAGTTTCAGGTTTGTGATGAGTACTTTAATGGCTATACTCCTATTGTAAATGTGCAGGGTTCACGAGGGCACTTTGTGCAGAGAGTAGAAGGAAATGGAGTTTTTGGAGGTTCTTGTCTCTTGTGGGAATTTGCGCCACACTGTGCTCCACATGGTCACTGCCTCCAAGGAGCATGGTTGGGTACACCAAGGGTAAATAGTGCTTAGGTAGAGATTTAATTGGTGCCATGGAAGGTAGTGGCAACGCATTAACAGCTTGCGCCTGGTTGGAGATTAGAGAAACGTCTTTAATGCTACTGTTAGCAAGGAAAAGGCTGTTATAGTAAGAGTTGGCGCAGGTAGGGAGCTACTGGCTTAGTAACTCACAACAAAAATCGTTCAAAGAGGCTAAAGAATTGTTTCCTTTTGTATTGGCTTTTCATTTTGATTTCTGATGTGCACGAAGTGATTTTTGGTAGTGTCTGCTTGTAGGTGCTGTAGGTATGGGACTCAGTAGGCATCCACTTTTTGGGTCACATAAAATTTCTTCCTGTGTTGGTTCAGCTCTGAACTTACAAAAAGCCCTGAGTCCCAGCTCTGTGACATGTGTGGTGATTCTGCCAGCTGGCATACCTCTGTTCTGTCCCTTTTTGCCTTTTCTTNTTTTGGGTCACATAAAATTTCTTCCTGTGTTTGTTGGTTCAGCTCTGAACTTACAAAAAGCCCTGAGTCCCAGCTCTGTGACATAGGTGGTGATTCTGCCAGCTGGCATACCTCTGTTCTGTCCCTTTTTGCCTTTTCTTTTTTTTATTTTTCTGTGCGGCTCTGCAAGGCATGTATGGTACAGTCCCATGTCATGAAGTGCCCCCTCAGTTTTTGTCCTGTAGCATAATTTGAACAGGCATTTGCCGCATGGAGAAGGTGGTAAAAAACAGTGCTACCAGCAGCCTATACTATCTATGCTTTTTGGTTTGTATAGCTGTTTCTTTTTTCACGTTTGAAGTTTGGGTGTAATCACTATGTCCAGAAGGGATGAATCTTTTCCAGTAAATCTTCAGACAAAGAAGAAGAAAAGAGTGTTATTAAACCACAGAACTTGCAAAGACCGTGAACTATTATTCATATGAGCTAATTCATCAGCCAATTAAAGCAGTAACTCACGTCTATCTTTTCTAGGGCTGAAAAATTCCTGAGTTCTGATTTCGTATTCAGTCAAATACTATTAGATTCAAGGCATGTAAGGGCTCTAACTTTAGCCAGAAAATGGAAAAAAGAGCAAAAGCTGCCTGCCTTTGTCAATGGCTCCATCTTATGCAGCCATTGTAATAACCAAACATGGAAAATCACATTATATTAAAACCTCCAGTTCAGCAGCTGAATGGGACTGGCTAGGAGTACATCTTCGTACTGGTTTTTAAACTTAAATTCAAATTGTTTGAAAGTTCTTTGAAGTGTGTGTGGGGTGTGGTTTGGGTGGACTTCTTGTATTGCTCCAGAGAAGCTGGCGGATAGAGAAGTCAGGATGGGTCACAGTGTTGTTATCCAACACGTTACAGCTTCACTGAACACATGAAACCTGTTTGTGGCTGAAAGATGAAAAAGAGAGATGACTGAGGGAAGTTCTCGGGGAAGAAATGAGGCTTTAAGCTGGAGAGTGAAGAGCTCACTTTCTAGGGAAAATTCAAGTAGGAATCTACATTGACAGATGAATATGTACTGCTATTGCTAGCCGCAGTTGCATTCTGTGGACCACTATAGGATAACAGCTTCCAAAACCTGATCGCTTTTAGAATTAAGTCAACTTTAGAATTAGAGATAATCCATTAACCAACATCTCAGAATTTAGAATGCCACATCTATTTGATGGTTTTTAGTGGAAAATCCAGCTGCTGACCCAAAACTTTTGCTTTTGTTGGTATTCTAACACATCTCTAAAGTCTAAGAACCATTTTGGTACTGACTGAAGCTCACAAACCCGAGAAAACTAAGACCCATCTCCTTTTGAGGCTGTTGCATTAAAATATTGCAGTGTGTATGTAACATGAGATCGTGCAATATGAGGAGGGTACAAACGCCAGAATATGACTTTCAGGGTGACGACTTTAAGCTCTTGGATTTATAGATTGAACAGTCAGGCAAGATCAAATTTCATTCTTTCAAGAGGTGGATCTTCTGGAATTGCTTGTTGGATCCCTGGTTAGCAGTGAATTTCTGGCAACAGGATTCATTGAGCCACATAATTTTGATCTCCTTCAGCCGAAATCCTTGCTCCACTGACCTTTCTACCTTTGCAGATGCACAGAACAGAATAGTAAGTCATAAATTCTCTTTCTTTTACGTATTGAACAGATATGCAGTTACTGTTACATTCTAACAACTGTTTGGCAAAATGACTCACATTTTCCTAAAAATTCTCTAGAAAGGTATCTAGTCTTCTCCTGACGGCACTGAGAGATGAAAAATCCACTAATCTTTGTAAAAAAAAGTCTAGTTCTTAATTTGAATTTCTCTGCCTTCTGAGTCCATCTTCTGGTTTTCCTTGTGTCTTTTTCTGGTTTAGTTTCCAGTCTTTTCTCAGCCCATTTCCTGAAAAAACAAGATGATGTCCCCTCAGTTTTCATGCTTTATGGCATTATCTTAGGCCCAAGCTTTGTAGCTCTTCTTATTCCATTTCTGTCCTTTTTTAACATCTTTTTTTTAAAAAAAAAGAGTAGTAGACAGGAACATATTATTCTAAAATGATCTCATCAGGAGCCAAAAACTGCCTCTCTGCTTTTACTAATTTCTTTTCTTTTAACGTGTTCAAAAATTGTATTAATTTTTCTTGCCATGATCTAGCTGCTTAAGAGTTCGTGCCATTTCTCCACTGGGACCTACAAATCCCTTTCAGACTCTACTTTCTACGTTATTGTTCCTATTTCCTATTTCTGGATCTATACATTTGTATTGTAACATATTAAAATGCAGATTTATATTATTTGCAAAATATAACAAATTTAGTTTTCCAGATCTGTGGCATAGATTCCAGCGTGTTGCAGTGACCATCTACATCTTCATTGCTACAGTGATGATTGAAAGTTAACTGATAAAAGAAACAGACCGAGTATCCTTTTACATCTGATTTTTAACAGCATTGTTTCATCAAGTATCATGTCCTGCAATCTACATGTCTCGTAAGTAGCTTTATATTCATATGTAGGTAAGCACAAGATACCTGAAGTTAATGAGAAACACTCCCTGACTTCACTGGGACAAGCAGTAGGCTCCTCAGTAGGCCTCTCCATGAGCATGAAAATGTTTGAGTGTGGAGATGTTTGCAAAGAACTGGGGTGTCGTGTCAACCTGCGAAAAAACTATGTTTAATTTTGTGAACAGTTGCATTAATTAGATCTATTGAAGGTGCAGTAAATGCTCCAATCAATAGAGTGTGATCACTTCGTAAATTTTTAAGTCTGGAAAGGGCCGTTACTTTCTCTGAGTCATTCTTCAAATAATTATTTATGAAGTCAAAAATTTTATTAGTATTTTCCTATCTACTAGCATCAGTTTAATAGTCGCATTTAGATTACTGACAAATGCTGCTTCACATCTGTTTTAAAGTAGATGCTTTTTTGGGAACCTGTCTAGAAAATATCTCTTTGGATAAAGATGCTTTGCTTGCAACTGTTTTCTTCAATGTCTCTGGTTAATCAGCCTTTAGACATTTAATGTGGTCACATTTATTTAGGGCATTTCCAAAAATCAAAACATCAAATTAGTTCAGGTTGAAGTGTATCTTACAGAAACCTGTTATGTGAATGTAACAAATTTATACCCTCATGAGCTTTTTCATGATATTGCTCAAGTTCTAATTCCTAAGACTAAGTAAATACATTTTTTGAAATGGGATTCCTAGGTATTAATATAGATCAATGAAGTATTCCTGTATTGCCAAAACAGTTCTGATTCCAGTCATTGGGTTTTACTTGCAATCCTTGCTCTGGTAATAGATTTTTAAAATGGAAGAAATTCAATTGTCTGAAAGGATGATAAGAATCCTGAGCAACAGGAGGAATGCAGCATCCGTCACTTCTGAGAAACCATGTATCTCTATTGCTAAAAAGGAATAATTTCGAAAGTAAATAAGGCATCCACATTTTGGAAAGCTCAAATTTTCAATTCAGCAATGCATTTAAATTGGCATTGTTAAACATCAATAATGGCAGCAGTGATTCTAAAGTGAGAATCATCAGCTAAAAGTTTGCAAAATTCAGTAGGTTTGAACTAACATAGTACAGTCTGTGCCCTTTTTTATCTCAGTAGTCATCTATCTCACCATTGTAGCAATAGGATAATAGCTTTTCCTGTGTCTACGGTGGTCCTAGGGGCTAAGAATTTGCTTTGAATAGTTCCTGGAGAAGAAAGGACTGTAGCATAAAATTAATTCTTTAATATTAAGGTGGCATAAGTATTTGAAAATTTCCATTGTGGTGAAGAACAGAATTGCTACAACAGTAATACAGCAAGTGATCTTTTCTTTTTCCTGGTGTCTCAGGGTTAACAAGATTTTGTTCCAATTTTATAGTTACGGAGGCTGAGGTCAGGTGGTAATGTGCCTTTTGAAAGGCCACAGCTTGACAGTCAGCATGTTTCACTGAGAAATTTGTTTTCTTGCTCAACTAAACCTTCGTATATCAAAGATCCTCTCATATAGTAACTGTCAGTCTTCTCCTGTGATTTTATTTCATCCAAAGGAATCCCGTTTGCATGCTGCAATCAATAGTGGGATGTCCATTGATAAGCAGATTCTTGATAGGATTGTGGAAATGTCTTCTCTGCACAGAAGGGGAATATTGTATCTACTTTATTCATATTTTAAAAACTGTTGAAAGATTTGAGAGAGCAAGGGAAAGAACTACCAAAATGATTCATGAGCTGTAAGAAATACCTCATCTCCTGAGAAATGAAGAAATTGGCATGTTAGTGAATTAAAAACAAGACTCAGAGGTGACCTTATTAAAATGTGTGAGCATAGTCACAGTAAGAAAATTCTGAGTACTACAGACGCAATGGCTAGAAGCTGTAACCAGCCAAATTCAAATTAGAAATTCTGTGCCCATTTTTACCAGAAAGAGTGATTAATCATTGAGATACATGATGAAGGGAAGAGATGGATTCCCTGTCTCTCATTTTCAAATTAAGACGGGGTGTCATTCTGGGTGATATGTTTAAGTCAAATACAAAGTTATTGAGCTCAGTACAAAGGTAATGGCCTGTGATAAGTAAATCAGATTAGGTGATCACAAGCGACACTTCTGGACTCCACTGTGACTCCATGAGATTGCATCTCTGCCATGATGATACACTATTATTATTCAGGTGTGTGGAGTATGCGCTAAGAATTGCTCTGCGATAGTCCTGACAAAATTAACTAGACTAATCAGTGACCAGAGGCACTGCTGAGGACTGTTGACTTTAATATATCTTGGATCAGGTGACACAATTTTGTCTGTTAACACCGTGTGAAAACTTCCATACCAACTCGAATCAAATGTCCATGTGCCCCTCTAACTTGTTTCTGATACCCGCCAGGATGTTAACGGTGTAAGAAAAGAGCATGTATAGAGGGATGTGGCACAGTTGTTCAGGTCAGAAGGCACTTCAGGAGGTCTCTGGTCCAACCTGGTGCCCACAGCAAGGACGGACTCTGAGGAAAGACCAGGTTGCTCAGAGCTTCCCAGCTTCTCGCAATTGCTGGTCAAGAAGTTTTTAAGCAGCACTCGGAATGCTGTGTTTAGTGTCCCGTACCCTGAATTTGTCTAGGTCTATTTATGTGTTGTTGACTGTCCTTAGATCTGATGATAACAAGTTCCACAACTGTACACTGTACAAAAAGCCCTGCTTCACTTTACCTTAAACCTGCTCTGTACTCCAGCTTATGCTGTAAGAAATAATGAAAAATTGTNCTTAAGCAGCACTCGGAATGCTGTGTTTAGTGTCCCATACCCTGAATTTGTCTAGGTCTATTTATGTGTTGACTGTCCTTAGATCTGATAATAACAAGTTCCACAACTGTACACTGTACAAAAAGCCCTGCTTCACTTTACCTTAAACCTGCTCTGTACTCCAGCTTATGCTGTAAGAAATAATGAAAAATTGTTTTCCTTCTCCCATGGTCCACACTTTACTAAAGATCCAGCGTAGTCCCCTTCTTTTACCCTGGTAATAAAGTGCAAATATGTCTTTGTACTCTTCCCACTTTAGTACATGAGATTAAAATGTGATGTTCATGACATTAAAAATAATGGAGCAAACACACGTTGTTCCTAAAGCTATACGTTTTGGCTTCACTCAATAAAATATCTACAAAGCAGAGCCTGTTGAAGACTGAGTAAGCTGTGGAAAATCAATTTTCCATGGCTGCTTTGGCCTTGTGTGAAAGCTTAGTGGTTTTTATAGTGAACCAAGTCTCTTGTTTTATGATTTGTTCTGCTTATAAATTGTGAGGATTGAGCTACTAATTTACAAAGGACAAACAAATCTTGTGTGACAGTTTAATCACCTAATTAATATCTTAAGTCAGAAGTTTTATTGTATTTTGTTGCATTTGTGGGGTTTTGCACATTAACACCTGAGCAGGAACATGTAGTAAAACGTATCATGAATTTATCAAATGTCAAAACCCATGACACAGCTTAAAACTGTAATTTTTACAATGAAATGATATTTGAATAATTGTCACGTTGTAAAACTGCAGCCCTGCGGAGGCTGATGGAAAACTACATTTCAGTATAGTTCCTGAGGACTGCTCCCAATGCATTAATTAGGAAAATTACCACTAGCTTTGTCGGGATGAGATTGGGTCCAATTTCTTGGAATAAAAACCTGATTCTATTGGCACACTTAGGTGCTATAAATTCCCTGCACGTTAGGGTGCCAACTTTCAAGCCAAAGTATTGTACACCATGAATAAGCTTGGGTTCAGTCCTGCAGGCTGTGGGTATTAGTGCAAAGAGTCAAGTCCTGAGCAGAGGGCATGTATTGTTTGCTTAGCGTGAGTGATTTCTGTGCTCTGCAGAAGAACTGGAAACACACAGCCCCAAGAGGAGTCCGTGAGCATGCAGTAACAGGCAGCAGGGGCCAGGGAGGAGGAGAAGCCTGGCTATGCTACAGTTGATGAGCACACTTGCCAGCTTTCAGGACTTGATCCCCAGCAAAAGGTGGAGGTAGTGGCCTCCTTGGCCAAGGCTTGCAGAGTTGATGTCTGAACAATTTTGGCTTAGGAGGATTTTGGCAACAGCATCCCGAAAAGCTAGCTGCTGAACATCCCAAGGTGCATGGCTAGGCTCTGCTTTCACAGGTCTCCTGTGTTTGTGTCTTTCATGTTATTGAACTGGAAACAATTAATTCTCATGCTCAGCAGCTCCACTGGTTTCTCAGTAGAGTTTTTTTAAAGTCAGTTTGTTGACTCCCTGAATAACATAACTATAAAGTTGTATATGACAGTTCTGACCAGCTACAGTCAGCAGACATCTTTCCATAGGTTTAATCAGGATTTGTACCAAAGATTACATCTTTACAGTAATATTTTACTTCTAGGTTAAAACATTGTGATACTGATGTGGTGAGCTACTTACAGTGGTTTCTGAAACTGAAAGTTTGCCCGACTTTTATTACTAACTTTGCCCGGCTTTTATTACTAACTTCAGTCAGCTTTCCTGAAAGCTTCACTCAAGTTTAGGAAACTCTGGGGTTCATGCCTGAAGGTCTTTGCTTCAAAGCAAACCCAAATGAAATGCAGTGCTTCCTCTGGGGTATTGCTTTGAAATTCGGAGTTCATTTGAAACCTCCTGCAGATACTTCGGAAATTCTGTAGTGTGGAGGCAGTGGGAGCGACACACATTCAAGCAATAGCAATGGGAGCCATTCAGGATCCTCGTAGCCTTGGGTGGGGTGTATTACACATTTCAGAAGAGTTAGGAGCAATCTGTATTTTTCAAAATTAGGCATTCAGGTGCCAGTCCTGCTCCCATTACTGCAATGGTGCACTGGTTCATCCTGCAGTGTGTCTCAGAGCAGCATTTGTGCATGAGAGAGAGAGAGAAAAATAGAGAAAAAAAGCATACTGTTTAAGGCTGTAAATGTCTGCTTTTACACTTTTATATCCCTAGACCTGTATTGCATAATTTTTTATGAGATAAAACCAGATTACATCTTCATATACACGTATAACCTTAAGAGCAAAGGAAAATACAAATATTTGGTTCAGTTAGTGTTTTGTTTCAGGTGGTTTTAAATTTAAGATGGAAGACTGTGATGTGTGTTTATACAATCATTTTCCAGGTTTCCTCCCTGAGATTGTCAGTAAATGTGTTCATCCCATTCACATAGCAATGGTTGCTGTAGCGCTGTCAGAGATCGCAGAAGTAATTGTGGGCCTGTTACCATGGTGTGCCCTGCTTCAGCTGCTGGAGTAATAAGCACAATTCAAGTGAACTATTATGTAAATGTCCTTGAGGAAACATCAAGTGGTGAAAACATCAACAGCTGTAAGGACAGGACCCACTTATTAAAAAAACAAGGTCAACTAATCCATTTTGCTCCCTGAGGAGGAATAAAAATTACTTCAGGGTAGTTTTACGGGAAGAACCAAAGTTTGATAACGGGACCTTCATTTTAGAAGACCCAGGTGTAAAAAAAGACAGAGACTGGAAGTTGAAAGTTGATTTCAGGCTGTAAATGTGATTTACATTTTTGACCATGGAGGTTACTAATCATCTGAATAATTTCTCAAAGGTTTTACTGTCACTGACACTTTTACGAGTCAGTGTTTTCTTGGAGGTATGTTCTTATCCAGACAAATTAATTCAGGAAACAACTATAGTTACAGAGAAGATCGTGTTCGTTTATCCCGGTACTCTCAGCTTGCTTGGCAATTGCTGAATCACTTGTAGTTTTGGACTACAAAAAGCACAATGATGTTATAAGCATTGACTTATATATGGTTGCTGCAAGCACCGTCTTAACACAGGCATGGGTGCTTCACTTAGTTAAAACCAGTCATGTAGAGAAGGACATTTCTATTTGCTGCTTAGATCCACAATAATTAATGTTTGCTGTGTAGCACTTTCTTGTGCCACGGCTGCCTTTCTCTGGCCTTTCGTCTATTTGCTGGTCCACCAGTGGCACCTGGCTCTGAGATCATGGCAGCCCCAGGTCAGGTGGCAGGGGAGAAGGCGGGCAAGGTGATCCCAGTGTGCGATGCAAGACCTCTTTCTCTTTGTGCTGCTGCGACGAGGAAGCACACCACTCTGCAGCCTTCTCCAGGTCCCCACAGCAGGTCTCTACTCAGCGCTTTGGGAACTGTGGTTTGAATAGCCCAGTGCTGGGACAGAAGTCAGGAGATGAAGATCTGGGGTCCTCTGACTTCCTCTCTTCCTCCTTGACAAGTCCATGCCAATGAGGTTTATGTATTATTGCTTAAATTAGACAGAAACCCTTGTGCTGTCATGTGCTGCATAGTCTGTAGTAGAACTGTGTCTTTTTAAGGCACTGGGATACCTATAGAAATAATTATAAGATTAATAATTTCTAACATGTTATCTGAATCTACTTTGGTGATTGTTTGGTGAGTGCTGATGAAGCATATTGTGTCCTGTATTGGAGATGGACCTGCAAGAGGTGCATCAAAACCCCGCTTTTGGAAGTATCCAAAGAAGGGGTTTTTTTGTTTGTTTAAAAAGCAGGATGGAAAGCTGTGATTTGTCATCTCTGTTTCCATTGTTCAAATTGGGAGAGTAATAACTCAGAAATCCTAAGGGTCCTTGAATTTTGTTTTGTTGCAAAGTACATGCTATTAAAAATATGTTATTGTGTTCCAGGTTGCACTGCAAGTTGTTTATTTAAATTTGTTTATTTGGGGTGCTGAAAAGACCATACTTGGCAATTTTTACTGTCAATATAGAAACTTTAAATTTTCCAGATAGATATAAAGAAAATATTTCTGCACAGCGAGGATGGGAAACACTGGAATAGTTACGTAGAAAAGTTGTTGAGATGCCATCCTTGAAAATACTTGAAACTTTCTTGGAAAAGGCCCTGAGCGACCTTATTAAACTGGAAGCTGGCCCTGCTCTGGGAGGTCCACCTAAATGACCTGAAGTCCTTCCAACCTAAATTATATGATTCTTTAAGAAACTTAAGAACAGAGGTACTTCTTGTTTTGGAGTTACAGAATTATGACTAGGTTTCCTGCTAATAACTCTGCTTTGTGATTTTTTTTTTTTTCGATTTCTGCATCATGGAGGGCATAAATAAAGGAAAAACCCTGTAGAGACTTCTGTTGTTTTCCATCATACAGTTTTATGAGAAATAGTCATTGGAGCCACAATAAAACAAACTGCTCAGTGGTGACCACAGGCCTGGCACAGCATACCGTACATATGTTTCCATACAGGAAAGCTCTATGAGAGGGACCATGTCATTCCTTACCTTGCTGATTTGTATCCCTACTCATTGGATAGAGATCGCCACCCAGCCAAAGCATTTTCTGCTTTCTTTCGCTCTGATACATCCTTCAATTCCAGTTACTAGTAAAGGCTCTAGTTGCTAAGTGCAATATTAAATACCAAACGTAGGGGCATACTTTTTTCGTGTACAGGAGAAATGGTAATGTTTCAATGCTCATGTGTTCGACCTTCAGCTAAAGAGATAACAGAATAACAGTGATTGAATGTTCAGCCTATTTAAATTAGTGACAGCAATGAGAGATGTGCATTAGTCCACAATTGGCTTGATGGTACCCAGCAGAATATTCTTCCCTTACAAGTTCTCTTTCATCTGACATGATTGCTTTTCCTTTCTATTCTATGGGGACTTGCTTCCAGAGCTGCTGGGTTTAGAATTAGCCCCATTAGTCTATTATTTTTCCTTTCAGCAATGACAGCCTCTTTAAAACAGGCCCCTTTTATAGAGACTTTAAAGGTTTTCTGTGGCTTTCACTGGAGCCTGACAATTACTAGACCATCAGTAAATTAGCCCTGTTGCTCTTCAAGTCAGGGTGCCGTTCTCAGGATTTTGCCTTCCCTCCAAGGTCTTTCGGGAATGACTTCTCTTGCTCCCTTTCCCCACAAACCCCCCACCTTCAGCCATACTAAGCATTCCTTATTGCTGTAAACATAACCACATTTTCAGGGCAAGTGCTTCGTAGACCCTCACGCGCACATAGAGACGTCTCCTCTCACCTATGAGACCATTGCAACAAGGGATCTTTTGCTGTAAGTCACAAAGTGCAGCGCGAACATACGTTGTTACACGGGTTTTGATAGCAATAAGCCCATAACTCCAAAACAAAACCCTTTTGGCAAGGCAGGGATTGAGTAAAAGCCAAGAGTCCCGAGTATAGCATCACCATCAAACCCTTGTCAGATAGTTTGTAGCTCATCATGTGAGCTGGCTGTTTTCATCTTGGTTTCTGCTGCACTCTCCTGTTTATTAAGTATTTTCTTTATTCTGCTTGTATTCTTAGTTATTTTCCATTATTTTACAGCGTGGTGGCCCTTATTCCATTTGGGAACTTCTTCACTGTGTAATCCATGAAAATGGCTTTCGAGATTACTTTCAAGCTTCTTTTGAAACATTTTCAAGGGCTTACCAATACTTCTGATTTTCTGTTTTCTTTTTTTCCCCATTTGATCTCAAGAATATTACAATTTCAGATGGCTCATCTCTTTACACGTTCAGCCTCCATCTGTGTTCAGTTTTTCTCCTAATGTTGCAATGGGATCCTGATTTTCANGGCTTTCGAGATTACTTTCAAACTTCTTTTGAAACATTTTCAAGGGCTTACCAATACTTCTGATTTTCTGTTTTCTTTTTTTCCCCATTTGATCTCAAGAATATTACAATTTCAGATGGCTCATCTCTTTACAGGTTCAGCCTCCATCTGTGTTCAGTTTTTCTCCTAATGTTGCAATGGGATCCTGATTTTCATATTATCATAGAACAGCCCAGGTTGCTCTGCCTTCTTCATTTTGCTTTGTATGGGATGGGCTATTCTTGTGCTTCCAGGACGTTGTTCTTGAATAATTTTGCAGAATATGAACATATGGTGCTGCCAGAAAGTAGGAGATCAGGAAGCTTCTTGCTGACATCAAACTGAACATCATTTCCTTCTCTGATTTGGACCCTTGTTGTTATTCTTCTACTGAGGACCATGATCCTTGTAGTTTAGTCAAGAATGTCTCTGTAGAAGGACATGGGAAGTTATCCTTCATGTATGCTTGTGTAGAGCAATGAATGAAGTTAATCTTTCATAGATAAGTAGGAAAACAACATGGAAAACTTCTGATTTGTAGGTCCTCCTTGGGTCCTTATTGGCCATTTGACAAGTAGGGCAGTAATAGATATTAGCCCCCTTTCCAGGATCTGGAGAAATGTATATAGCCTTGAGTGTCAGGAAGCTGCAGCTTACAAATGTAGCTTTACTACTGAATCTGTTGAAATCTTGATCCGTTCATTTCCTTTTTTCTATCTTTGATTCATTTTTGATGATAAGATGGAATAAACAAAACCTCGCAGAAATGTTGTGAACGTTAATTAGGGACTGTTGACTAAACACTGGCTATTTATCATGTGGACTGATAAATAGACATGCAGGTTTTTTCACATTAACAGTAGAAGAGAAGACATTAACATCACATTAACATCCCAGAGAAGAACCGTGTGGTAATTTTCAAATATCAGTAAACTGGAATTACGGATTACCAGAAAACCTTGAATGCCTTTCTCCAGAACTGTTAATAACAAAGCAGACGCTTTAGCTGGAGTGAAAATCTTTAACTTCAGAATAGTTTAATTTTCTAATTTAAAAACAGCAACTCTTGCTACTGCTGGTGGGCTGTGAGATGTTATTCAGGTCATTTGTTCACTATTCCTGATAGAGCAAGAGAAGGCAGATAGATACAAAAATAGTCTTCTATATCATACCCAATATTAAATTTTCCAAGAAACCTGTCAGATGGGATTGGATTTTTTAGAAAATTCTTTCTCAGTATTTCCAGGGAACAAATTTCCTATTCAAGGCGAGAGAAATACAGAACTGCTTTAATTTTACTATAAAAATAAAATTATTGTATCAATTAAAACAAAGATGAGCGTATACAGTTTATTTGGAAAGTTTAGTTGGTTCAGCAGCATTTGATTTCATAGGCGGTAGGTGCCTGTGAAGTGAGGGAAGACAGTTTTCTTCTTCTGCCAATTGCAGTGATGTTTTTGTGGTTTATTTGTTCCCACTGAGGATGGTGACTCTTTGTTAAAGTATAGTGTGATAGGCTATTATATTTTCATCCCACAAGGCATTTTTATGCCTTTTCTGCACACTGTCTTCTGAGTCAGAAAAATTTGTACTGAACCATCATGTGAAGTCCAATTTTGTGCCCTTGCTAGGTACAAGGCGCATCTTGTAACCATTGGTGCATCCCTGGAACATTGCCACCGCAGGACCACATGTTTTTTGATTTAGGCATGTGCTTGAGAAGCATTCCTGTTTGGAGGGACAAAATGTTCCATTATTTAGATTGCATGCATCAGATTAAGGCACACTCCAGAGTCACTCTGCCTAATCAACTAATTGTGTTGCCAGCTGTAGCCTAAACTAGCATCCTGCATGAGTCACATTAGAGAGCAAAAGGACATTGTTAGGGATTCCTTCAAAAACTATGTTTCTGAGAGCAGAACAATAATTAATTTGATCATTAGATAAATAACTGTACGTTTTCAACTGCAGTTTGATAGTGTGTTGTACCGAGCAATCTTTGATTACCTCCCTTTGGTGCCTCCTTACGTTCTACAGAATCCCAGGAAAAAGGAAACCATCTCTATAATTAAAATTTCTTGTCTTACTTTTAATGGTCTTTTAAGTCTCAAGTCTAAACAAAAAAAAGAAAAAACAAATCAGCGAAGAAATCTCATTAGAAGTAATCCATGTTCCTCTGCATCCTTTTTGTAAAATAATCTTCTCACCCTTTCTCCTAAGTTTTAATGTGTCACCCATTTGGTAATAGGATCCATTTCCTAAATAGTTTTATATTGCCCATCGCATCTGTGCTGTGCTGTCCTCAGTACTTCATGACAGAAAACATATTTTGTGATAACAGCTCAAGTGGGAGACTGCTATGAAAACATTAAGAGCAAGTTTCTATTTGCAGTTGTAATGGAAATTACAATAAAAATTACTTACAAAAATTGCCTGTAGAATACTTCACAGTTGCACTTCTGTACACAATAAAGATTGATTGAATTCATTGTAATGAATATTCAGTGCTTTGAAATCTGGTTGCAAGATGTCTCAGACACTTATGTGAAGTACCTGAGGGACTCTAAGGCTTTCTGTTTCCCTTGACGTGCTAGCTAACATGTCTACATCAGCCAGTACTGTGGTCCAGGGAGAGCAAGGTTTGTACGGTGAAATGCCATGAGACGCAATGAATGCATCCACACTGAGTGCATTTCAAGAGTTTTTACTTTCGACTAATGTGTTTGTGAGCACTGAAATTATGTTTCTGAGAGCAGAACAACAATTAATTTTATTCAGGTGCCTTTCTGAAGTGTACCTTCTTGTTTAGTTTCATCCAGAAAGAATTAAACTCAAGTTCGCTTCAGTTTAAATTCAGAATTTTATCTCCAAAACTCCTGAGTGGTGCAAGCCAAAGTGAGTTAGGTGGGGGATATCAAGGCATTTGCTATTAGAAGCACACTCCTGAACTGAAACGCTAGGGTAGCTTCCATCACTTCCAGAAAGCATGTTGTGCAGAGGGGGTGTGCTGCATCGGGGTGGGTGTCATGCCGTAAGGGATTTTGTTCCTTGGTAGTCCTGTATTACCTTCTTTGCTTCAAATCAATTCCTCCTTGCTCTCTACCCCTGCTGACAAGTGTGGTTCAGCCTCATCTCTATCAGAGGACAGTGAAGCAGAGATATTTGCTCTATTATGTGGGTTCCTGAGCTCTCCTGCCTCCTACCATAGCCTTGAGTTCCCAATAGCATTTTTGACCAGGGGCTGGATTGTGTAAAGTGAATTGCAAAAATGCCTAGGATTGGGCAAAGCTTGTTAGTGAGGGTGCAGTACTGTGTGAATTTAGATATTTCACATACAGCCTGAGCTACCTTCTACACTACCAGATACTCCAGGAAAACACTGAGAGAAAATAGGTGTGTTGGTATTAGTAAGGCTCATCTTTACGGTGTCTGTGTCTCTTTTAATAACATTTTCTAAATTTGCTAAATGTCAAGATGTCAAATCACATACCATGAGGTTCACATTATTGGCATACGTTTCTTGGCCAAGCCGTCTGGGGTGAAATTCCAATCTCAGTGAGAATATTGCACTTTAAACAGGAGAAGGTTAATTTCTGGCATATTATTATAAATTTTCTGCTTATATTTTCATTTAAGCTAAGGAAAAAAAGGAATGCAATCTACTATAGATATCTTCAGTTGTTTTTTTTTTAAGCAGATTTTATGTTTTCATGCAGATAACTATGCTAGTGATGTTGAAAAGCTAAGTCAGGCTCTTCCTTATTCTGCCCTACATTAAGAAAAGCTGGATGGTAATCCCTCTTCTCTGTCTCCCCTCCTGCTCCAAACCCCGATGAATGGAAATGGAACCTGTAGAGAAGGAACTAAATCATGCAGGTGAGAGATATGTACTGACAGATCAGGTCAAGCTCAGAATCCAGCCTGAGACTGATCATCCGTATGTGGAGTGGGGCTTTTCCCTTCCAGCTAAGGGATGATGCAGGCAGGTTGCTGCCTGGCTTTTAGCTTTAGCTCACACTGTTGGATCTGTGGCTTCCACCTTTTGGAGGGCTGTAACATGCCTGTGCTAGTAATTGGGGTTTTTTTCCTGATTTCAGTTGAGTTGAAAAAAATGGAAGAGCATGGGAAGGAACAGGTAACTCAGATCATCCCTAATCGACAACATGTTTGGGGTACTTTCTGTTTAAACAAATATAAAACAAAGCAGGTCAAATAAATCACACAGAACATTTAAGCAAGGGATTTAGTTTTTAGCTCTTTTTATCCCCCTTGTGTAGAGCAATG
>VZSC01001214.1:7930-45127 GCA_013398225.1 Steatornis caripensis
CTCTCCAGCCTGTCCAGGTCACGCTGAATGGCAGCACAGCCTTCCGGTGAGTCAGCCGCTCCCCCCAGCTTTGTATCATCAGCAAACTTGCTGCAGGTACACTCTGGCGCTTCATCCAGGTCGCTGATGAATATGTTGGACAGCACCCGCCCCTGGGGAACACCGCTGGTCACAGGCCTCCAACCAGACTCTGCGCCCCTGATCACAACCCTCTGCGCTCTGCCATTCAGCCAGTTCTTGGTCCAGCTCACCATCCACTCATCTAACCCACACTTCCTGAGATTACCTATGGAGGATGTTGTGTGAGACAGTGTCAAAAGCCTTGCTGAAGTCAAGGTAGACAACACCCACTGCTCTCCCCTTGTCTACGCAGCCAGTCATGCCATCATAGAAGGCTATCAGATTGGTCAAGCAAGATTTCCCCTTGGTGAAACTATGCTGACTGCTCCTGATAGTCTTCTTTTTACCCACATGCTTAGAAATGACATCCAGGATGATCTGTTCCATCACCTTTCCAGGGATGGAAGTGAGGCTGATTGACCAGTAGTTTCCCGGGTCCTCCTTCTTGCTCTTTTTGAAGATTGGAGTGACATTTGCTTTCCTGATGAAATGAATGGATGAAATAGTGCAATGAAAAACGCCACAGCAGTAGTAATGGCATTTTAAGGAGAAATGGCTCTCCTGACTCTGCTCCCTGATGCTGACTGTATGGGCAAGGAGCAGGAGAGGATTAGTAACTTCAGCTTTTGACTGCAGTGAAGCAGAAGTGAGAAACTGTGAAACAGATTGAGGCAGGAAACTAATGGAAAGTATGTTGGAAGAGTGAAAGCATAGATCAGGGCTCGAGAAGTAGAGGGCCAAAGAGCCAAAGTTATACAGATGTGGTTGAAATAACATAGTCATGAAGTAGGGCACAAAAATAGGATCCTAGAGAGCTGCTCTTCCACAGTGATGTGATGGCTTTTTATTGTTTGTCTCCACAACAGAAAAAGGCTGGCGCATGAACACTGTGACAGCTCTAGACAATGACTTTAGTTTTGATCAAGGCTCAGTGAAAATGAGTGGAAATACAAATTATTATTCTATAATGACAATGAGAAATACAGTTGATGACACAGACTCAGATCTACTGACTTGAGAGCAGGGCCAAAGTGATAGGAAGACAGGCGGAGGCCCATGAATAAACATTCTTGAGGTGCCAAGGGAACAGCAACAAGACAGCTACTGGTGATTATCTTTAGGTGCGTATTGAGGAGTTCAGAGCTGCGAATCACTTGTCAGAAATGTGACCATGAATGCAGGTGCTGATAAATTATGCTGCGTGCTATCCCAAAATATGAATAGCAAAACTAAGATATTTCCTGAGTTTGATTGCACAAAGAAATGTTTACTGATTGATGCACTAATTGTGTATCATGCCTAATAAAAGACGTCTGCTATTCTAAAGAGCACCTGTCTCTTTATGTGCCAAGGATGTCAACCTATTGTGCACAACAGATGAGTGGTCAGATATCAGAGGACATGATAGAGCACTTCTTAATTAGACGACAACCATTGGGTCATTTATTGACATCCTTCTCTTTGTCTAGGAGGCAGCAGCAAGATTGTAATGCTTGCAGCCAACATGAATATTTGGGTTGTAAGACTGGAGTGAGGAGGAAGAAAAGAAATTTCCAGGTGGTCTTGCTGAATGGGGGCTATACCTTGAGGGTACAGTCAAAGAACATGGGATAGAGTTCCAGCAAAGTTCGTGTATCACAGGCAGGTTTGGAGTACAAGGTATTTGCAAAATGACAAGGATCCATGTGAAATGCTTTGAAACAGAGACTGGTTGAACCATAGCTGCAAGAAATAGTTTTGCATGGAGACGGAGAAAAAGCAAGGCTTTTAAGTAGCACCAAAGCTCTGTAAAACCAAGCTGATCCTAATCACATAAGTTATCAGAGGAAGTGCAAATAGGGAATCAAAGGACAGTACGACACTGTAAACCTTCAGATTATGAGGTACAGAAGTTAAGGGATGTGTTCTCTCGGGGGTGAAGCAAATGCATCTGTTGTCAAATCTAGACACTTCCATAAAAAAAACCCCAAGTCCTTGAATTAAGGTCAAAACCCAGAGAAGCTGCTAGTCACAAACAAGAGCTGAGTGAGATGTAAAAATGGGAAATGGCAAAGGAATCCCATATCCTGAGGGAAAGACAGGTTGTGATGTCCTAACCCAGGTGGCTTTCTGATAAGTAAATGTGAATCCCGATCCAAGGTATATTGGATGAAGCGGTGAATTTACTAATTTACCATGTCTATATCCTCTCTGTTTTTAACCAAGGGACCTTAGTGTGTCCCTCTGATCAGAAGGGCAGAGGTGGGCAGTAGGGAATCTGGCCTTTTTATGCCTGGAATTCAGAATAATGTCATCTGGTCAGCGGATGTAGTTGTTTTTCAGCATTCAGTTTCTCTGGCTCCATCAGGAATGTATAAAGACACATTCAAATGACATTGTGATTTTCAGTGAACAATGGGAAGATCAGCTACATGTGACCAGGATTTTTTTTTTCTGAATTTGGAATTTGATTAGGAAGAAAGATTGAGAGCAATCGGTGGGCAGGGTGTGCAGACTACAAGTGAGTTTTGTCCTTCGGGCTTCTAGGCAAAAGGCATGGAAAACACATGATGGAATAATGTCCAGATGCAATGCACATAAATTACCACAAATGGAGAAAGAAGACAGATGTATGCATTGTTTTTGCTGTTTGGTTACCTATACAAGGTGGCTTTATTAGGTTCGTGGAAGTGGTATCGCTTCTTCCAGAATAAAGAAAGAGAACAGCACCACTGCTGATGGTGCCAGATTTTCCAAGCCATTTATACTCCAGACAGATGCCTCCAGCAAGGTGAAGGAACTGCATTATATTGATGTAATGTTAAGTATACTTTTAAATACAATATTAGCCTTAAGCACAGAGCTATCAGCATGAGAGAAAGCATATTCAGCCATTGAGAGTGCGTCCTTGCCAGCTGGTGGGAAATTACAAGCCTGACTCAGTATCTACTAAGCACTTAGTTGTCTTTGATGGATACTATGTACCTCATCATCCTGGATAAAGGTTATAATTATAAATTACTGCCATCGTCCCTCACTCCACAGCTCTTTTCCTTTTCATTTGAACATGGCCTTGAGAAGGTACAAACAGATTTCTTTTCCTCAGGAGGAGGACCCTCACTGTGTTATTTGGACATGAGGGAAAGTTGCAGTGGGAGATTAGGAAACCTATATTAATGCTCATAGTACTTCCAGTGGAACTGAGTGTCTCTTTGATCTGTCCCCTGTGGAGCGCTGCCCACCGAAGTAGCTTCTCCAGCCAGGACAAGGCAGGCTCTGGCCTGAAGCTGGAAAGGACTTCTGGGAGAAGGGGGAAGTAGACATCTCCTAAAGGCTGACCATGGCTGAGAAGTGAAAGGACAGAGATGGCTGTGCAGATACAAGATTGGGGAAGAAAGAAAACATTTAGTGGCAGTGGTGTGAAGTATCAGCCAAGTCCCATAGAGATGGTCCTGGAGATACAAACCCCAGGTGTTCGCAGAGGCCTCCTTTCACACGCCATCTACAATGCTGATGTTCTCGAAGTGAAAGAGGGCAGTAATCTCTCTGCCCACTCTATGCTTGCTGTAAGGCACATGCCCAAATATTGTCAGAGAGCATTTGTACAAGCCTGGGTGGGTCTGATTTTTAAACATGCTCATTCGCCCACGATTGAGACTAAACTGAGAGTAAAAAGCAACTGGAAATTTGACCACAACATGTAGTATATTTACAAAGCTATGAAGAAGTCTCTGCCTTGAGCACAAGAATAACAGCATTCCTCATAGCTGATATCAGTGTCACAGAGAAAGATAAAGGCACAGATGAAAATAGAATATCTGGTGCCTTGAGAAATGAAAGAGAAATGAACCGGACATTTTGCAAATGCATGTTTGCCCTGGAATGTGATGGGTGGTGGGAAGAGCTCATAAAAGGAGAGGTAACAGTGAAGGGCAGCAAGATGCTACTACACAGCAACAGATCTACAATTCCTTTAAAAATAATCTGCTCCCTCATCTCCCAGGCTCCGTGCATGTCAGGGCTATTTACAGGCTAGAATTTGCAGTGGACATCCATGACCCAGAACTGCCAGCCTTAACATTAAGCTACATGACACAGCTCTGGAGTACCCCTGTCTCTGTAGCGCTCCTGAAAACGTTAGATACAGGTGTTGGTCACTGCAGAGTTAAAGCTGCTTTGGCATCTACCCATGCTTTTGGCTAACAAACCATCTGGCTTAGTAAGAGAGGCTGTTCAGCTGCAAATCAGCAGTTCTCTTGCAGATGTTTGCTATTTTCTACTTCTTAATTATCTTCCTTCCAGTTCCTCCTTTTGCCTTGCACGGAGCTCACTTTGCCATTTGTCTCAATTCTTTCTGCGGAGGTAGCGTTCATTGCAATTATACTAGAGTCTGGGACTCTCATTATGATTATTTTTTCTAGGTTCAGTACACCAAGTTTAGTGTCTTGGAGGTATAGATTTTCTGTCTGAAATGAAGGTATGACATCGTCTGCAGACTCTGCAGGGGNTCTGCGGAGGTAGTGTTCATTGCAATTATACTAGAGTCTGGGACTCTCATTATGATTATTTTTTCTAGGTTCAGTACACCAAGTTTAGTGTCTTGGAGGTATAGATTTTCTGTCTGAAATGAAGGTATGACATCGTCTGCAGACTCTGCAGGGGTACATTTCTGTCCTGGAAGTACATAGTTAAAAAGGATAAATATCACAACCTGCTTTCCTCTTCTTTGAATTTCATTTCAAAGGCTAAGTATTTAAGGTATTGAACAGTGTAGTTTTCCTTACGACAATCATGCCATCATTTTGCTATAGAAGAAGATAGAAAATGTGCTAGATTCCACTACACTTTTGTAAGTTATGGACAAATATGTCCAATGGAAGAAAAATAAATGCTCAGGGAACTGGACATTGCTCTTGGAAGAAGGTAAATTATGAGGATCAGAATCTGGACTTTGATGTTGGTGTAGAAGAGAAATTATGCAAAGGAGACATAAATCTAGTGATCTCCAGGGCATTTTTATAAACTACATCATCCTTCTTCATTTTCCCCCTTTATTTTATCTCAGGTGATACCATTCAGTGCATTTTCTTTTACTTGCCTCCTCCTTGGCTCCAGGGGTGGCATGCATTTCCCATGCAATTTACATGAAAATTAACCTTTCACATTAGTGCAAATCCATGGAGGCAGAAATAATGTGGTTTGTATATTGCCCAGTAACTAGAGGCTTTTGAGCAGACCCTGGAAGACATTCAGAAACAACTAATTTATCACGCTTTCTGTGATAGTAGTTCCTTTCCTAAAGCTATTCTCCTGAAAGTTGTTGCTGTACTGAGTCAGCATGGATTTTAAGATTTTGTGAAATGTTATCTGTGCATCTAGAAAAGTTTTAGCTGAGACAAAAATAATAAAGATTTAAAAAAAAGTTAGGAAAGATTGAAAACGTGAAAGAAAACCTAGAGCCTTAGTCAATATTTGTGTGGGAGCCAACAATATGTGCAGCAGGTAGCAGCTTCCTGAGGGATTGCTCTTACCTATTTGATTTCTTCCTTCAAGTAGTGAGTTTAATGGCTAGGATCCCTCCAGGTGGGCAATCACAAGACTATAATTTTTATTTTTCTGACAGAAAATTGCATCTCTTTTTCCTAGCAGAAAATGACATTTCTCCTAGAAAATTCTGATGCTTTTCCATAAGTGGTTTTCATTGTCAGAGTATCTCTCTGAAGCAATATTTCCCACTGGTTTTAACAATCTAGGCAAATTCTTGAGCTAATTCTTCATTACTCATTTGTTTTTAGTTAGCATGCTGCTCTGGCAGCACAGCCTCTCCCTAGGTAGCTTAGGGAACAGGTGGGGACCATCATTCGTCTGTCTTCAGTGCTACAGGATTATTCTGAGGTTGAGAGGGGTGACTTACAGATGCTTTTTGTCTTTTTGGCTGCTTTGGAAAATCTTCCAACAATTCATTAGGAAGAATAAACTGTTTCTCTGCTCAGAGTAATGTCTGGAGGTGGGGAGGCTGTAGTGGTCTGACCCTTATTTCTACAGCTGCAACCACCTGTTCTAACTGGTACAAGAACAACTCAATTAAATAAATCAAGATTATTCTGTTGTAATTGTCTAAGCTTTTCATGCCGCAAGTACAAAAGCCTTGGACCTCTTTTCATTAGACTCTGTCCTGTCCAGCTAGCAAAGTCCATCCATGCTCCCTGAAATGCTCTATGTCTTGTTAACAACTTTCCTCCCTTAAAATATGGATATCAGCAGCATTTACCCAGTGCATTTAAGACTCCATTTTACTTTGTCGTATTGGACATTTCAGAGACATGTATTTCTGGAGACCTCTTTACAGAGAGCTGTTAAGGGGAGATTCCTCTCCTTACAGTGCTGTGGCCATGTGAACACCAGTGGCACTGGAGCATGTGCTGGCCGCTGCTCCTCATCATTCTCGTGGAGGCTGTTTCATGCTCTGAGTAGAGGCTGATGGTTGGTCATAATCCTCCCTTCGTAATGTGAGTGAATTGTTGGAAAAAGACACCGTGTTCAAACCTGAAACCTACAATGAAATAAAGCCCGAGTATTGGTTTATGCCACCTAAAATTGTCAAAGTCATAGCTATAGCTAGAATCTCAAGTTTTACTCTCTTGCCAGGTAAGTCCTCAGAATTTTTGTTCTTAAATTCCCAATCATAAAACACAGCAAAACTGAATGTGGATGTCAGTGAGGAACAGCAACAAGGTCCTGACTTAGGTATTATTTACTTTACACAATTAAGTTTATATCAGACTCCTGGTATTGCTTAAGTCGATATTTTTAAAATGTTTATACTCTTATGTAGAGGTTTTATATTTAATAGGCCTATGCTCAATGGACGTTGGAATTAATTAAAGAACGTCATTCATCTAGTTGATTTCAGACAACCTTTTTTGCTGCTTACTCTCTTTGAATCTTTACATGTTACCCTTTTGTCAAGACAAGTTGTTTTGAAGTCTGAATTCATTAATAAGGAAGATCCTCTCAACCACCTGTGAAATACTCAGGGCAAGTATTTCACTGTACTCTAGAAAAATCTTAACTATGTGACGCTGTGAGGTACACAGATGTTTCCAATGCCCTGTCAGACAATCCTATCAGGTTGCAGGTGATAGGTGACCCCATTTGCTTTCACTAATTGAATTGCACTTGGATTTTCCCTGGGTTTGGCAGGGAAAGCATCTCTGTTAAGGATTGTACTGGTTTTGTCTGGGATAGAGTCAATTTTCTTCATAGTAGCTAGTATGTTTTGGATTTGTGCTGGAAACGTTGTCGATAATGCAGAGATGTTTTGGTTACCACTGAGCAGTGCTCACACAGAGCCAAGGCCTCTTCTGCTCCTCACCCCACCCCAGCAGCGAGGAGGCTGGGGGTGCACAAGGAGCTGGGAGGGGACACAGCCGGGACAGCTGACCCCAACCAACCACAGGGATATTCCTCACCATATGGCGTCACACTCAGCATATACAGCTGGGGGGAGAAGAAGGAAGGGGGGGACATTCAGAGCAATGGTGTTTGTCTTCCCAAGTAACCATTACGCGTGATGGAGCCCTGCTTTCCTGGGGATGGCTGAACACCTGCCTGCCCATGGGAAGTGGTGAATGAATTCCTTGTTTTGCTCTGCTTGTGTGCATAACTTTTGCTTTACCTATTAAACTGTCTTTATCTCAACCCACGAGTTTTCTCACCTTTACCCTTCTGATTCTCTCCCCTATATCACAGTGAGGGGAGTGAACGAGTGGTTGTGTGGGGTTTAGTTGCCAGCTGGGCTTAAACCATGACAGGATTCATGAGAAGAATAAACCGCACATGCTTCTATCAGCTGTTCTGCTAGGAGAGAGAGGGAGAAAGAGGAATTTTCTGCTCCTGAACCTGGAGCTAGGCAGTGAAAACACAAGTGTTATTGCTTACGGCCCTGATTACAGTGATGGACAGTACTATACAGAATGTTTTATTCTGTACTCTAACTGAAACCCACTCCAGGCTTCCCTGACCTCTTTCTGTCCAAAAATTAGTCTTGGGGATTTAAACTTGTTGCTTTCTCCATGTGTGTGTGTATGTGTGATGAGAGGGACCGGGTGGACTTCATTGAAAATACACAGGCAGTGTCACTTTGTTAAAGGAGAATTCAGAGAAGGGCTTCATGAGATTTGTGCGTATTCCTGAATTTGAACTGAAAACAGAGCCTTGAGTCAGGCAGACTGTCCTATGCTAGGAGTATTTTTATCAGGAATGCTGCTAGATGTTCAGTTAACTACTTGTGGCTGCTATGGAACCAGAGGTCAGACTTCCATCATCTAACTTTGGTTTCTGGGGCATTCATTTTAGGCATACAGTCATCCCTTTCTAATCACAATTAGAGAGAGAAACACTCACAAAGGCTGATTCTGCGCTGCTCTGTAATCACTGCCTGTGGCAGCAGCTTAATGTTACCAGAATCCTAATTAAATTTAAAGTGAACCTGGCCTGACCCTGGCTTGCATCTGAAACAGTGATGAGGAATAAAGCTGGCTTGCCAAGCATCTCCAGACCGGCAAATGCAAATACAGACTTAATATCTTCCAGTTTCCCAGAAAGCAAAACTTGCTGCTTCAAGACCATCAGTTATTTGGAACACATCCACAGCTGTCCTGCAAGATGAGGTTTAAATCAAGACACTATTACTGATTCCCCATGACAGCCATACAGTAGGTCTTGGATACTTTTTCTCACCACACATTCCAGCTTTCTCATAACTTACGTTCCTCAGCAGTTACGAGATCACTACTAAAAAGCAATTTCAGTGGAGAGGGAGCTTTACTACTAACTGGCTCAGGACTGTGGACATTAAGATGGAGTCATTTGGTGGCACTTCCAATGAAGGTGAGGTAAAATTCATATTTGTGTTGGCTTTCCCGCAATTTCACCCCAATCAGCAATGTCTGAGAAAAAGGAGTGAGAGATGGACTAAATCTCAACTTGTTTCAAGATAGAAGAGGGCAATAGCACAGATAAAAACTTATATTCATGTACTCTGCTATTTAGGATAAAGTGGAGTTAAAAATTTTTAGATCTTTAGCAGATCTCAAAGCAGTTTCCTTATATGCATAAAGTATGTATTTAACTGTTGTGTTAAACATTGTTTTCACACACTTTTCATTTTTCTTTGATCACTCTGTCACATCTCCCTCCTGCTACTGCAATTATGTTCTGCTACAGACTGACGAGGCAAACCTTTACCGCTGACTGGAAGGCTGAACATGAGTAATACAGATATGCTGTCCCTTGTATGGATTGGCTAGTGAAGCTGGAAACATATTTGCTGTTGCTGGCATTTTGCCAAAGACCGAAGGCAACTGAAAATATTATTTATAAGCAAATAATGTATGTTCTTCGAAAGCAGTTCCTTTAGATTCTTTCTTGTGGAAGAACCTAAAGGAACTTGTTGGAAACATATGTAACCACCAAAAGTGTCTTCCACCTCTGCACTTAGATTCTTCTCCTAGCTAAATAAGTTCTTGTGCAAGAATGTGGTGCAACCAAGATCGTTCGTTTAGAAAAATCTGATACCTGTTGCTTGCTCAGTTTGTCAGTTGTCCTGTGTCAAGTCAGACAGACTATAAATGTTTGTCTTCATGTACAATTTGATCAGGCGGGTGGACTGTTGCTTCCACTGCTGATGACTAGGTTTAGGCAGCTCTCTGAGGTGGTGGATGCGTCTGTTCAGGTTTCTCTCGCAGAATGTGCACGCTGCACTGCCTACGCCTAGCTCCATTATCAAAACCAGACCCATCGTCTCTGCACGTGCAGACCTGACTTCTTTCTGGTGTTAGGTAGTCTATATCTGCTCTCAGGACTTTGATGTACTTCAGCTAAATTTATAGTAAGGAGAAACAAAAAAAATCCCAACCATTGTCCATTTGTTCTGTAGTTGGTTTCTAGGGGAGGTTTGTGTATGCTTACAATGAAACTTCCATCAAACTGGCCTAGTTTCCCTTTCATGTTACTGAAAAGTACAAAGACACAGACTGAGGAAGCACACGTGGTTAGCCAAAGGTTAGTGTCTTGCAAGTTTTAACGTTTAACCAACATACAGATAACTAAATAGCAATAGATGTCATTTCTCAAGGATCCCAAAGTACAGTTCAACCATTGTATGTAATGATAAATAGAGTCTCAGAGAGGAAAAATGTGGAGTAAATGGGGGAGGCATGGCTGGCCTGTCACACACACAAACACACAGCTAGCTACACATGATGAAACTTGTATTTTGAGTTCACTTTCTCTAGCTCATGCAGGATATGAAATTTATCTTGGGCCTGCTGAATACATATATATTTTTTTACAACTTCTTTGCATGATGCTCATCTTTTAACCCTATAAATATTTATCTTATAGTTTCTAGTTTATCAACTGGATTCTCAGAAGAGGTAAGAGAATCATTTACTGCGTTATTTCTTGTGATATTCTTTGAGATTTTAGGAAAATAAATATGTTTGAAAGAACCTAGGTACCTGAGTGTTCTTGCACTATCCCATAGATATCAGATTGATTTGTACAGATACAATGTGCATTTAAAAATCATCCTGACTGGCAATATTTGATTTCTAAGGACTGCAGAAAATCAGATCAATGAAAGATTCATTTAGAATGTGCTGGGAAGTCTGAGAGTCAAAGCTGCCAAGCCCTGGAAATTCTGAGAGATGCAAAAATTAGCAGCTTTTATTTCTAGAGAAAGTAAAACTTATTCTCGTAGCAATCTGTCCTTTTTATCTGGCATTTTTTTTCAGTGAAAATAATATACCAAGGAGAAATCTTGCATGCTTCTGAGCACAATGTACAATTACAGTGATGGGGGAAAATAGAGCTGCTGATGCTGTGAATAGCTTGCTTTGAGTTTCATTTCAAGGTACAAATGACAATGCAGCCTTTTCTGAGACCCAGAAGATGCCCAGAAGTTCAAGTTTTTTATTCCCCTTTGTCATACTGAAAGTCATCACTGCACAGGGGAGAGTCAGTGCTGTGGGTAATTTTACATATTTGGTTGTATCAGCCCTGCAGCTCAGAATTATGAAACTTTTCAGATTTGGGACAGGAATTCAGATGCAATTTTCTGAAGAAACCTTCCTTTAATCTCATCTTTAATACCATGTGTCAACCCACTGGCATATGCTTAAGGTCAACTTTAGCCATTCAAATAATCTTAAAGAACACATTTCTTTTCACAGGATTAAACACATTAATTATAGATAAGATTAAGTATATTCTGGATGGTTGCCTTGGAAGTGTGTTCCCAGCATTTGTCCACACCTGTTTTAAATGATTGTACGTGATGCCTGGGTCCTGCTTTGAGGCTGAAGGTTTGCTGGAGAGCCTTTGGGGTTCCCATCTCTCTCCTTTTTTCTATAGTCTTTCTGTTAGAAAGCTCTCTTGGTACACAACCCTATCTTGTCTTTTACCAGCCTAATCTTTCCATACCTTTCCTGTCTTTGTTCAATAGAGAAGACATTCCCTCCCTTGTGCTTTACATTATCCCAATGCATTTTGGACTGTCTTCTTTAAGTGTCCTTACATCTCCCTAATCCAGGTTGGTTGATTCTTTAAAATTTTATCTCATATTTCATTCTTTCCCATTCTTTGCATTGCTGGACCTTGCATCCAGTCCAGTTGTTTTCACAATTCTGGTTTCCAAAACCATGTCAATAAAATCACCAACCTGGAAAGCTTTCAGGGAATCTGTGCCAAAAGTTACCTCTACTAAAAGGGCTAAGTACAAGATTTAGTAAGGTACTATGGACCTGCTGATATTTTTTCCATTATTAACCAGTAGTGTTAATTCTTGTGAATGAACCAGAGACCATCTGCTTTCAAAATATTTTTTTATTCTTACGGAGTGACAGTCTGATAAAACTCTTAGAATTCATTTATATATAGCTGATGAACCGTTTGGTGTCTTGAACTCCTTATTTTAATATACCTATGTTACTAGACCTAGGAAGAGAGAAGTCAGATACAGAACAATTCCTACCAGTGAAGGCTATGGGACAGTGAGAAATGACCACTCCCTTTGGGTGGCTCTATTTCTTTATCATCCCCGTCAGATATATAGTCAAGAATGAAACAGAAGGGAACAGTTGTAAGGTACATGAGAAATCTATTCAGAAGACGTATAGATCCATTTGAAAATATTTAGGTCAGTTCAGGCTTTAAGAATAAACATTTAAAGACAGAGTCATGCCTGCAGGTAGTGTAACTCATGCATTTTCATTGCGTTAAGTGCAAATATGGAAATATACACCAGAGTAGATCTGACCCTCAGTGTTACCCGGAGCACATTCATTATTCACAGAATGCCCTCTAAAGGATGAATGTAATATGTAATCTTATTTGATAATATACATTCAAGTCTCAGAAGATGCTGAGGAATTATTAGCCTTTTGACAGACTTCCTTTTGGCTGTAGCAATTAGCAGAAATGAAACTCGTTAAGATTAAATTTATCCTTTGGACCATGCATAATTTTAAGAGTTTTTCTATAACCCCGTAAAGCAATGAAAGAAGCCAAGCGCAGAATTTTCAAATAATTGTGCAATGATTTAGCCAGCTCCTACTGAAGCCATTCAGACTATGAAAATGACCTATATGAAAATGAAAATCATGGCCTTTCGAGCTCCTTTGAAAAGCATGCCCTCTTTCTCCAGCATCTGAAAATAGCATGTGAGCACAGGGAATTGTTGAAGATGCAGAGGGGGAGCAGGGTTTGTGGCATTGTTTAAATTATTACCCACATATGTTTTAAGTTATATAGAAAGTATCCTCAACATGAAGAAAATAGCATTCTTTTAGTGTTGGAAAAGTGAAATTGCTGTATAATGCAGTGCTGCAACCTTTCAGAGGAATGGCAGGGGTCTGTGCCTTATTAACCAAGCTTATTGATGCAGGTAAATGAAATGAAAGTCAGTAAATTGCTGATGAAATGGGGTTCAGTGAATTGTTCAGTCCATTGCATGCTGGATTGGTCTCTACCATACATTATCCTCCACTCTGCCTAGCTTAGTTTTAAATAATGGGACTCCTGACACTTTTCGTGTTACGTTTACAAAAGTAATGGCTTCCTCTTTCTATTCACTTGACAGGCTAAAACATATTTAAGTGGAAAAAACAGTCCTGATGGTAGACCAGTATTTGTCTGAATTGCACATAAGGTTCGTTAAAGCAGCAGCCACCGGTGAAAGTTTATTAATGTGTAAAGGTGGATGCAGATTGGTCTGGATCCCTGGTGGAAGCTGAGCAGAAGTAGCCACTGTGGGAGGAATTTGACAAAGCTGCAGCTTGTCACAATTACAGCATTGGATGTAGCATGCGCAGGAAAATACTTGTCCTCACTCACTAACAAATATGTTATTTCCATCATACGACAGGAACAAACTTTGAAATAAATTAAGCAGAACTGAAGATCTGTATTGGAAATGGTTATCTAAAGTCAACTGAGTCTAGGAAATCCTTATGGAAAAATCCACTGGCTACAGTAATTTGTATACAGGTTTATAAGCTGTAAGAATTTACAGGTTCATTAAAGGAGATCAGAGGTGGAATTTTCTATTCCATCAAAACATATTGAGTAAGTAATTAAGAGTCCTGTTGCTATTGAATAGTAACAGATCTTTCAAAAATCTTTTTCAATGGCCAGGCAGGGCAGGGCAGGGCAGTCGGAGCTGGTGTCTGGCCGAGCTGTGGCGTCGCTGGGCCAGGCGCTGACGGTTTGTCAGCTGCCAGTCGCACCGGCTCGAATGGGGCACATGGGCCGTGCCCACCCTAACTACTACAGCCCTGAACCAGAATGAATCCGGCTTTGTCTTGTCAAGAAAAGCAATAGTAGGGAGATTGTAGAAGTCTATAGTAAAGCCACGCATCCCTATGGTAACAGATCTCTTTAAATGCTGGCTTGGTGAATGACCACGAAATGGGGCCCTGACTCATTGATAGCTGCATGAAATTGGAAATAAAGGCCTAGATGTATTATTCCTTTGGAGACCACTGATGATGTTTAGGATGTGCATTTATCCCAAGGAAGTCTGACCACTTGCTGACACATGGGAAGCCGTAAGAAGGATGAAGTGAATGTTAACTGTCTCAAATTAGTGCTGCCCTACTTGCAGGGCAATCAGAAGGAATAACATATTTAAAATGTCTCGCCTAATTATTATTTCTATGAACAGCTATCAAAGCCTAAGTAGCACAGGTGACAGGCTTTTAAGCATGAAGTAGTGAGCTACCTAGAGAGAGACATATTTCCCTCTCCTGGAGTAGGTTTGGAGTATTTTCATTTCAGTCCAGTCGGCAAAGCCTTGACTGATGCTGTAACTTCTGGAGGACTATCTAAATTCTTAAATGCTGTGCAAAAGGGCCAGAGGATGAAGGACCTTATCTGAAGAAACCTCTTTTGCAGTTCAAAAGGCTCTTGGGGTTTACACAGGCTGGACACTGGGTCACCAGTGCAGGCTGGAGTTGATCCACGGAGTGAAACAGAAAGCTCAGCACACTCCACCAGTTATTCCCTGTCTGTTGTGATGCAGCCTGACAGCAGAAACCCCCTTGGCCAGACCCATTCCCAGCCCCGCACTTCTTCAGCCCTTCCCCTGCTCTGAGAAAGGCTTGAGGAGTCAGCGTGTCAGAAGCCTGGTTAGTCAAATAATGCCATTCCTCCTTTTCTGCGTGCTCCTTTTCCATCGGGGTTTCCCAACACTGGGATCTTTTCCTGCCAGAAATGGAAAAGACAGTGTGCGTGAGCAAGCACCGCCTGCCTTTGGGACATGCCAAAGCATGTTTGTGCTGAAGACAAGCAATCAAAGAGCTTAGGAAGGTACATCATCCTCTGCCTCACTCAGGGAGAGCCAGGGAGACTATGGTTACTTAGACAGCGACACAAAGAAGGCCAGGGAATTTGGGTTAGCGTTTTTCTGATTAATCTTTTTATCACTTTTTTTCAGTTCAGAGTAAATCTATTTAAGGTTCCCTGCTGGTTTCAAAGAAGGAAAGAAAAAGGTTTTTAATTAGAGCTGTACAGTTCATGTACCTAATGAATCAATAGTAATTGAATACAGTGGAAGCTTCGTCAAAGCACACCCGTGGAGTAATAGTAAATCCTTCCTTTAACAGGTTTAGTTCCATGCCAAGTGATCTTTTAAGAGGATTCTCCACCACATATTGGCCTGAATGTGTGTTTTTTCCATGTATTCTCTTGAGTTCATCCAGGTACTAAGGGCCTGGATATCCAGTGGTATCAGTTGTAGCCGTTTTTGAAGATGTAGGTATTAGACACATTCACAGAAATAGTTGTTGATTAATACACTTCCTAAAACTCTGGTATTCTCTGTATGTAGTTTTAGGAAGTGCTAAATGGTTATCCCTACAGACTACTGAAAATGGCCTATAAATTTTAATTTAGTTTGTTTTAATCACTACTTTAATTTAGAAGTTGAGGCTACAAAATATCTTCAGTCAACAGATCAGAAAAAGCAAATTCAAGCCATTAGAGGGAGAGGCCTTCCTGAATAGGTGACACCTTGGCATTATGTCAATCACACTTTCTTAGTGAACAAAGAGATATTCATAACACAGTGTGTTTCTCCAGATCAAGAAATCATTGGGTGCAGTACAGGCTTTTTGGAGAAGATCCTTCTCTAAGGAAATCCCGCACAGCTGCTCCTTCAAAGCAAAGCCTTCAGGTATGGGTGCAAAGTTGGGCCTTCAGAACTTGCCCACGTGGGTTTTTTTGAGGACATTTTGAGGATGTTTGAGGACATAAACATACCAGGCTTTGGATACAATAGTCAAATTTATACTGCCTCACTGATGAGGACAACTTCTGAGACTCAGACAAAGTGCCTTTATAGTCTCTAGCCCATTTTGGTATGGTCACAGATATAATCTCCATTGGCTTAGCTGTCTTTATCCTGCTGTGACTTCATCTGCTGTGGCAGCTTGCACTGATGTACCTGCATGGTTCACAGGGCAAAGCACTTGAGCAGGTCGGTGCTAGTCCCGCTCAGTCCGCCTCCTGCAGTAGCATGTGTCAGCCAGGACGGAGGGGACTGTGCCGGAAAAGCTCAGCAGATAATGGAATATTACTTAGATTTCTCCAGTAATTCAGTTTGTTCAAGAATTTCATTGATCCCCAAATGATTTCTGCCTTGTGCAAACCGAGGGGCTGTTCTGTCTTGTTTTGGGATCTTATGTGGCGTCTCCATTATAAATGAAGATAAATAAGCCTTTAAAATGAAAAGCTAAGACACTTTAACTGTGGCAGAAGGAAGGAAGCTCACATATACACCAACACTATGTGTGCTTTAGACGTGTACACCTTAAAGTCGTTCATCCACACTGCAAAAGTTCAGCTCTCATCACACAGGGTAGAATTCCTCATCTTGGGAAGAGCCAAGCGCAAGGGCATTTGCCTCCAAAAGGACTGCTTTGTAAGACCTAAATCAGTA
The DNA here is from genome assembly GCA_013398225.1 of Steatornis caripensis. Lineage (NCBI taxonomy): Eukaryota > Metazoa > Chordata > Aves > Caprimulgiformes > Steatornithidae > Steatornis > Steatornis caripensis. The sequence continues at coordinate 24,531 of VZSC01001214.1, forward strand.
CAGGAAAATTTAAGCTTTCATTTTCAAAAAGCTCTCCAGCCTTGATTTTTATGAAAAAAAATGCAACCTGAAAGCATGCCAAGACTATAAAGCCAGAAGGCATTAGTAGGATACATATATATAATATATTGCAACTATATAATACAATACATATGTTTTATGTAATAGAATGTATGAAGTATATTTAATCTCAGTATTTTCAGATTAATATCCTCCTTCTCAAGTGTCTCTGTGGTGATTCTGGAACATTCATAGCTATCAATATTGAAAAAGCTTTCCTTAAGGAAGAAAAAAAAGCTACAAAGCAAGTTTTTGTACCAATTAATTGAAAATCTGAAATTAAAATGCCAGATTTTTTTGGTTAAGCTGTTCCCATAAAAAGTATGATGTATTGGCTGGCTAATACCTGTGTTATGTCCTGCCAGAAGTTAGGTCCCAGCTTCAATATATCTTTAATCCTTTTTGTTTTCCAATTTCAAGAAATCTCTCTCTAGGGCTCATCATCTGGGATTATGTATCAAAACTCATAAAATTCGGCAGCTTTGTATTACATTTAAGAAATATTTAAACAATTTAACTGTCCAAAGGGTCTTGATAAGGAATCTAGAAACTCTTAATACATCAATGTAAAAAAAAGGGAGCTTAGCTGTGCTTATGTGAATTTGGTTTATTATTATCAGAGAATGCAGGTGCCTGTAGCACCTGAATGTCCTTCTAAAGGTAAATCCTGGCAAGTGATGAGGAACGAGCAATTCAAAAACATAATTAACTTTTGGACGCTCTTTTCTGACATGATAACCCGAGGTTATAATGAGTTCTTTAGGTGGTACTAGTGTTCCCAAATTGCGTTTTGGCTGGAAGGATCTGTGCTAGAAGGAGCTGTACCAGAAGGCATTGCCAGGATTCCTTTCTAGATGCGATATTTTTTAAATCTATTCGAAGTAGGATAAATGTAGTGGGAATTCCTTGCTCCACTGATGAAAAAACTCCCTCTCATTTGAGTTTATTTCTCCAAGTGGGTTTATCTCTTGAAAAATTGATATAATAGTGTATATGTGGATATAATAATGCTTACATGCCTCAAAAGAACATTGTGTGGCATAACCTGCTGATTAATTGACTTCTGTGCTACACACAATGTTTGTATCAATTCTTAGATTTCATATATATGTGTCAAAAATCAGATGAGTAGATAAATGTGAAGTGATGCTGCCACGGTTTAAGTCTGGGCTGGCTATTAAGCAGAAGACAGATGCTCTCTGTTAACCCTTTCCCTCCCTAGAAAGGGAAGGGAAAGAGAAAACGGAGAGAGGCTTAAGGGTTGGAAAAACTAAAACTGTTTTAATGAAACAGTAACAAAAAACCCCAACAACAGAAAAATAATGAAATATATACAAATACATATATATACAATATCAAGATCCCCTTATGATGGTCACATCACCTTGGACGCTACACAGCAGACCCTGGGAAGGCCCCAGACTGGACTCAGCAGCAGATAGGATCTGAATTTAGGAATGCACAGATCAGGACTGAAGGCAGAAGAATAGAACAGAGTCTTCCTCAGGCACCAGCAATAGAAAAAGAGCTTGACCCTCATGATCCTTCGGCTTCATACGGAGCGTGCGGTGTATGGGATGGAATACTTTCTTTGGTCAGGTTTGGGTCACCTGTCTGACCCGCTCCTCCCCACAGGAGAGTCACAGGTCTGACCCCTTTTCCACTCTTTCACTTACGGCACATAAGAAAGTTAACAGCCTCCTTGGTTTCCATAGGAGCACATATAAACAAGAGCCTTTTTGCATACCATTTGTACTGTTACTCCAGCACTAACCATAAACATTGAGCATTATCACTGCTAGAAGCAGACACTGTCTGAAAAACATGCTGTTAGTTTCAGAGAGCGCAGTCTCTTAGAAGATACTTAACTGAAAAGCAGAATTACTAAAAAGAAAATTGGTTCTCTCCTAGCTCAAACCAGGACAGATGCATACAGTGAAAAGCGATTTTTACTTCACATATAAAATGTGTTCTGAGACACCACTCAGGAGTGAGACCTTGGAGAGATTATAGATAGCACCATGAAATTGTCAGCTTGGTGTTCAGTAGCAGACTGAAAAGCAAACAAATGTTCAGAAACGTTAAGAAAAGAACAGAGGAGAAAACTGAAGACATCATTAAGACAACAAATACATTTGTAGTTTGCCCACACCTTGACAGTCGTGCGCAATTCTGGGCCTCCCGTCTCAAAAAGTATGTCATTTAAGTGGAAAAGGTTCAGGGAATGGCAACGAGGATGATTCAGAACTATGGAACAGCTTCTGTATGAGGAAAACCAAGGTACATCTACCAGTTTTATTTCAGATCAAGGATCTTGTTTTGAAACAAATCCTCCAATCATCCTCACTTACTGCACTTTGGTTCAAACACAGGAGAGTCTTGGAGCACTTGAACTGAATTTCTTTTGGATGAAACAAAACCAGATCATGTCCCGGAACGTGCCTAGTGCAATCCAGCTGCTAATGGATATACAATCTGCAGGACCAATTTTATGCTGGTGGGAAGAAAAGAGCCCCCGAGAGTGCCAGAGACTCTGCATCAACGGTTTTTACAAATGCAATCCTACTACGTACTGTATGATGTGGGCATAGCTGAGGTGGACTAGGACACTTCAATCTGAAAAAGAGATGATTTATCGGAGATATGAGAGAGATCAACACAATCCTGAGCGGCATGGAGAGGAATGCTAGAGATCAATGAGTTGTTGTATTTTTCATATACAGATCCCATGGATTAGGTATGACATCAATTTGGATCAAGTTCAAAACAAAGAAAAGGATGTGGCTCTTCATGTGACTTGCAGTGGACCTGTGGAACTCCTTGCCAAAGGATGTTGTATATGGATGAAGTTTACGTGGGTTTGAAGGCAGACTGGACAAGTGCTTGGAAGAGAGAGATCTGCTGACATTTAGTAACTGAGTTACCAATTGTGTCAGGATCAGGAAATCTCTTTGGCTGAAAGCGGCTAGATCACATATGTTCCCTTTTCTTTCTCTTCCCTACACATCCACTTGTGACCACCTCTGGAGACAGAATGTTGACCAAGTTTAGCCCTCGCTCTGATCAGTGTTATGTCCTTTCTAGTGTTATGTTACGTTCCTATATACCCTTTTTAAAAAAAAGTGCTGTAAAAATGATCTTTGAATAGACAGACTTGAATTTTACCTTTGTGGCTGGTGCTGGTGATTTCCATTCTAGAAATGTTTCTCAGAAGCCTGTGCATGACAAATTAAAGTGTGTTTTTCTAAAGAAGAGTTTTAAATGAGTCATTTAGATGATTTTCGGCATCACAGGCTACCTAGACACTAAATGACTGCAACAATAAAGGGCATTCATTTGAAGCAGCCACAATTTCCTGTAGCTGCTGTATGTTCATTTTGATTTAAACTTTATCATTGCAACACTGCATAATTTCATGGGTGTATAGAAGAGCTGGGTGTTTTAAATCTGTGGTTGGAAAAGGGGAGTGGACATAGCTGAGGGAGACCCCAAGCCTTCTTAGTCTCAGTTTTTATGTCACTTCTGGCAAAAAGAGCACTTTTTCTTATATATATGAATGCCTGTGTGTAGTAGTGGAATAAATCCGCCTCTGGGTTGAACAAAACAATTTTTAACGAAAACTAGCAACACTGTATTTGACATTTATGACACAAGAAATGCTATGTCTGATTGCAATGGTAGCAGATTTGAAACATTCTCCTTAGAGAGGTGGTATAGTTAGGTGATGCAGTGCCAAAGCCATAAGAGGGTTGTCAAACTCTGAGTCAAATAAAAAGCAATTGGTTTGGAGTGATGAATTAAAGTTCTGTGCTTTGGGAGAAAAAGGAGCTTGTTTGATCTAATAGTCAGAAACAGTCAGAACCTCTTTTTTTCATTTATTTCACCCAGAGCACAATGCTTCCAGCTACCCTGTTTTCCCAACTGCTCTTCTTGGGGGAGATGTTGGTAATGGAGGGGCAGCTGTTCCCACTGTTGGATGCCTGTCCTTGCCAGACTGGAGATGACAGGGGACAGGGTCTCCTGGCTAGCTGGCATGGCTTTGGGTGCCATGGGTGGCACAGCTGCAGGGAGTGGTTTTTGTTACAGCTGAATGACTAAACTAACCAATAACAGTAAATATTTAATGTGAGTCAGGCAGGCCTTATGAGTCAACACTTCACAGTATTACAAGATGCATTTTCTTAACAGCTGAGGACCTTGAATTCCTGTAACTATACTCTGCTGGTAATGATCTCAGACTACGGGATGGAAAGATGTGACTGTGTAACTCTGTCAGGGATCAGGTCATTTGGGTGCCGGGCAGTGCTCTGGCTCCCAATTTCTGCTGTGGTTTGAACTGTGCTTAACTTGTGAGCAAAACACTACGAGACACAGAAGAGCTGCCAAACCCCACCATACTTCTGCTCTGACTTCTGGGTTAGTATACTGACAAGATTTGTCATTTAAGAGAGATATAGACATTAAGAGATATGTAATATGCTTTTAAAAGATAGATAGTCTGTAACTTATGTTTAGGTACAATTCAACGTGTAATGGGAAAAGCATTTATACAGATAATGGTTATCAGCACCACACAGTTGTAAGTTTTAAAACTTGCAGAGGGAAGAGAGACTCACAGAACCTTCTGGGGGTGATTTAGAGAGAGACCTGAGCCCCAAGAGGTTGATATATTCCTGCTGTTCACGTTATCCTTTGATTATGACAAGAATAACTTCATCACCAGCATCCTGCGCATGTAGCTGTAAATACTTGCTTTGCTCTAGGAAAAATCTGTGCCAGAGTTATTATCAATGCACATGATACCGTGTACCAGGTGTTTTCAGTATGAAAAATGTCTTCACAATAGCTCAGTAGAAACATAATTTCAGGGGTTATTTTGTTTGTTCTCATTGTACCTTGTGTGTATGCAAGAGGGAGTGCACACGCACTTTAATTTAGGCAACTGGAAATGAGAAAACTGCTAAAACGCAAGAAATGCTGTGGCGCGGCACCTGTGCAAAGACAATTAAGGAGAAATCAAGATTAGGGAACACATTTCTATTCCCCCAGGAATTCTTACATTGAGAGATGGTATAAGACAGAGAAACCTAACCTTTGACTACACTTTCGTTCAGAGGTTTGATTTTTATTTGACTTTCCCTTGTAATATGACAAAGATTTTCCTTTGATTGTGGGATGTTTCTGTCTCTGAAGGTAGAGGAAAGGGTTAAGGGTCTACCAATATGTCACCAATTCCTCCTCTCAAAGGCTGGAGTAATGTATGGGAAGGTCTATAAGCATGGCATTTTTGTATTTTGATCCCCTTTCATTAAATTCTAATGACCGGTTGCTAAACGATGTCATGCATTTCCTGCTCCTTTTATAGGGAGCTGTTTTATAAAGCAGCAGCTTGGAAGCGTGCAGGAAGCAGTCATCTCTGGAATTGATTGCATTTCTGATAGAGCGCTTTTGTACTGTATCCCCGGAGAAACGCTGCAGGTCATAATGGTTTATGTTCTCCTTGTAGCTGCCGCATAATAATTTACAGAAGTAGAGCAAGGATGGAAACAAGATCTACCATCTTTAAACCTCTTACTAGACTCAATTCACTCAATTTCCTTTTTTTTTTTTTTAAGAAAGCAGATTATTATTATTATTCTTAGTGAAGGGGAGCGAAGGGCTACGTACAATACAATGAGAACCTCTGGCTCTGGAAGAGGGGATGTTTATAAATTGACTGGGAGTATGATCTACAAGGAATATATCCAATTTGATCAAGTGATGTGGAAAGGACAGTTGAACAAAAGCAATATTTGCATACACCGTGATGGCAGTAATGATCGTGTCCCTTCCGTCTGTCACTCGGATTCATTAGAAACGGGTGTCAGCCATTAAGCTTTGATACTCAGCACAGATAAGTAATGAACAAGCAAATAAAGGAAACAAAGGCTGGCCACGCTGCAGGGCAGTGTGATGATCTGATTATGCTGAGAGACTGGCCGCCACTTTCTTGGCTGGCTGTTCCGTGTAAGGGGAGGCTTCCCTTTGTTTCTGTCTCCATAATTCTATCCTCAGTCAAATATTGGTGAGAAACGAGTGGGTCTTACATGCATCGTCTCTGGAAAAGTGCTTGCCTTGGTGCCTGATAGAAATCAAGACGACAGTCCCCTGAGTGAATTCTTCCTGATGTGCTAAATTTAGTGAGTGCCCGAGTGTGCAGACAGCATGCAGAAAAAAAGCTTTTGAGGCTTATAAAACATGTGACATCTGCTGTGGTTTCTCTTTTCCCATTTGCAAGTGTGTTGGTCCTGAAGAATATATAAAATTAGAGATGGTTTTTCCTCTTTCTTTCTGCAGATGCCTGGAATTTTAGCATGGGACTAAAAGCCTGTGCCAGATAGTAATTGGCACTGGACATCAATCATTCTGCTAGTATCAGGCTGTCACAAACAATGTTTTATGACTGGTCTGGTGTTAGCCTGACCACATTTCCCCTGACGCACTTGCACAGTAGCTCAGGCCAGTTTTTCTTTAATGCTCCAGTAATTTGGATGTTCACTATACCACCTTGGCACCAAAATTGCAAGTGGGCCAAGAAGATGTACTGCTGTGACCAGGAGAGGGCAAGAATGCTTAAAATATGCTAGTAAACCTACCTCTGACTCCACTATAACTTTAGGATGGTCACTTATCTTCTCATTATTTCAGCTTGCCCATTTATGATATGGCGATAATACAATGTCATGGAGTGCAATGGAGTTTGACAAATAAATATTTGCAAGGCATTTGGAGATTTAACACAAAAGATTTTGCAGTAACAATGCCTGAAAAGACTGCAAAGTCTTGCCAGTGAAGTCCACAGTGGTCACCCTGAGGTGAGACTGCTCTCGAAAACTGAGAGAGAAAGCAGAGGAGAAGGGGCCTTGGGCTATGAAACGTGAAACAATGTGGATGCAACACCCTCAGTGACTGAGTTGAGGCCTTTTTCTCCTTCCCTTTTTTGTGCTGAGTAACCCCATTGTGAGTAAATCCATTGGTTTGAAAGTTTCTCATGTAGGACAATCTAGCCTGCTCTTCTTCCTGGAATTAGAAAAATAAGCATACAATAGGGATGGCAGAAGGGAATGTGCAGTATATGACTAATGGAAACTTGATGTAGTTGATCTGATTTTCACTAATGATGTCACTAGCTCCTAATGATGTGCCATCATCTTTGAATTAAGGAGAAAAATCAAAAAACAAAATACAGCTGTCTTAGGTTGTGATTATTCGTTTGTTATATCTGCTCTCCCAAGCCACATTTGTGCAGCAATAGAAAGGATACCAAGTGAATAAGCAGAAAAGCACGTGAGATTTTTAATTTTTACATTTTTAACAAGATGATTTGAAAATTCACATACATGATTTATATTGTGGTGTTCTGTTGCATGTTTTGCTTCTTGCAGTGGACACTGGGCTAAGAAGATGAGGGCCTGAGGAAAGCTAAGCTTGAAATTCCTGCCAGAGTTGAATTGTAAGGATGTTATTGTCCTTTTTTTTGGTCATCCTTTTTGATTGTTTTTAGGTACGTTGAATTTGATAGCTTATTCTTTAGAGCCAGCTAATCAAACGATAGTCCAGGGGTAAGTGGCAACACCAGGACAAGGTAGGGAAGGAAACAGTGGGAAAATGATAGAAAACTCAGAAGTGTGGCTGAACGTAGGTTCTGAAATCACTGTGCTGACTGTGCAAGTAACACGAGTGATAATGATGGATTAGTGACATCCATTTTTTCTCTTTACCTTTTCTCTATACTGAAGAAATAAAGTAACTTCTTGAAAAACTTGTTGCGATTTGTCTGTTAATGTTTCTGTTTGAGAAAGGAATTATATTGGGAAACACTATATTCATGCATCATTAATTTTGATCATAAGACAGTCTGAGATTTTGGTTGCGAAACAATTGGAGAAGGACTACCTGATCTTTAGTTTTGAAATTTCCTTTTTATTAATTCAATTTTTTTTAATGTGATGAACACATAGTCCTGGAGGGGCACATCCCTATTCCGGTGCTCTTCCTACTTGGGTCTCTGGGTTACTAGGAAATCAAATTTTTTTATGTTCCCTTACATTTGAATGAAGCTGGGCTCTCTTTCTGTGCAAGGCAGGAAAGAGGAGTTGTCACTATTAATATATCTGTTTTCCAGGGGTCAGTTAGCAGGGTCTTTTATCATCTTTATAGCAGCAACATGACAATGTGATGATTGTGAGGACTCTGGAATAGGGTTATAAGACCTTTCTCATGTGGAAACCAAATACAGGTGTGGTCTACAGAACTAGGCTTTTACCCATGGAGGTCAGAGAGGTGAGTGTCTTTCCCAGTATCTTTCCTTTTCTTCTCTCTTCTGGATGGGGAAGGATTTTACCTGTAAGTTGCTGAGAGATGCTGAGAAGGAATAGCTGAGTTAGACTGATTAATGCTCCTTTATTTCCAGAATGCCTGCTCTTTAGCAGAATGAGGATTATTTTCTTATCTTGCACTTGTCAGTAACAGACCCCCCTCAAGGAATAGCCTAGATGTGAGTTTCAGCAGAAAGAAGCATCCAGGAGTTGGAATGCAAACCTTTTGGCAATTTTTATAATCTAACTCTGCCCACCATTGCTGTAAAAATGCAGGACGACATTTCCAATTCTTCTCAAGCTACTATCTGTTCCTGAATATGTGTTTTACATTGACACTCAGTATTTACAATGAGGTCTCTCTCTCTGCATTAAAAGAAAGAGGTAGCATCCCTAAGGAAATCAAAGCATTAGGATCATGCAGTAAAATCTTTGTAAAGATGATCACAGAGACAGAGAGAGCAAAGTGGCAGATTGTATAGCAACATACCCTAAGCAACATAGGGTTCAGCCAGCATGTCGGGTGAGGACTCAAAATTCCTATGAGCACATCAGTCCCTAGCCAGGGTCACATACTCAGTGCCCTGGGAAAAATGTTGATCTGATCACAATGCGCTGGACAAAGAAATTTAGAAATTAATAATTATTTTGTAAGCAATTGATCTATATTTCCTATCTTTTTAAAAACAGATGTTTTGATTTACTCACTAAGAAACAAACAACCCAATGCCTTACAAGCTAAGCTATTTAAGTAGCTGTGAAAAAAATGCTGTAATTTTTTCACAGTTTTTGTTTATACTGGGTCCATTTTTACCCTTTGGATCTCATGATGAGTTTGTTTTCCTAGAATAAAGAGTGGTTTGTGATCAGAAGTCTCTTCTCCCATGACTATTTGTAGACCACTAGCAAGTTGCCTTGTCTTATGAATAAACTAAATGGGTCAAGCCTTTGAACTCTTTCAGGACGAGGTGTGTTTTCAACAGATTTTTGAAAGTACAACTGGTTACTACTGGTATATTACGAGTAGTTGCACTCACAAGCTAAACAAAGGAAATATTCCCTCAAACACCTGTTTGTATACACCCGTTTCTGCTTCAACAGTTACAACAGGATGTATATACAGTTGGTCTAACTAACTGTATTTGGACTCTGAGATCCTCCTTACTGTCACTGCTTTCATGAATTCTTTAGGTAAGTTTCATAAATGTGCGACCCTCCATCTGGATGTATTAAAATGTGATGTTAGTAGATATTTTGTTGTCTTCATTCTCTAAAAGATAAACTCTAATGGCCTCTGTCACTCTGTAAGCATGACCATGGCAAGTAGGTCATGCAAGAAGACTCTCTTCTGAAGATCTGGTTTAGGTTATTTCATTCTCTCCACTAAAATTCTGCTTGCTATTTTAGGTATATTTTATATTTCGCTATTTATCCTACCAAATAATCTAAGACTGTGGCAGAGCAGTGCTCCTGTATCCTGCTCCAGCTCTGCACCATGTTGGTAATAGAGTTTCTTACATGTCTTCTGTCTATCCACCACTTGGCTGAATCTGCTATCACCTGTACCCTGTTATTAAAATCCACTGACAGGAAAAGGAATAGACTAGAAATTAGCCCATTTCCTGGAAAGGGAAAAAGATTGTACATTATTGCACTATTCCTGCTGCAACCTTTCTTGCACATTCACCTGTTTTCCCTTCCTAATCAGCAGTTCTTTTCCCGATCAGCGTATGTCGCTACCTCAGCATCATCAACAAATCAAAGGCTGTAGTTGTACATCTTAACAAAACTTTCAATTCTCTGGACATTTCTGCAATTAAAACTTGAAAAGTAATTTCTGTTAAACTATTTTTCCATATAACGTAATGTGCTCCAAAAAACATTATTTCTTTAACATATGCCTGATCCTTTTAGTTTAGTGTGAATTTTGGGTATGTGTTCCTATTGTAAATAATGTCTCCATTAAGCTGTATGCTTAACATTGCTCAGTTTCCTGTTAGTATTTATCCTGCAATAATATTCAGCAGTAGAGCAGTGAAAGGATGTGTTTATCATTTGGTATTCGTTTATTATTAATCTAAGATTTATCAGACTCCAAGAGTCTATTGTTCTTTATTGTGGCACATAAGTGAGCTAGATGAACTGATAGATTTCTTGGGTTTGATGGAAATAGTCATATGCATTTTTCTAGAGCACTGTTGTTTTTCTAAATACACTGCTTGCTAAAGGAGACCATTGCTGTGATCTTCTCTGCTAGTTTTGATTTAAAACTTTATCATTGTGAGATCAATCAAAATTCTGTTCCAAGTTTAAAAAAGAGAGTGAAACACAATAAAAAGCACATCATAAAAACATCTGTGTTCTACTGGCATAAACTAATTGATAATAAAAAAAAAGAAGTCCTGTAATAAGCAAGAGAACAGTCAATTTCATGCTCTCTGAGAGCAGTATACCACATGAAAGTGTCATAGTTTTGGTACATTTATAAATTCCCATATTTTTCTTGCATCAGAATTCTTATTCAGGAAATTATATTTCTAATTATTATCCCAAATGTTGTTTCCAAAAGTAAGTTGAGCTCCTAAATTCGAGTGCGGCTACCATTGCTACTCTCAGGGGAATTAAAATGAATGAAAATACCTACATAGCAAATGGTAACATTTAGCTGCTATTGGGAGCGGGTACTCCAGATATTGAGTGCTACCAGATGCAACTTAATCTGCACTGTGCCCTCCCTCAGTATATTGCCTCTGGTATAAGACCTTCTGTTATTTCAAACTGCTATTATCCTCCTGCTGTTTCTTCTGAATGTGTCTTAGGAAGATGTGTCTTATTCATGCAGATAATAACCGTTTACCAACCATCCCTGAATACACTAGGAGTCTTTCAGTCTTTAATCAAAGCTGTCATCTGCTCAGATTCCCTTACCCAGATTTACTTGTGTTTAGGTTTATTTGACCTTTTGAGATAGTAATGTCAGATCTGAAAAGCTTTTCATCTATTTAGTGACTAATATCTATCAATATACATAGAAAGAAAATCTGTGATTTGACAGGTGGCAAGGGAAGTCAGAATAGTAAATTTAGATCGATTCATGGTTTGTGTTCTTGGAAATGGTTTTAGCTTTTAGTGGGCTTTAAATTGATGCAAAGCAGCTACTGAAACAAAGGTAAAGATTTATCAAACATCTGTTCACAGTTAAATATAGTAACAGTATTCAGGAAGGTATGTACCCACATGGCATTTTGCCAATCAGTTTTACTTTGAAAAAGTTACACAATTGCTAGTTGATGATATGTAAATTATGAATATTGCAGAAATCAAGAGATACCTGAGAAATTGGCTAGACAGATAGTAAAAGTAAAATCCTGAGACTTTTGGAGTCCACGGAAGTCTGACAATGCTTCCTATGCCAATAGGAATCCAATAATTCTGGTTTTTCCCCTGTGTATACCAGGAAAACTAAAATCTGACAAGAAGAAATGTATCCTTTGCATGATCAGACAAATAAGTTCTGTAGGTGCAAAATACACAGGATGGTTTGTGTCCATCCCTCTGTGAGCGAGGCAGTAAGATTTCCCTCTTCATTCTCTGTATACCCCCACTAGAGAAAACCTGCAAAACCACCAGTTCTTGTTCTTCCCCAAGGACCAGCATGCTGTGAAAGTCGTATTGCTATGATGATAAGGTACAGCCCAATGGAAGTAGGGGTATCAGAATCATAATCGAAGTATTCTTGCAGCAATTAGTAGAAGAAAAAAACCCGGGAAAGCAGAAGGGAAAACTGTTCTTTAAACCTTTTTTAAGCTTTCTCATATAGTCACAGGCAGGCAGGCGGGAAGGCAGGAACACATAGGTAGGTATGTGTCCCCCACGGCCCCGCTCATAGCTGTGCGGTTACGTGCATGCGCGCACACTTTTGCTCCCAGTCTAAGTCCAACCCAGAATTGGAAATGGGATGACCACCTCACACCGTGGGAGAAGCATCTATATGTGGCTGCTGCCAGCAGTGGCAGGAGAGAAGAATGACACTGGAATTTGAAACGCAGGGCAGTGCATCCTAATGGTCTTGTAACCCTGACAATGTTAGCCTGTCTCCATAACAGAATTTGATTATGGGGGAGCCTGAGATTACCCTGTGCATGATCACAGTCTTCTTGGCCTGCAAATAAAGCAGTGAAGAAAACAGAACATTAAAGGCCTAATTCTTTTCCCAGATCAGTTTTGAGTAGTGAACATGTATCAAGAGCATATTACTCTGCGGTGATAAGGAATTGGCTTTCATTTTCATTGTTATAATTTTGGAGGTTAAATTTGGTCCCTGGGTTAGAAGCACTTAACCGAGGTTTGTGCCTGGAGTAGCATGCTTTTAGATTCCTCATGGGATCTCATCTGAGTCCCAGCCACCAACTGAGGAGGCAGTGGGTCTACTGCAGGACTAACCACATCTTCCGTCTTCCTTTGGTTGTCCTAGACAATAAATTTCACCCTGGGACTGAAGTTACCTTATCTTTACTGCTGCCATATGACACTGTTTGATGGGCATAAGTACACAAATTATGATGTGAAGTTTGATAACTTTTCCTGTCTTTATAGTCATGGTTGTCAGGAGAAATCCATGACAGCTGTGAAGGTACACGTAATGGAACCCATATGAGAATGCTGGTAGGTAGGTAGATGCCACTTGTAGATGGTAAATTATGAATGATTTATCTAAACTATATGTGGTAGAACACTATTAGCTCATATCATTCTGATAGATTCATGTCATGTCTGATAAGGAGCCAGTCACTTTATTCTTCGGAAATCAGTGTTCATAGTAAACAGCTCAATGGTTACTGAGTCTTCCATGTGATAGCATCTTAATTAACTTCTGCTGTAGAAAGCGATGATTTGACAGCCTGTAGAACATAACTTTTGTTATTTTCTTTTTCTCCTGGAACAGCAAGAATACAGTTTGATGTGTGGTCTTCANCCTTCCATGTGATTGTCCACCCACCACGTGTCTGTTAGCATCTTAATTAACTTCTGCTGTAGAAAGCGATGATTTGACAGCCTGTAGAACATAACTTTTGTTTTTTTCTTTTTCTCCTGGAACAGCAAGAATACAGTTTGATGTGTGGTCTTCAGCGTATTGAGTTACATCTGTGATGTGAATCAGTTTTGCCTGACTGAACCACAAGCTACTTGACTTACTATTGCTTGTCTACACTGAGACTTCACAACAATTAAATCGCTAAACTTATAAAACATAGGTTGCTTATTTCAAATCAAACATAACATGAGACTGCATGGCATCTGTAATACTGAAACGATTCACTAAATGCACATCTGTGCTCCTAATGTTTGCAGAGTTTATAAATCCACCATCTGACACTTCCAGGAAATGCTTGTGTATGCAATGTGGAGGAGATCAATACCTTGCTGGTAGGAGATTGCCTTTCTATTAGTCTGGGAGATCGGTGTGTTCAGGGTACCAGGGACAGGGATCACTGTCGATGTTTTATGTCCAAACTGCCTTTTTATGTATATTTTATATTTCGCTATTTATCCTACCAAATAATCTAAGACTGTGGCAGAGCAGTGCTCCTGTATCCTGCTCCAGCTCTGCACCATGTTGGTAATAGAGTTTCTTACATGTCTTCTGTCTATCCACCACTTGGCTGAATCTGCTATCACCTGTNGCATCTTAAGCACAGCATGCTAAACTCAAAGTAATTGTGCTCTGGTTTCCCACCTGCATAGATTTCCTCTCTGTTAGGAAACCAAAGCAGAAAATCCCATTTTAGTAGATTTGCACTGAATCTGAGAGTGCCTTATAGGAAATCAAATAGAAGTTTCCTGAAAAAAATTGCAATACTAGACATCTTTGATACGTTTTAACAAGCGACACTGTGAAATTTAACAGTCTGTGCATGTAGTGAAGACAACCAGCAGTAAGGGTTAGAGATAGCCGAACTCGCATTGCTAATACATTGCTGGATTTAGCCAGGAGATTTAGGTTAAAGGGGTCTACCCTTGTCTGGTACATGATACAGAGTAAGGTGTTATCCTCTCTCTGCTTCTGTTTGCCAGTCTTTAAAATAAGCACAAAGCTGCTTACTCCCTTGGTTGAGACAGAGAGAGGGAGGGAGGGAGGGAGGGTTTTTTACTCCTCAGGGGAGTAAAAATCATTCTGATGCATATAAAGGTATTCTAGACGTGTAAAGTGAGGGCAGAAAGCAGCGTTGTCTGACAGAAGTGGTGATGTTACTTATGTAAGATGAGAGCCAACTTATGAGCCAAAAATCGTACAGTAGGGATGCAAGGTGGGATGCTCTGAAAAGGCAATGTTGCAGAACTAAGTTGACCAGAATCATATTTCTCTCTTCCCAGGCTACTTCTTTGCTTGACAAGTGGCCACAGCAGACAGTTTATCAAAAGGAAGATCAAGAAGGGACTTGATTAGAATGTCTAAATGTTCTCCTGAGTCAAAAATATTCAAGAAGAAGAAGAAGAGCCAGTGGCTGGAAGTCAAAACCTCAGAAATGGAAATGAAAAATAGCATGTGGATTCAAATTGAATGTGGATGGCTTTTGGGAAGATATGCTTTTGCTGAACTTCAATTATTGCACTCAGAATGGGTGTAATCAAATGAAAGTCTTTGGCCTCTGGTAGAAAGATGCTCTAATGGTTTCTTTGGCTTTGACATGAGAAGCTATGGCAACAAATGACTGCAGTAGTAAGGCCCTTTCCCTTCATTAAATGTAGTAGCTGCTGTTGAAGAATCTGCCACTGTTGTCTTCCCCTGAAAGCCTGTGACACAGAAATTTAGCTCCGGAAGCAAGGCAGGTTGCCAGGTGTTAAGCTGAATGAACAGCCTCTTACTTGCTGCAAGTGAAGGTGGCTGTAATCAATGGACAGAAAAAAGACTGTTAATACGGTAGTGATCAGGGGCAAAGCTGAGGTTCTTTGTGCACCTCACTTCTTTAAAATGTCATACTTTTCAATGTTTAAAAACAATATCGATATGGTCTGATTCCTCAACACTTTTAAACAAAGCACAACTGAGAATCTGCGTTCTCTTCTGAGTATGTTTTGGTTTTTTGTGTTCTTTTTTTTTTTACTAAATTCACTATAATTCTTTAGTTTCAGGTTTATAGTTAGTGTGTACATAGCTCAAAATATAGACAACATGCAGTGGATAAAATCACTCTCAGTGTAAATACACTTTCCGTGTAAAAAGATGACATACATATCATTCGTTTCATGTTTTCTGAGTTCTGGTTAGTGAGATGCATTGCACTAGCTACAATAATGTTTCCTGTAAATGTATACTAAAAAATCATGCATTTAGATTTGTGCATCTATAATTGCATGAGTTTATAGATGAAAAGCATCCTACTACAAAGCCAAATACATGCAAAATTTGTGCCGAAATGCCTAGATTCTGTGTCGCTGTTGGGAATTTGGGCATTTTTGCAGGAGCTTCAGATAAGTTTAAATGAAGATTCAGATTTGAATCTGGTCTTACAATCTTCTGTTACTACTGCTATATTATTTAGTGGTGTTCTCACACTTTCTGATGGTCATTTTCCATCCATTCAGAGTTAGGAGCCTTTTGAGATGAAGGGTGTTGCTGAGATCTGTGTCCTATTGTTTTAGTCTGCTTGCTAGTGCAGGAAGATGTGACTGTTGCGGTTGATATTCAGCTCACATTCTCAGGCTTTTCCTTGCACCACAAAGGCTTCACTAGAGCGGCTTTTGTGCACGATGAAAGGCGTGTACCTGGAACATATTGTACAGCAAGGGATAAACTGCAGAGTCACCAAATCATGTAGCGTACAGGACCCTGCTTGTAGCAACACATCTGTCTCCGTGTTCACATGGATACTTGAGTATCCATGTGGACGTAATGAATGCAAATAAATTAACTCTGCATAATTATATGCTTACTAACACAGAGGGAAGCAAGATAATACTTCACTTGTCATATGCTGAACCATATATATTTGCAATCCAAAGGAGCAAGGATGGGTGGTTTTTTTTTTTCCTCCTAGCAAGTGCGTAATTTCTCTTTTTGTTTTGTAAATCATATAATCATTCATGTTGTAAAGAGCCAGACAGATTTTTGTGCATGGGCAGGTACATTTTCAGAATGTTTTTACCCATTGACAATTTACATTGTGAATAATGGATGCCAAATAAACCGCATGTCACCAGGTCGTCTGCGGCTGGCTAGGGATTTTTTTTCGGCTCTGTGCTGTCACTACGGAAACACAGATAACAAAACGCACAGGAAAATGATGATCCAACATCCCGTTAAAAGCAGTACTTTCCCTCAGTTAAATGCAAAGGCTGTGATTCCCTGTGCCTGAGAACGCAATTGGAAGCGTTAATTATGAGCATGGGGCAGAAGGTTTCATCTTCATTTGAAATTTGCCTCGGGGTAACAGGGCGGTATCGAACCCTTGTCCCCGGCTTCNAACACAGATAACAAAACGCACCGGAAAATGATGATCCAACATTCCGTTAAAAGCAGTACTTTCCCTCAGTTAAATGCAAAGGCTGTGATTCCCTGTGCCTGAGAACGCAATTGGAAGCGTTAATTATGAGCATGGGGCAGAAGGTTTCATCTTCATTTGAAATTTGCCTCGGGGTAACAGGGCGGTATCGAACCCTTGTCCCCGGCTTCTGGGCATCTTTAATTACCTGCCTCCAAGTTTCTAACCACTGGGGCTCCTTCTCTGTTACCATGACAACGTCCCTGCTGTCAGCATCCTGTCCCGTTCCGTCTGCGCTCGGAAACCCATTCAAGTAGTTTAAACAATATGGAAAAAATACAGATGTATAGAAAGGTAAATGAGGAACGGGCGTTCATTTCCTGCCTTCCCCTCGCAGCTCCTTGGAGGCGGCTGTCTGTGGGGAAGCCTGCAGCCTGCTCACGCACGAAAATCTGAACGGTTGGCTTGGCTGTCTTCCTGCATGATGAAGCCTTCTCTCCATGACTTGTTAATTCCGTCAGGTTTCCAGTGAAGTGTCATGCGAGGAGAGAGGGGGGAAAAAAAAAGGCGATGGAAGGTGGGGGAGGGAGTAAAGAGGAGGCTGGGGAAGCACCTGTCTGGCTGCTGGCAGCTGAGACCCGCCTGAAGCTCCTGGGGCTCTCGGCTCCCGGCTGCTGCGGCTCTGTCTGCGGGGGGCCGAGCGGGGCAAGGACGTGGTGGGAGGAGAGCGCCCAGGGCCCCAGTCCCAACGGGGTGTTCAAGATCCATTGTGCAATCTGCTGGCCCTGAACCTTTCCTCCCGGAGTGCAAGCCTGGATTGGGGTCACTCTCGTCCCTAGGACTGTGCTGTTAAAACTTGTGGGTCAAAATATATCAACAGCATGGCAAACTATATGAAAGATCACTCTCTTTTCTGCTGCTTGTTGTTGCACTTGAATGCACCGGCCCTTTGCTGTTGTGCCGGTCTGACTGCCTTGACCAACCACAAGACAAATTGAGTGTCTCGGTTCTCGGTGGATTAATGAAATTCCTCAAATCCAACTTCCCGTGCTTATAATCACAGTTACACTGCAAAATTTGCACTGTGGTTTTATGAACTCCTTAGAAACAGATGTGGTAGGAGTAAGACTCATCTGTTGTTGCTCCTGTTACAAACCTCCCCAAATAGGAGCTGTTCTCAAGTGTTGTCTTGCACACTGTCACCCAGAGTGTTGCTGTCTGCCATTTTTTTGCCAGTGCAGGAGTGACGTATGTCTATGTATTAGTAATGGACTCGGCACAGGATGTCATTTCTTGGTAAAGTACACTACAAAGTAAACCAACAGATTTATGGATATTCAGCTGACCACTAAAGGGCATGCTAAATCTTACAGAAGATGACTTTAGGAAGAAGGGGGAAGTAAACAGACTATTGACCCATTGGCAGTCATGTTTATTACTCTCTGCAATCAGTGTTTTCTGTGTCTTCCAGCTACAGATGAAGGCCATCAGGGCTGAGGGAAAGTTTGCAAACTATTGCAAATAAAGCTTTAGGTAAGTGGAAATGCATGTGTAGAACCCCTTTTTTGCATGCTTTATATCTTGAGGTGCAGGAAAAAATAATTTGTTTTGAAGAAGCTGTTTGGAGTCATACTGCTGCTATGAGTGTCCTCATTGTTAAATTGTTGAGGCTGCCAAACTTAATTCCTTTGATTAAAATAGAGGGGAGAGTAGCAGCAGAACCACAAAGATTTGTTTTTGAAGGGGTAATGCTGTGTGGCTCTGCCTGAAAGCAGGGAGACGAGAAGTCTTTCACTTGACAGCTGTGGGGGAAGGGTGGAAAATGACCTCTCATATAGTTAGATCTATAGCATTGAGCACATGTAAAGCAACAAAGAACAGAACCCTAAAAAGAAATATGATTCCAGTAAAGATCATGTCACACACAGTGGATACATCATGAAAGCTCTGAGGTTCACATCTGATTATGCCTTTAGTGGGTTTCGCCTTAGTGAATCTAGGTCTGTTATTTGCAGAAGTTGTTTCTCTGTTAATCTCTATCCCTCCTGGCAGAAAATTAGACAGACAGACACAAAACCCAACACACGTCTGTTTTAGGCAAATCAAAGAAAAATGCTCAGACAAAAATCTGCCATTTCCCATTTATTTTTATAGTTATGTACATTATACCATTATAAACAATCAAAACCGTATAATTAATCATTTCTGCGTACTCATGCTTTTAAAACATGTAACGATAGCACATTAATCCTTGCCTGTATTTCTTGCATCCAGCCATGCATTTACTATTTATTTAATGGGATGTTTTAGGAAATACTGTCTGAAGAAGAACAAAGAGCTGCTCAGGAAGGGGCTGTTGTTGAACTGTCAGGGCCATTTACAGGGTCTCCAGAACAAAAGGCTGAGATTCCTCCTACGAATGGACAGGGACCTGTGCATCAGTGTGAAGGACTGAAGCCCTGGCTCTGTGTGCCCATGGACTTCATGTCTTCTTACCAAATTTGGATCCTGGCCTAAGTTTTGCAAAATTCTCTTGCATGAGCTGAAGCAATAACCTGCTTTGAATGCTGATTCTAAGTATTTAAAAAATAAACAAAGGCTATAGCTACACTTCTAAACCTATATTTAGGTATCTGAACAAGTGACCTGATTTCCAAAGCACTGAAATCAAACTCTGAATTTTTTTTTTCTGACATCTGTGGGAATTGCTGTGTGTAAGAACATCAGAAAATCAGGTCATTCATTTTGCAATTCTGGATTTCAAGTAGGAGACTAATTCTGTGCTCTTAATTTTGAAATCTGAGTACTCAGGTCTGACTCAGTTTGGAGATTGGATCCCAGTTTAGAAAGCTGAAAAAGCCCGCCAGCAACACTACCTTTGCTATCTTTTTAAGGGTAAGAGACCTTAGAAGTATAATTCAAGTGTCGTGGCAACAGGAGGTTATGTTACACCTTGGCTAAGGGAAAGAAATGCAGGACACCTCACAGTCAGCCCCTCTGTCTGCCTAGCCAAGGTATAGGTCTTAGGATTTTAGACCCTTTTCTTTTTGAGACTTTCTCTCGTGTTTCCCCATCTCCAGTGTTACTTTACACAGGGCAAAAGCAGAGAGGAGACCTTGTGTGGTAGTGAAGCCCTGTGAGCTGTTACTTCAGCCAACGTGAAAAACATTCCAATATCAACATCCTGGCTGTGACGTGTCACTGTCCTGCCAGGGACAAACCCCACCCTGATGGCTTGCTGGCCCACTGCTCTGCATCCATCCCGCCGTAGCTCAGGATTGCAGCTTCAGTCACAAGCTGCGTTGAGCCTCCTGCCTGCTGGTCCTACCTACTGCCCCACTTTACCTTGGACTGCCGGCTGGATCCACACCCAGATCTTCTTCACTGCGACCTCAGGCACTAAATGTGGGAATGGTGGGTCCTGGTCACACGCGTGTTACATATTGTGTCTGATGTGTATGACTGTGCTGGTTTTGGCTAGGATACAGTTAATTTTCTTCACAGTAGCTAGTATGGGGATGTGTTTTGGATTTGTGCTGGAAACGTTGTCGATAATGCAGAGATGTTTTGGTTACCACTGAGCAGTGCTCACACAGAGCCAAGGCCTCTTCTGCTCCTCACCCCACCCCAGCAGCGAGGAGGCTGGGGGTGCACAAGGAGCTGGGAGGGGACACAGCCGGGACAGCTGA
The DNA here is from genome assembly GCA_013398225.1 of Steatornis caripensis. Classification (NCBI taxonomy): domain Eukaryota; kingdom Metazoa; phylum Chordata; class Aves; order Caprimulgiformes; family Steatornithidae; genus Steatornis; species Steatornis caripensis. Next base: position 45,120 of record VZSC01001214.1, read on the forward strand.
CCCCAACC
>VZSC01001214.1:45652-57372 GCA_013398225.1 Steatornis caripensis
CGGGTTTTCTCACTTTTACCCTTCCGATTCTCTCACCCATCCCACTGGGGAGGAGTGATCTAGCAGCTGTGTGGGGCTGAGTTGCCAGCTGGGATTAAGCCACGACAATGACCAGTGGGTATTTGTTCAGAAGGGTTGTGACATATAGACAAGTAAGGAAGGAAAACGTGGAAAATAAGGCTATTGTCAAGAAATTTAGCCCTTTTGCCTGTTCTTGATTTAGTACTTTTACACCACCAATGTTTAGGTGACAAGTCTGTGAAGGGCTATTTGGAACAGAAAGAGTTACTATTACTACAGCTTAGCAAGTCTGCTCTCTGTTCATGTGCAACTGTCAAGGCATATGTGATGGTGGTTTGAAACTAATGATTTTTTTCTTAACAAGTGCTGTGCTCAAGGTTCAATTACCAAGGTTCATGAGCTAAGACAACAATTTTTCTCCCGAGTACTGAATATCATTACGTTCTCTGCCTGCTCATCTGTTGCTGATACATGACAGGATAAGCCAAGAAACTTCCCTGCCTGATGATGTGAGTTGCAAGAGCTCATACTAACAAACAGAAAGCAGGAATTCAGATGTTTTAATAACTCACATCCTCTCTGGATTAACGTGGCCATGGGACATTAACCAATGTCCACTGGAGGGCTGTGTGTGCATTCAGGCATAGGTTACTGTCTTTCCTATCTTCAACAGTTAATATGAACTTAACAATATTGATCAAACTTATTAACTTTCTCACCTCTTTTATGATCTTATTTATTTGGGTTGTAAATGTATTGGCCCATGGAAATTCTTTTGTCTCCAATTAATGCTGACCTCAGCTGACCTCAGCTGCATCTTTCGATAACACTGCCATATGACATTATAAAGTGATGATTACCAGTGACTGATGAAAGGATTCCTGTTCCATATAAGTAGCTGTAAAACTGTATGTGCTGTCATACAGGAAAAGGCTAAGGCCTGGTCACAGTCCGATAAAGAATGTACCTGGCCTTGAGGTGGGGCCTAGTATGGCCCTGCTGTAGGGGTTTATGGGAAATTAATCAGGGCACAAGGCAGTTTATTGCAGAAACCTCAATTAATCCTTCTGCCTGGAGCCCATTGAGACCTTTCAAGTCGTTTCAGTGGTGTATGGTAGGCTGTCAATGACTTCAGTGGGAGCTGGTCACCGCTCTTCAGCTTCAAAGAAATATCCAAAACAGCTGAAATGTAAGAATGCTACGTAAAATGTACTTTGAGATATGCCTCAGTTATCAAAGAAGTATCTTCACTACTGTACTCTTGATCTGTACTGTACTGTAACTCTTGTAACTCTTGATCATTTGAGTGTGCTGCCACTTCTAGTAAACATTTAAGTAGTGGTATTAGCTTTGTCAATCATCCTTGTTTTCTCCATAGCAGGCTGCTAGCCATGTGAAAGTGAACTACTTCATCTTTAGTGATGGTGCACTGGTCAAATACCATGCATGTATGTATTGCATATGAAATCAAAATAATCAAAATGGGCAGTATTAAGGTCTCCAGTACTTTAACCATGTCCTTGTTAAAGCTGACAAACCTGGGCAGGACATATTGCACCATGCAGCCTGGTCACGTTTGGAGAACTGACGCTTGTGTTTCTTTTCTCACTCTCCCCTCATCCCACGGGAGGTGAGCAGCTGATGCAAACACTTGGAGCCCTGGATCCAAATGCATTTATTGATGAAAGACTGTTCTGGTAGCCCATCTTTTCCAAGATAGTAATTATATAATTCACTTTGCATACTGAAACACGGTGCTCTTTTACAAATGTGCATATAATTTAAGTATTAAATAGAATAGATACTCTAGCTAGCATCTTACGTGAGCTAGAATTTACATGGGGTTGATAAGTATGAAAATAATCTCTATAAACAGGAAAAAAAAGGAAGGAAATGTTTTGTCTTATCTGGTAAACTGAATAGAGCATGTTCTCTAGGTTATGATACCTGAGGGTAAGTACCATAGCAGAATTTATATCCACATGACTAAGATTTCAGGAAATTGTTAGGAAAATTTATCTTGAAGTCTCATCTCTGTTTTCTTTTACATATATTTCTTCCAGTAATTAATAGATAATCCTTTGTCATTTGTGTCTCTGTTTCCTGGGAGCAACTGTAGCTAACAAAGTCCTTCTTTGAAGAGGAGGATGGATTTTCTATCTATTTTTCTTACATTAAGAATGGCCTAAAACCCCATCTTCTGGCATCAAGGAACCTATATTCTCATGAATTGTAATCATTAGGCTTCTCTTAATTTTAAGTACACTTCCTCCTCCCACTCAATTTTTAACTATCAAACGCAATGAAGAAAATAGTCAGTCTTGGGAAAAGGTCAGTCCGGTCGCTGCTACGTACTTGTCAATTCTTTGAAATTAAAGATGTCTTTGCACTTGTCCCAAGAATAGGAGTGTCATTTCATTCCAGAGCAGATTGATTAAGCATTTTTCCACAATTATGTTCTCTTTTAAATGACGTTCAATTTTATGGGGGATGGACAAGGATGTCCAAAAATGTTATATCAAAGTTGTGTTTTAATGGATTAGTTTGCTTTCGGCAAAGAAAATATTTTTGTGGGGAAGTTCTGAGTTTTCTCAAATAATTTTGGGGGTTGGACTAGATGATCTCTAGAGGTCCCTTCCAACCCCTACCATTCTATGATTCTATGATTTTAGCAAATATGCTTTGAAAATAAAACCAAAGCCCATTAATATTTCCAATAATAGAAATACTGTTCTTTCTCATAGACAATGTTAAATTTTTTTTGGACAGCCTGATTGTCCTCCATAGCTTGTGTTCCCAGGTTGTCTTGTCCTTTACTGCATTTCAGTGGTCATTATTTTCTCAATAATACATTGCAGAATCTCAATAAGAGGAAAAATTACTTTGCATCTGAGAGATGTTTTCCCGTTGTGGAATCAGTCTTAGAAAGAAAAGCAGGGAAATTTAGCTCTATAATTTTAATAATAAAGAGATTCTGTGGCAACGTCTCTGCATGATCTTTTCAGGTTTCAGTGAAGAATTTCTGTGTTTTGTTTAAGGATAAAATGTTTTGGTTTTGTATTTTTTGCGTAGTTGCTGAGTTCTGTGGGATGTGCATGGAGGAACATGTTCTATCTATCATCTGGCACATAATTTCTACCTGGAGCCAGTAGGTGATAAAAAAGCAGAACTACATGTTTACATTGTAATTATCAGAAAGAAAAATACAAAACATAGTTCAAAGATGCCAGCAGAAGAACAGGAAGTCAAAATATCAAGGTTGTTTCAGTATCTGTTTTCAATCTCTCAACATTGGGTATGTCATATTTCATATCTAAAATTGTCTTTCACCCATACATATATATGTACAAATATAGACAGATATAAATAAATATGTAATACGTATGCAAACACGTATATAGGTATACAATTGTTACATCTGGGTGTCCAAAAGTTTAATACAGAAAGAATGCCTTCTGTGGTAATGGAAGTGGTTCATTTAAACCTTAAGCTTAAAGTCATTGACTCCTCATTTTTCCGAATCTTGTATTTTATTATCCTCAAAGCTTCTGGTGTAGAAAAGACGAAAGGAGTCTATATTTTTCTGAAATGAATCACCTTTTGCCATAGTGTGGACTGTTCATTGCAGGAATTTTAAGAAAAGCAGTATAAAATATAAGAGGACCTCCTAAATTCTGCATTACCCTGTCTGCTCTCTGCATAGTTCAGAACTTTCCATATTGGAACTTCACATGAAAATTTATGTTCCGTATTGGAAAATAATTCTTTGTAAATTTGCACCACGTGCTAATGACACAAAATGATTTTTTACCACATAATTTGATCACAAAAAAAGAGCTGGTTGAAATTCAGCAACTGCAATGTGCAAGGACCCACTACTCCACCTGCTCAAGAACAGACATGCTTTTGTAGGTTTTCTTTGGATCCATTTTGAAACTGTTTTGCTCGTGACTTGAACTGAAAATTGGGGATGAAATTACTTACATTTTAATTGTTGTCCAAAACAAAAGATTTCTGTTCATGGGACTGAAAAAAATTACTGAGGGAAGATTATATGTCTTGAAAAATGTAGCTAAGTGGAAAAGATAGTGTTTGAAACAAAGTAAAAGACATTATTAGTTAGTTTTAAGAGAAGATTTTTTTAATAGCTGTGGTTGAGCTATTTCAACTCTTCCTTGAAAACCAAGTTCAGACATGGATAAATTCCTGACAGAAATAGAATAACTGGGCTAAACTGAAAAGAAAACTGTATAAAATACCTTAGTTCAGGACTTAAATTACCAAGAGGTTCACCCAAAGGCTGCCTGTTTGCTGGTTTGCAAAGTTTTGCTTTGGCTTGATTTGAGAATGAAAAGTTTGTTTAATTTTTCTTGGAAGAGTGTTTTAACCTGAATAACACAATCTCTAGGTCAACTGTGTTCCCATTGACAGAAGGACGAGAGCTTTAAGATTTTAAACATTCTTATTATTCACAAAAAAGGCCTCATCAAACGCCTCAATCATTCACAAATTCATACTGAATTCAGAGACTAATGTCCACACAAGAAAGAAAAAAAACTTTTAAAATTTTTAAATACTTTATCTTTAGAAAACAGACACATTTTTAAAAGGCTAAACAGATTTAAATACAAGTGCAATGGAACATTTAATTTCTATTCCAGTAAAATATTTTGGTCTGGACATCCTTAAGCTTGAAATATTTTCTAGTAATGGTAACTTTTCATTCTTAGGAGCACAAACACTTTTTTTACCAGATTGTCAGTGAGACAAAACAATTTTTTTCTGCAGCCTTAAATATTAACTAGTAGAGCTAAAATAATGGAAACAGAATTTATTCATGTAGACGAATGTGTAATTAAAATTAATATTTCTGGTAATTTTTAAAAAATAGTATTTAAAACATTCCATTAGTGGAATTAAAATAAAACCAAGTTGTTTTTAGCAAAACATATTTGTCAAGAAATATTAGTTAACTTTATTTTGAGCAGTGGAGGTAGAAGGATGTTTGTAATCTTTTCTAACCTTTGTATCTTCTTACGCTGCTTCTGCTCCTGGGCCCACCGGCGCAAGAGAGGACCCAGGCTGGAGCGTGGCTCTGGGTGCAGCACTCCCACTGCGCTGCTCCTTCTACGGAGTGCTGTGGCAGACAAGCGTGGCTTCTTTGCAGCTGCTTTTAGTTGGGTTTCCTTCAGTGGCTGGCTGATTTCTTTCTCGCTCCAAGAGGGATCTCTCTGCAGGAGGGGCTATAGCATCTTTGTAGGAAAGGTTATGTTTCTTTTATGAGAAGTCCTTTTTGATCTTTTCTCAGGCATGCAGCTGAGTGGACATTAAATCACATTCTTTTCATGTGGTAAGTTCAGTTATTTGCAGGTATAAGGCCGTTTGGTCACAGTTGCCACTCATACCTGACCAGTCATGAGTTTCTCTGACCTGGGAACTGAAAAGATAATTTCCAATGACTTGAGGTAAAGACTTTCTACACCTGGTTATAGACTTATTAGGGATTTGTTATTTCTCAGTCGTCTTTTTGGGACCAAAGTTGCTCTTTGATGCTTGCTTTAATCTTCCAGTATAAACAACCACACTGAAATCTCATAAACCAAATGCCAGAACAGCTCGGATGACATTTGCCTTCTTAAATAAGGACAGCACGAATGCAGTTGGTTTTATTTACATTTGTATAATTTTAAACTTCTAAGAGATAATTAAACTGCCATGTTTCATTTGTTTCAGTTAAAAACACAAAACAAGGATATTTATGCAAAATTTAAAATACGTTACTCCTGCTTGTGGAACATTGGCTTGTAGCTGTGTTGCGTGTTGCTGTATCAGGCTGGATTTAAAGACTGGAAAAATATCTTCTTTTTAAGAACTGGAAAGGACTCCACTCATTTTGGTTTTAGCACACTTCCCATTTTTACTCTGGGCTGGTTATCTTGGTAAATGAGCACATAGTTCAAGTTATAATTTCAAGAAAAACGTTTGAAATGTTTCTTAGAGCTCAGACTTAGAACCCTGAAAAATCACATCTTGTGTCCCGGGATAGAAACACAGATTGCCAAATTGCACGATAAAATTGAATTTGGACGCTTAATTCTCATGTATTCTTAATCCAAATGTCTGTCATTCCTCCACTGTTGATAGTGGGTTTCCAACAAACAATTCTGCTTTTTTTTTTTTTGATGTCCTGATATTTTATCTTCATTTTGCTAGGTTTCACTGGAGTTTCTAAAACATAAACCAAGGATTAATACTGGAAGTGAAACCTTCTTGGAATATTTCTAGGAATGCAAATTTTACTAAAGTGTAACCAGGACTTTTATAAGAAGGGACTGTCACTGGGTCAAAAATTTATTAACATGGGAGACATCCAAGCCAACAGAAAAGTGAGGGAGACTATAAGAAGCAGGAAAACCAAAAAGAACCTTAAACATTCACATGGAAATTGCAAAGGAGGCAGATTATGTGCTGTGATACGTTTCAGCTATATCCACAGCTGTGTTATCAAAGTGGAGTGTTCACTCTGCCCTATGTTTCTCTGCTCAGAAATTCTCAAACTACTTGGTTTTGTGGTAACACTTTCTAGCACTTGATTAGTATGAAACGTGTTTCTTCTAACTGTGAGGTCTTACCAGGACACTGCTCTTCCAGAGCTATGCATCAACAGTCATTACTTCTCGAAATGTGATGCATGTGTTTCTTCTCTCCTGGTTTCGATGGATCAGGAGCAAGCATGGGTAAAACTAGTTAAAAGAGGCATGAACTTCACAAGAAGGCAAAACTTTGAGTTTGGAAACTAAAATGCTCTTTGTTTTAACAGATATTTGACTACTTTTATGATCTCAGTAAGCTTGCACATGTAAATAATGCTGAGGTTTTGCACATATGTATGCAATTAGTTGAAAGCTTATGTGCTTATCCAGGAAAGTTTTCCTACAGCTGGAAATGCTTCAGGGCATTGTGAGCTGAGTAGCTGCTGAGTGCTGGGTACTATTTCCAGAAATGTGGTGTCCCAGAGGTTATCGCACTACAAAGCAGATGAAGTGAGCTTTCAGGAAGGTCTGTAGTACAGTGCACTTAAGGACATCTCTAGAAGGCTAAATCATCATCTTTTCATTTCACAAAAAGCAGTTGAAAAACAATACCTCATTTTTCCTTCTGGTAGGGAGACAGGCAGTCCTTTTTCACCGTTTCTATTTTACCCAAGGCAGATGCATTAATCCCTGTTGAATGCAGGACTCTGACAGCAGTGTGGCAACAGTACAGTACAAAAAGAAGGAGCCTTGCTCACAGGAGGAAGAAGCTTACGGGGCTCTGTGCTGTCTGTACCTTGAGCTGTTTGAAAGTCAGATGCCTAGTCTAAGCAGGTGCAAAAAGAGGCGAGGGGGAATCACTATCAGGAGACAGCTACTTCATTGACTACAGGGACAGTCAAAATGACTGTCTAAGATGCAATGCTTTTCAAATGGCTAAAATTAAGGGAGGTGAATCCCAGCCAAATGCTACTGTTTATGTACAAATGTACAAGGATGATGGATTTTTTTATGCAGCTGCACCAAGCCTTTTTGAATTGTTTCATTGGTTGTTGGCTTTTTTGGGTGGTGTGTGTCAAGCGCAGCTGAATGCAAGGAAATGGAAGGAAGTAATGGAAAGAACCCGGTAGGAAATAATGCTGAGGAGACCTGTAATACGTACTTGGATATTAGTGAAATATGCTGGAGAATGCTGCTCATCAGACCTTTTGGCTTACTGTTGATGTTTGGTCATTGCTGAAGGCTAGGGAGAAAAATCAGGGATTCCCTTTAAAACAGCCAGTGCTCCAGGTTGTTAGCAAGAGGTGGAGAACAGAATAAAAGGAGCAAATTACAACAAAATGTACCTCAATGTGTGGATACAGAATGTATTACAACTGGCCAATGGTGAGTATATTTATGTCCCATGCTGGGAATCAGTTATGTCAAGGGACATGATAGATTAGGTCTCTAGCGATCTATTGAGAAGGTCAGTGTCTGGAGAATATGACACCACCTAGGTAATTCTGAGAGATGAAAAGGTGAACAAACATGAAAGCAAATGCTTCTATGGATGAAAAAAATCCCGAACAATTAAGAAAATTACTTGTATTTGTTGGTATAATTTATTTTTCCATTTGTCTATACCTGATTGCTATGATAAAAGTGTAATTAGTTTTCACTATGTATAATATTGATTTTTTGATGAAATGCACGTATTAATGGAGTAATATGCCCCTTTATCTTGCAAAATCATGAACATGAGTCAAAATCGAAAATGAAGGTGATGAATTATTATTTTCCTATGATTATCTGGTGGTTTTTTTATTAATCTCTAACCTAATAAAATAGAAATTCAAAATTTTAAAAGTTTTTTTTAGCTTTTTTCAGGCATTTTTATCATACTCCTTATCCTGGGTACACTCTCCATCACACACATACCCCTGAATTTGAGAACAAATAATCAAACTTGCCAGGTGCTACTGGAAATGCCCCATGCATTGCAGTGGGAAGAATCAGCTGGGAGACTGTGGTCATTAGAGGGAGCGATCTGGGCAGGGATATTGCCTTTCCCTGCCCTTCATCACGCTGCTGTAAAATTAATTCCACTGGTTGTCACTTTGTTCCCTCCCATCCCCTCATCATCCCACTGCTGGCTTTTCTTTTCATATCACATCAAATGAGAAGCACTTGACTTCACCTTGAAGGCCCTTCAAAGCTGCACCTTCCCTACAGATCATCTATAATTCACAGAAAGTGTCATCTCTCAGCCCTGATAGGTCACTGATGCCGGCTTCGACATTCGCTTGTTAACATTTCAAACAAGCACTTTCATGTCTTCTCTCACGCAGCTTGCTGCACACCTCCGTGCGGCCGCCTCATTACCCTCCATCAGACACTGCTGAAAGCTCTCCCCGGCCAGGGTGCCTGTGACAGTCTCCAGACAACAAGGCTGCTGCCAGGCTGAGCCCGCTGTTAGCTGTACTGCCCACCTGTGTCTCATCGCTCCCGTCCCTTCCCTAGCCGGTTCTCTCTTCTCTCATATTGTCAGTTTTTTTGTCCTTTGTATTCCCCTGACCTTGTACAGAGCCAGACAAACTGGGGTTCTGGTCCATGACTCCTGAGCACCATGGTAACAGCAACTTGTAAGAATAGAATTGTGACTAGTACTCATGAGCTTAGATATTTAAGACCTTATGGTAGAAAGCCTTGATTCAGTACAGAATTTGTCAAACACACGCTTTGTTCGGTAAGGTGTATTTCTGTCCTGCTGACTTCAAATGGAGAGCATGTATATTTATTTTTAAGTGTGCGGTTAAGTATCTATCATCTGGCTGAATCAGGCTGTTAAACAAGCTATAATTTTGGTGTGATCAGCCATGTTGTCTTTGCGTCAGCACATGAACTTTCCTCGCTGCCACCCTGCCACAGCTGTGTGCAGACACTTCACAGGGAACATGATGGGCACAGCGGCAATTAACCGTACAAGAAGGACAGGAGGAGAAGGCTCTGTTCTAGGGCTGGTTCTTGGCAAGAAGGTCGTGTCTTCCACTCAGGGTTAATTACAAATAACCTCTGTTTTTGCATAGCTGCATCCACGCACATGTGAATAGAATTAAAAGGAAGTGGAAGTGGAAAGTGATACATGGAGATCAAAGGGAGTCTGAAGGCCCAGAGAATGAAAATTATCTAGCACCTCTAAATATGCTCAGGCAGCCCATCACGTTACAGAACAAGAACACATTTGTCTTGTGACAGCACAGTGTGACTGCTGTGATTTACTCTATGTACTGAATGCTGGAACAGACCCCAGAAGAGGAGAAAATGTGTTGTGTACAGCAGGGCTAGGGCGAAGGAGAGCATTATTAGTTGCTTTGAATTTGTGGAATAAAACTATTTGGGAGCAATACAGCAGTGCTGGGTGTGTTCTACAAACATGTAAGTAGACAATAATGGCACACTATAAATTTTTGTCTTATTTATGGAAGGCCCAGCTGATTGTGTTTTGGATTTTGTTGCTGTTCAGGGTGGCAATTATGTACTCTGCTCACGTGAGATTCCTACTTTGGATCCTGCAAAGTATGAATACAGTAAATAAAGTGGCAGAGGAAAACCTAAAGAAATCAAAATGGACAGTATGGGATGAATGCAGTCTCCAGAAATGCTTAAATCTGAGCTGGGCTGAAATCTTGGGCATCTCCTGGCACAGTCGTAGAAAGCCAGGGTATCATCTGAGCTTGTGTGATTGATTAGTCTGGATCTACTGGTGACTGTTTGCACATCTATCAGGTTTGTTCTTTTGGCCAAGTGACACATTGAGCCTAGGACCCTGCTGCTCTCTCCTGCCTTGTTGACTGCACTGCTCTTCTCCAGGCAATATTCAGCTCCAGGGGAGCAGCTGGTCACCTCCTGCATCCTCAGTGCCATGGGACAGTGCTGTGACAGTCCTGCAAAGATCCCACCCTTCAAAGGTATTTTTTTAACCCCTTTTTTAATCAATGCACAGGCTTTCACCAATGCACAACCTTTCTGCCCTTGTCAGAAAGCCCTCAAGAATATGAGAAAATTACCTGTCTTTTACAAAGTAGTTCATAAAGCAAGAACATTTCCACGTGTATAGACTAACTTCTTTAGAACACTACTTATCTAATTTCTACTTGTTTATTTAGATTTTTTAATAAAGTTTGGAAAGAGTTACAAGGAGCATAGATTTGTTTGTACCATAATATCAAACTTTTTTAAAGATCATGTTAGAGGAAATACTGTATTACTAACTGAAAATAGTAAGTAATCAGGGATTACATTTAAATAAAGGATAAACAAGATTATTTCTTATTGATTCCCCAATTATTTCCTGATTACCGTTCTAGATAAAAGGTACCTAAAGTTTTAAAATGGTAAATGATGGTAAAAATGAAAAAAGAGTGAAAAACATAAAGGATAATGAGACGCTTCAGTTACTGACTGTGACAAATTTTCTGGTAAATAAAGAAATCAAAAAACTGTAAGTTGTCTTGAATCCATTTTTTTATCCAGTAGAACGGCTGGTGGGTTTAAATCCCCACTCAGGAAACCAACACATTTTGTCATGTTGTTCACATTTTTGTAAGTCACCTGCAGTGATTCTCATCAGAATCTTCTCTGTGGGAATGGCTGGAGAAGATTCCATTTGGAAGTTGTTCCACACCTGGAGGGATGGCGTTAGTAGACACAAGCAAAACTTGAAATTGTGGCTGTGAAAATACAAAGCCAATCCTCATAGGCTACCATGTGGCCAAGGAAGATCCACAATTTTTTATCCATAGGGTCAAAAGTTGTCCAGACCCTGAGGGCACTACCAGGCCCTGCTGNAACTTGAAATTGTGGCTGTGAAAATACAAAGCCAATCCTCATAGGCTACCATGTGGCCAAGGAAGATCCACAATTTTTTATCCATAGGGTCAAAAGTTGTCCAGACCCTGAGGGCACTACCAGGCCCTGCTGGCCCTGCCCAGCCTCCCCCCAGCCCTGCCCATGGGCCCAGGAGCCCTATTTCAGCACAGGCTTGGGCACGAAGCCTTTTCCTGAGCTGTATTTTAGGTTAACCAGTGCCTAGTCCTTGTTCCCTGGATGGATGTTGGACCTACGTGGTAGGCTTTTCTCCAGCCCCATGTCTGTCTCCATTGCCTGCAGCTCTTTGTGGGAGGC
>VZSC01001216.1:1162-19554 GCA_013398225.1 Steatornis caripensis
GACCCTGCGGTGGGGAGGAGCGGGCCAGACAGGTGACCCAAACCTGACCAAATGCAGTGTTCCATCCCATAGGTGTCATATTCAGTGTAAAGCTTAGGAATCACAAGGGTCAGGCTCTCTTCTTCCATGGATGAGGTCTGAGGAGGACTCTGTCTGATTCTTCTGCCTTCAACTCTGATCTGTGCACTCCGGTATCCAGTTCCTGTCTGTTGTTGAGCCCAGTCTGGGACTTTCGCAGGACCTGCCCTGCAGCGTCCAGGGTGACGTGATCATCATCAGGGGAGCTCAATACTGATCCTGTATACATTTGTATATATTTCATTATTTTTTCTATTATTATTACTTTTTACTATTGTTACAATAAAGCTGTTTTAATTTTTTCCAACCCATAAGCCTCTCTCCCTATTCTTTTTCCCTTCCCTTCTGGGGAGGGAAAGGGTTAACAGACAGCATCTGTCCTCCCTTTAATAGCCAGCCCAGCCTTAAACCCTGACAAAACCAAAACAAATCAGCACATTCCTCTAGAGGAATATTTTAAACATTCAACTGTGGAATTTTATTCAAGAGCTAAGGTAGGCAATTCAACACTAAGTGTTTCAATAAAGATTTCCTCACCAACTGTAACTTATCACTATTCCTGTATTACAGGGATCAATTTATATTCACTGTACATATTAAGTATGAGAAATGAGACCTACTGTATTAGAGGCCAACATCACATTAGTGTTAAAGACACTCTCCCATTAAAATTCTTTTGGGGAGGTACAGACCAAAACAAGGCTGCGTCCCCATGCAAACACTTTCCAACAGTCAACATTGTGCCACGGTGCAGTAGATCATGCATGTCACTTCCCAGAACCCACAGGTCATGATGAATCAGAATGCATGAGCGTCAAAGCAGCCCAAACACATTGCCATACATGCAGTTCTAACAACTGCCAAACAGAAAAGCTTAGCTGTATGCTTTCTTCAGCATTGCTGCGACTGATGGGAAAATGTACGTGCAGCAGAGGTAGTGACTGAAGTTACTAACAATGAAAAACTTCCCCTAAGCACAGAAATTTTGCGCTTGTGCATCTAGCACAGATTTCCTTTCCACAGCTGCAGCTCATCCTTTGAGTATCCTCAAAAGCTCAGAGAAAATACATTAGATACAAAAGCAGTTAGAAGAAATTGGAGCAAGCTGAAAAAAACCCAAGTCATATTTTTGCCAAGTATTTGTTCCACACCAGTTATCACTTAATGAACTTCCGATCAAAAAAAGGCATTAGAATAGAAAAATCTGAGTGTAGATAGTGAGACATAATAGTAATAGTCAAGTACAGTATTCAAGATTGAGTTATGATGTATACTCTCCATTCCCAAAAGGGAAAAAAATATATCAATCAAGCAAACATGTCCTAAAAAATATCCTTATTTCACATTTCAGTGGCTAATCACCTTGTTTCTGAGTCTGACATCTAAGGGAAGAAAAGGAATCGGATTCTTGACAACATTCAAATCTCTCAACACCATTACTTGCAAGATGCAGACATCCAGAAAGAAATTTTGGGATTAACCTTCTAAATGATATCAACAGAAAACAAAGAAACAGAGTAGAGATGGGAGAAAAACTTCTCTTTATAAGACTTTAATTCTCTTGTCCAACAGCTGTTTCTAACATTATCTTTTATTTTTCCCACCTGTCATGTGGATGGAGGAGCAAGATGGGAGATCTCTGTACCCTGATGCAGACACCAACATACACGCAAAGAATTTCCAATGCTCCCCTACGTGGCCATTCCCTCTGCAGAAGGATTCCTCACCAGATACAACTGATGTAGTGTGACGTCTACAAAGAAATAAAGGAATATATATTTGCAAGTGAAGCTGTGCAACGCTTTCCCAGAAGAGCATGGCACCCACTGCTTCCCAGGCAGAAAACAGTAGTTTTGCCCTTACTGCTTATTTCACCATTCCTTCTTGTGGGATGTGAAAGTTCTCTCCTCAGACTGTAAGAAGGTCCAGCTCCTCCTGAAAGTCTTGTGGATTCAGAGCAGACTGAGAGCCAGCAGAAGAATTGGAGGTGGGGCTGGAGAAGTCTAGTGACCTGGAGATCCTGTGGTGAATGAGGAAAATGCTGCTGAAGAATGACCCCAGGACTATGCTGCTCCCTGAATCATCCAAAGCATGACGGAGTTGGATGGAGTTCAGGCCACCTGTCAACATCAGATGCATTAGGAGATTTGCCTGAAGGCACAAACGTGCTTTAGAGCAGAAGCAGAATTTCAGCTTCAGGGCCAAAGAGCTGTCACCACCCAGCTGCAAGTGTCCTGCCAGAGGTTTCTTACCATTTCTCTTAGAAAGCTATTCCAGAAGGCTATAATCTCGTGTCCTTTCAGGAGGATAATCTCATGGTTATAGCATAGTTATAGCAGATAAATCACAGAATCGTATAAAAAGCTAGGTTGAAAGGGACCTCTGGGGGTCCAACCTCTTGCTTCAGTCAAAGTTAACTTCCAAGCTAGCTCTGGGGCTTGTCCAGTTGAGTGCCAAAAACCTGTAAGAACAGAGATTCCGTGATCTCACTGGGCAACCTGCATCTATGTTTGACCATTCTCATGGTGAAGAATTTTTTTCTTATCAGAAAATGTCAGAATTTCTGTTGTTGCAACTGGTGCCAGTTACTTCTTGTCCTCTCACTATGCGGTTCAGAAAGTGGCTGGGTCTATCTTATCCGCAGAACTCCTTAAGTGATTTCTTTCCGTAGCAATTCTTTGTAACCACAGTTAGATGTAAGATCTCTGTGTGTGTGTGTGTGTGTCCCTTCTCTGCTTCCATATAGGACTGAATTGCTTTGTAATGCAAGGTAAGTTACGAATACCCAACTCTCAATATATTCTCTGTATTTCTGTTTTCTAGGGTGCTTGACCTGTGTGGACAGTTCCTCTGGTTTGTGAAGTGCTAGGGTTTAGGTACTCCACAGTTTCACAAGTAAGTGTATGTACAAAGAGCAGGAACAACCGTACACAAAATCTAGACAAGTCCTTTGCCTGGTGGAAGAAATGTTTATAGGATTTTTTGACCTCACCATGTCTTATATATTCATTACAAATACATAAGGAAAAACTGGAGTATGAGTGAAACTAAGTTCTTGTAAAATGACAGCTTTACTGCTGAAGAGACAAGATGAACCTGTCTGGTGGCTTTCTCCTGAGAGGAGACCTTCCTGCCCTCACAGCCACCATTTGTATTCACTTCGTTAAGGATTTCAGCAAACCTGAGTATCTGTGTTGATGTGATTCCTTTGTATGCATAACATTATTTTCTGTGGAATTTAACTGTCAGTTAAGTTTGTTATTGCTGTCTCAAAAGAAGAAGCTGCCACTATTACATCTGTGGACCAGGCAATATAAGATGGAGTAGCAAGTACTGCAGGAGAGATGCAGTTATTTAATACATCCTTGTGAATCACATTTATTGCTAAGGTGAATTTATGGTAGCTAAACAGCAAAAAAAAAAAAAAAATTTGTATGTTCAAAGGATATCTTTCAGTAATTTTTGTGATTACAAGGAATAGTTTTCAATCTGAAAATTGAAACATTGCAAATTATTAGAAAGATAGTACAATTTATTTTCACCAAGTACAGTGAATTAGAAGAACGACACAGCAGGGCACAAGCAATCTAGAAGATTTCTGGAGGGCATTGACAACAACTTCCTGACATAGGGGATCGAGAGGCTAACAAGGGAAGGTGCTCTGCTGGACCTGGTACTTCCAAAGCCCCAACCAGTTCATCCTCGTTTGTCGGGTGGGGTCAGCTTTGGCTGCAGTGAACATGAGATGGTGAAGTTCAGGACACTAAGAGGTATCAGGGCAAAAACCAGGACCAACAGACCTCGACTTCAGGAGAACAGGCCTCTTCAGAGATCACCTTGGAAAAATCCCATGGGATATGGCCCTGAGAAAAGGGGGGTCCAGGAGAGCTGGTTGATATCCAAGGATCACCTCTTACAAATTCAAGAATGGCTCATCCTGACAAGCCCGAAATCAAGTATAGGTAAACAAAGGCCTGCATGGATGAGCAAGGATCTCGTGACTGAATGCAAATAAAAAGAAAATGTACAGGAAGTGGAAGCAGGGGCAGGTGACCCAGGAGGAGCAGAGAGATGCTGGCTGATCATGCAGAGATGGGATTAGGAAAGCCAGGGCCCACTTGAGGCTGAATCTGGGAAAAGAATGTGGTGATCTGCAAGAAAGGGTTCTACAACTACATGAACAGCAAAAGAAAAGCTAGAGAAAATTTGAGCTCAGTGCCAAGTGCAGCAAGGGGACTGCCGCCAAAAGATGCAGAAAAGGTTGACGTACTTAGTGCCTTCTTTGTCTCAACTGGTAACATCAGTCTTCAAGAATCCCAGGCCCATGAGACCAGAGGCAGCTGGCCAGTGTCAAGGACACGCTTGATAATCTTTGAATGGTTATGGCAACCGGGAGAGGTTCCCGAAGACTGTAACAAGGCGAATGACATTCCTTTCTTCAAGAAGGGCAAGAAGAAAGATTCAGGGCACGAGAGGCTTGTCAGCTTCACCTCAGTCTCTGGGGAAGTGATAGAGAAAATCCTCCTGAAAACCACTTCCAAACTACTTAAGGGCAAGAATATGATCAAGAGTAGTCAGCATGGGTTTACAAAGGGGAAATCATGCTTAACCAACCTGATAGCCTCTTACAATGAGGTGACATGCTTGGTGGAAGAGGGGAGAGCAGTGGATGTTGTTCACCTGGACCTTAGGCAGTCTTTTGGCGCTGTCTTCCGTAACATCCTCATAGACAAGCTGACAAAGTATGGACAAAATAAGTGGACGGCAAGGTGGATTGAGGACCGGCTGAAGGGCTGGGCCCACACAGAGGGTTGTCATCAGTGGCACAAAGCCCGGTTGGAGGCAAGTTGCCGGCGGTAAACCCCAGCGGTTGATACTGGGTCCAGTCCTGTTTAAGAGCTTCATTAACGATCCGGATGATAGGGCAGAGTGAGAAGCTCAGCAGTGTTGCAGATGATACAAAACTATGTGGAGTGGGTGATGGACCAGATGGGTGTGCTGCTATTCAGAGGGACCTTGACAGGCTGAAGAACTGGGCAGAGAGGAACTTCATGAAGTTCAACAAGGGGAAATGCCAGGTCATGCACCTGCGGAGGAATGACCCCGTGCACCAGTACATGCTGGGAGCCCACTGGCTGGAAAGCAGCTCTGCAGAGACAGGCACTGGCATCCTTGGTGGACTACAAGTTACGTACGAGCCGGCAGTGCACCCTCACATCTAAGGTGGCCCTCTGTGTTCTGGGCTGCATACAGCATAGCTTTGCCAGCAGGTTGAGGGAGGCGATCCTTCCTCTTTGCTCAGTGCTGTTGAGATACATCTGGATTGCTGTGTCCAGTTCCAGGCTCCCCAGTACAAGTGAGATACAGACTTGCTAGAGCAATTCCAGCACAGGGCCACAAGGATGATGAGTGGTCTGGAGCACCTCTGAAATGAGGAGAGGCTGAGAGAGCTGGGACTCTTCAGCCTGGAGAAGAGGGAGCTCATGAGCGATCTCATCAATGTGTACAAATACCTGACAGGAGGGAGCCAGATTCTTCTCAGCAGTGACTGCTGGCAGGATAAGAAAGGACTGGGAGTGCAGTTATCCTGACAAACAGTTCACAATGGCATGTTAATGGCAGTACAGCAAAATCAAGACTACTGAGGTGAACTGAACCTACGCCCATATTCATGCTATGCTCCTGCAGCTCTGAAAGCACTTCCAAGTTGGCAGAAATTGCTCCTTGGGAAGAATGCAACCTCCGCCTTTCAGCCTTCTGGAAAAGGACAGCAGAGCCCTGGAACCCCAATTCCTCCCTTTTCATCTTCACTGTATAATTTGTAGGCTTAAGAGCAGGTGTCAAGGAAGGATTTTATGTTAAAGATGGTGCAGTCGGAGGTATTCGGAGGAGTGGGCAGGAAGGGTGTGAAGATCTTAAACGCACCCAGTAGCGAAGTCTTTTTCAGTAGTGCAGATGCAAACTCCGATTCAAGTTCAAGTCCTCTGGACAACAAAGCACGGAATGAAGGAGATCTACAAAGATTCTCAAGGGTTTGCCCCAGCTTTGCCTGTCAATGTTTGACACACAAAATCCTGAAGCATCATTCAAAGGGAGGGCTAAGGCCCAAGGAATCACTGACATGACTGATGTGCAGATCTGTATGCAAAAGAGACCCACAACATACCTACAGGAAGCAAAGCACTAAACCAAGGAGATGTTCTGGCTCCATGGAGTGTCAATTCAGACACTGCTTTTTAAAAGTAAGTAGTCATGTTGCTACTACACCCAATATTTTAGTCCTGGTTATGCAATACATCAGGATCCTATCTGTTCAGCTGCCCACTCAAGCTATGCTCTACTCGCATTGTGCAGTCACATAGAAAGCATTTGGGTTCATACAGAAAACACTGAATACCGGTTACACAGTTCAGACACTGCTTTTGTCTGCACCAATTGTTTCCCTGAACTCAGTCCTGCAGTGTTGTTTTTCACCGGCAAAAGGAAACTCCACACAAGAAAACAGAAATGCAATTTATTCTCTTATACAAACTGTACAGACTTCATAAAAATGAGACTCTATGTCAACATATTCATCATCACACAACAAGAATTTTCCTCAACAGTTTCTAATAAAAAGTTGAAACTCACTCTTACTCTGTATGAAAATAGTTACAAAACTGTAACCCTTGATTAGAGATATTCAGCTATCCAGAGGCTGAAGAGGCAGGGTACATTTACACATAACAGTGATTTTATGATGTCTATCAGAATTAACAGCTAGGTTTATTTTATTTACTGAAAATATTTTCTTCAGGGGTTATTTCAAATCAAGAATTAATTTTAAAATACCAAATCTAAACATGAAGATGTGATCAAAATCCTCTGCTTGTAAAACATTGTCCTCTTGGTTTTAAAATGTGCTATTTGTTGATTTTATATACCCCTCGATTCATGTCTTGCTGTAACTTTTTTTCCACAAACCAAGCCTAGTATCCACCCAATCCTTTAAGGTTGGCACAGGGTACTTCCAGTAACCCACAGTGAAGGTTTGGCCTTTATTTGGGATGGGTGTGGTATCTGAATGGTAACCAAAATGTAGATGTTAAACCTGAACCTCCATTACTACACAAAACCTATGATACAGTAGTATTCACATTTAATTTGACTCTCCAAAAAGGTCCCAGAAGTCGTTTTATAGCAAATCTCTGGTCCAAGTTTAAAAAAATCCTTTCCCACAGAACTACACATTTGCACTTTGGAATACGTTTACTATGTACTCAAAAGTAATCATCATCCCTTAACAATTCATGCGATGAGTATCTTGGCTCTGCTATGACCTCTACCAGTTTTCCTCCTGCCCATTCTAGCTTCTTCATCCCAACTTTTCTTGACCAACACAACATATGCACTCTGTAAAAAAAAAAAAAAAAAATTAAAAAAAAATCAGAGAGCTTGCAGACTAATGATCAAAAATACACTCCAACATTTAAAGCGGTAACAGATAAACAGCACTATTAGCCAGCAATCCTTCTACGTGACCAAAACTTTTCAAGCTCAGGATGAATGGCAAAAACAAGATACTTTACATCAAAGGCGGCTGACACAGGTAAGATACTTACCTGATTTATCAAAGGATCTTACCAACATCTGTGTTTCTGCTTGGCATTGAGGCAAGACCAAGACTGATGTACTAGCAGTGGGAGGGGTACGCTACAGATTTTTGTTCTGAGAGAAGCACAGGTGTCAGATCCTTTGCTATTGAGACAGCTCGTAATTATAAAGGCTTCGCTATCAAACTGTCTTTGCCAGGCTGATTTCAAGACCTCCAGCCTGTAGGCAGGCCACTGCTCCCTTAATTGTTTTGCAAAACCGGCTGCCTATGGGGGAAGCAAAGGTTTGGAACTCACAAGTTTTTGATCCAGTTCAGGTGGAAGTCTCACAAACGACTTGTGGCAACAGAAAAAGCAGTGTGAAGAGAAGAAAAGGCAGCTGCCCGCGTCAGAGCTGACAGAACACAAAATTACATGGAATAGCCAAACAGAAAACACATACCCCTAAGAAGTGGGGTGGGAGAGGGGCTGGTAAGAGGCATCTCAGACAGGCAGGGAGAGGAAACCGTCCAGACCACAGACACCTAGTTTGAGTGAGCAGATGCTCCTATTTAGACTTTATCAAGACTTATCTGACAGGCTTCCATGTTGGTTCCTAGAAATTCAGTTAATTTTGTTTACAGCTACATGCGGCACGATGAAATTTACCTTCTGAAGCAGCACAAAAAAAAACAGACCAAAAACTCTTAGTACTTCAGGCTTAGTAAAGATAAGGAACCAAATTTTCTCCTGGCAAGAACAAGATATTTGCAAACATCAAAATTGGTTTTGTATTTTTATTAATATTTACAAAATATTATAAATTCATAACACTTGTNTGGCACGATGAAATTTATCTTCTGAAGCAGCACAAAAAAAACAGACCAAAAACTCCTAGTACTACAGGCTTAGTAAAGATAAGGAACCAAATTTTCTCCTGGCAAGAACAAGATATTTGCAAACATCAAAATTGGTTTTGTATTTTTATTAATATTTACAAAATACTATAAATTCATAACACTTGTGCAGCTTGCACATATGAATGGTTCAAAATCCCCTAGTTACATCCATACTGAATTATAAAAGTTTCATTTTAAAATTACTGAAAAGCACACCTTATCCTGTATTTTTTCCATCCAAGTAAATATACATAGCAAATTAAAAAAATATACATGTTATATTTTCTTTGTGTTTCAAGACACAAAGGATCACAAAAACATCCGTCTTTTTTAGATCCAGGGTAGAATTCTCATAGTGAGCATTTTAATGCAACCACCAAGTACTGTTGCTATTCCCTAGAGTAATTAAAAAAAAAGATTTAAAAATATGGGGAAACAGACAAAACTTCTACAGATTATTAGGGTTAGGAGATGGGAAACATATTAATGATATAAATTCATGCAGTTCTGCCACTGCTGAAATAAATATTCCTCCTTGAAGATGTTCAAGTTAAGACCTGAACAGAACTGGTAGATAATTATATGATATGATATTCTGTAATATTATACAGGAATCCTCATAGAAAAGAGGACAAAATTGAGGTTTCTGCCATGGACAAAAACTTTACAAGAACATAATACAATTAAAATACAAAATATATAGAGCACACATCAGATTAGTTAGTAGTGGCATTTGAGGTTTCTGGAGACTGAAGAAATTCATACGGATCGTGAACCATGTCTTGCTGTTCTCCAACACTCAGATGAGACGGGCTTCCTGTAGAATATGGGGGGAAAAAAATCAAAACCTTTAGAAGTACAGAAAAATAATGGAGAGATATTTATGTATATAAACAGCATGTCTTCTTAATCGCCTTTGCCATGCATATTTAAAAATTAAAACATGATCCTGTAGTCAACTACACTCTTTTGTCAGAGCAGTTTCACACAAAGATTTATGTACATGAAAATGTAAGTTTTAACCAGTTTCAATTAGAGCAGAAGTATTGCAACTTGTGTGACACAGGTAACTTTACCAAGATGATGTTGGTCTCTTTCAGAGGTATTGGAGAGGGAACTCAAATTGGATGATGGCCGTGATCCCACTCTATCAGCCTGAGCTTCATGAAGGTCCTGCAGCAGCTTAGTTGTTTCATCCAGATGTAAATGGTTATCGTCATGATCGAGCTCCTTCTTCACTTTACCTAAGGGCCACCAGTCACCAACGAAAACCCATAATTAGCACATGCAGATTGACTCATTAATTATCAATCAGTATAAAAAAATCGTAAAATAAGTTAATGCAAGTGTTGTCTATTACACAAAAGACCTCAATCTTGCATTTTCCTTTACCCTTCTAAAAGGCAACAGCTGCAGATCTGTCTTCAGTTTCAAGAAATAAATGTTGAAATGTATTTGGCGATATTGGAGGATGAAGGAGAGTGCTATGGGAAATGGATGAAACTGAACTGACTCCCAGTATTCAAACAGCTATAAGAGCTTAATTTGTCTTCCTCATCTGTTAAACTCCAGACTTCAAATAATGCATTTAGTTTGCAGGAAAGGAGAGGAAGTCAACAGAAAGATTACTTACATACCTAACTTAAAATACAGTTAAAATAGGACACGTAATTCATGGAGGTGAAGAAATCCCCATCGCTGAAGGTTTTAGGAATAGTATCTTCTCCAGCAACAATGATTTTATAATACACCAAATAAAATTGTGAAATTGGAAAGAACTGGAAGTATGTGGCAACATACACTGTTCTCTCATCTGAAGACCTAAAAAAATTTCCCTCAACTTTAAACAGGAAAATAAACTCTTTCCCTTCTCTTTGGGCTGTCTTCAGTGCTGACCTTGCCAACTTTGCAAGAATTATGATAAGAAATAATGCCATAAATTCTCTCCAAAAGCTAAGTAATCTGGAAGTATGACTATTTATGGAAAGATCAAATAAGAAAATATAAGCAGCTTTCAGTGGAGCAAGAAATTCATAGTAAGACTGATACATCTAAACATCATCTATAAAACAGATATTTATTCATTTTTTACTGCACTGCAGTAAGATTAGTGTGTGACAGCATAATCAGAACTTACAATTGATTTTCAAAGAACACTGCATCTATGGGAGAAATTTGTAAAATCTTTTCTTTTTCTTCAAGCTTTCAATTACCTTGGTTATAATAGATAGTTTGTGCATCTTTCACATTCTGAATTAAAAGTATCTTAAACCATAGGCAGTTTTAATTTTTTTTTGGTGATGACATTTTTGAAGACATTTGACCAGCTCAGCAGCCTGCAGAAATGGGATCATTACTTCTTGTAGTATTTAAAGGATACCTATCAAAGATGTGTATGTGAAACGACATCCCGATACTTTTACACAACTGCCTTATTTGAAGCCAAAGCCTTTCCGACACCTGAAGTTTCTTCTGATTTTTGTTTTGGGATGTTCCAAGCGGTGTTATGATTGAGATTCACATACTTACCTACCTCCCAAGTTATTTCAAATGACAGCATATGAAGAAATAACATTTCTGAGCCAAAGCTGTGTGCTGTTTCTTAAAATTTACGTTACTATGAACACATAAAAACCAAGCAAAGTTATCAAAACTGTGAGGTACAAATACTTTGGTTTCTTCAGCAGTACAGGAAAAATTAGCGTGGCTAGCCCATGGATGTCTCAAAGGAAAAACAGATCAAGGTTTCATTTATCTTGTACCAGCCCTAGGCTGGTTTGACCTATGTCAAAGTAGACTTATTACTACTTTTTGATCACTTTTTTATTCTTAGCAAATCCAGCTGTTATTCTGCCTAAATGGTACAACTAAACGATAATTGATAGCTTGTATACCTATTTACTTACCTAATGAACTTAACATAGAAATATCAAGAGATACATCTGAATACGGTTTCATAGAAAGAAAGTCTAAGTCAGAAGTGTTACTGTCTCCAGCAGATTCTCCAACCTATTAAAAGACATGAAAGACTAGCAATAGTAACATGCTATTACAGTAACTTTTTAATGTTTAAGGTAAATGCAGGAACCCATATTCTCAAAGACTGGAGCATCCATAACCATCTTGGCTAACCTGCAACTCACAGGCAGCTCAAACGTGGCTCCAGGACAGATCCGTCATATGAATGGCAAGGGATCTGCAGGGTAGTCTAAAGATCTTTCATCTCATCACCCAGGACTGTAGAAACAACATCACCGAATTCTCTGGGACTCAATTACGTGCTCAACTCATCCCTGTCCCATGGAAGAACCACGGTGGGAGGGACGCATTATCAGTATCCCCCATCATGACCCACTCCCAGATCCTCTTTTCCCTCATCTTCTCAATGCAACACTGGATTTATTGAAATTTTAGTATGTGACTAATAAAACCAGTAAGGTGGGCCTCCCTATACACAGTATCAGCTGGAGCTGGTCTCTCAAGTACTTTTTCTATACGTTTGGATAATGAAATACATCCTGCACTACAACAATTTCATTCTTTCCATACCTGTTGCAATACTGCTATGTAATGGCAAAAACTAAGAGATCAAAGTAAGTCCTTAAGCTTCAAAACACATTCTAAAAGAATTCTCTGAGGTTGCCTATTCCAGCAGGATGCAGATAAATACAGAACCAGGTATTATCTTTTAGAAATGTGAAAACGAAACTCAGCACTTCCATGAATTAACTTAACTACTCACCTTCTAGAGAAACTCAAACCTTTCCACAAAACATAAGGAATATTTATAAATGTTATAAAAAAATTAAAAATATTTATAAAATTTTACTAGTTGCTATAATGTAATCCATATAACTTTTATGTGAATCGCCACAGAATACAGTACATATCTTCTGTTGTCACAAATAATTTGCAAGATAAAACCTGTACTGCTTAAAGAAAGATTTGATCAGTAGCTGTGAAAGCGTAAGATATGCACTATTTACCCCTACTTTCTAACAGACATTTTTAACGGATGCGGTAAAACTGATAAATACTACTCTTTTCCTACACTTTTACAGCAGGTTGAACCACAAATATTCATCAACAGTATTCATCAAGTATCTTTCAGATTCCTAAGTGGTCTTTCTGCCTCTGAGATTTAGTTATGCATGCTGAATTAAACTAGAGAATACAGAACAACTGGACAAACAAAGCCACTAACTAAAATAGACTGTCAGAGAATCTATTTTAAGTGCTGAGATCTTATTCTAGATACTACAATTCCAATATTCCACCTCAGGGCATGCATATCCTTGCACTGAAACAAAAGGAATGTCTCAATACTCCCTTTTTTTTGTTTGTTCTTGAACACACAAACCATTTTACCATAATCTGTTTGGAAGAATCCGGACAGGTATTATGCAACTTGTGTTCTTCTTTTATGAGAACTGGCAGAACCTAAAGAACCAAATCATATTTTAGATCTTAGCATTTCACAGCTTATACTTATGTTTCCTAAGAACGCTCTTAGTTTGTGTAACTTACTGGTTTACCATGATCAGATCCTAGGGCGACAGAACACTGCCATGTTTTGTGATGTTTGCATAAATCCTTTACAAAAAAATAAAGACTAGCTCTTCTCTAATGGGTGACCATATACATTCATGTAAACAATTTAGAACTAACCACGACAGCCTCTTAGGACAGCCTCTTTGGGACTAATGTAACAGCCTCTTCTTTATCATATACTCCACTTACCAAGCTTTTCTGCATTATTATTCAGAACAGACGCACATTAAATAAAATTAGGAAATTGGAAGCCCAGAGAACATCACTTCCTCTACTTTAAATGCCAAGACACTTTCCCAGTAAAAAAATCCATGAGTATCAGCATAACTTACTTTAACTTCATCCAGTAGTTTTAATGGGATGTTTCGCCTCTGGAAAGAAAGAATACTAACAATTACTTTTATTCAACACAAGAGAAAGACCTCTCTCTTATACAATTTCGAGCACATTCAAACTTCACACACAAAATGAGGCTAGAGACAGCTAACTTTTTCACATACCAGATATTTCACATTTCATGTACCTGTAATGTAATTACAATGTAACAATTACTGTTTTGAAATATTTTTGTATCATGCATTTTAACTAAACTTTGGTTCCCCTTACACTATTTCTTGTGCCCATGAACTTTATAATCAAGTGCAGTATCTCAGTCATTATTTCAGTAACTTCTGATTCCAAATCATTTAAGGTTGCACTTTCAGAGATACTCATTATTACTCAAATGTAGCAGCACAAAATACTCACACATAAACCACCACAACACATCATCACTGAAACACATTTAATTGCACAAAATCTGCACATATCCACATATGTCACAACTGAACAGCATTTTTAAGTGTAAATAGCCACTGGCCAGTTGAAAGATATTCAGAAATTCTCATTTGGAACAATATTAATAGAACGAGGTGGCAAAAAGGGAAAGGAACATGTTTTATTTTAAAGCTAAGTTCCATGTGTTGTATACACACATTTCTAGATGCAGAAGAATACTCAAAAAGTTGGTTTTGAAGTTTCAAATTTTTTTTAACTAATCCTTTAGATTTCTTCCTGTTTCATATAAAATTATTTTCCAGTAGAGACTGAAAAAAGCCTCCAGAAAATTCTGAAGGATCCTCTTTATTTTTCATTCTGTTGTCTTCTTTTCCCCAAATATCACTCACCTACTCTACTTCAAAGTCTGCAGAGATTTCGCATAATCTCATTTCCACCATGTCAGGAAGCCCGAATACCTTCCATCCTCTCCCCCACCCCCCTTTCTTTATCCTTTAAACATTCACAATGTCATCATTTTAAAAAGTAAGAATGGTTTTCAGAGTGAAGATAACATGAAACAAGATTTTGCAGTTTCTGGAAATCTGTTTTGTCTTGGAAATGCAAACATACCCACTAGAATTACACGTTTCTGAGAAAAATTTCTTCTCCAGTATGAATCTCCAGATTCATAGTATGAATCTCCTAGGTAAAGTGCTTTTGGAAGTAAGTTTAAAGTTTTTCCTTCAGACATACTACATGAATTTAGAAGTGAGCACTGTTGGATAACAGGTATCTGTACAGTGATATTAATCTATTCTCCAAAATTATTTCAATGTTCCAAATAATTAATCCTTTCACAAGGAAAGTATTTTGCATTTAAATTAAGGATAAAAAGAATCCTTAACAAAAGCATTGCAACGTAACTCGGAAGCAGGTATGTGTGAGTCATGACACTGAGTGACAGGGCTGCCCAAACACTATTCAGTTGGTTGGTCCCTTTTTCCCCCCGCCATATTGCGCCCCACTGCCTCTTCCCTTCTGCAGTCACATCATGAACCACACTGGAGAACTGATCTAGCTGGAGAAAAGAAAAACATTACTTTTCTGCTGATTAATTCGGTTTCTATTTTGTTTCACTGCATGGCTGCATGAACAGCGAAGCCTGTACTGCTTAAACTGACAGTGGAAAACAAAGCATCTCATACAATATTAAAAAAAAGAAACAGGTCCATTTTTTTTTTTTATGAAATTGTGACATTGCTGTGCATCAAGGACACACCTGCTTTAGCTGATAAATAGTTTTGGAATGATCTCCACTAGTGATCTGGTCCAGAAGATCATCTACTATTTTCTTGCTGTAATTTCCAGTGTCCTTCACAAATTCTTGTAAGCTAGTAGGAATGGAGATAGCAGCATTACAGAAAATGTTTACTTTTGTAAAAAATATTTCAACTTATAATATGGTTTTCCCAAACTACGCTGCATTACACCTACATTTTCCTTGTTCTTTTATGCTTCTTCAGAAAAGCAATTAAGGTCTTCAAGATAGGCGTACTTCTTTTTCCTTCTATTTTTTTTTAAGTGGAAGAAAATGTATGCATAAAGTTGTTTTTCACAACTACCAGTAAATTTTCACTTGAACTATCATTGGTAGTGGGTTAAAAAAAACCCAAACCACAAGTAAAAAGAAAAAAAGCTTGTGATTAATCCTTTCCCTCCAAGACTAACAATTTAATGAAAAATGTCATTTTGCTTTCCAAGTACCTTTAACTGTTTTGAAACTCCTTGGAAAATATCAGTATGTTAAAGTAACTGAAATTTATTAATGCGTATCTAAACCTACCTACTTCTGGGTTTAAAGCAAACCTATAATATCCTGTGGTCAAAGACCCTAATAACAAGATCCGTAACAGCCTTGCAATAAAATAGGGTAAAAGTGCAAATAAAAAAAAAATAAATACACAAACCCAAAACATCCCCCACCCCACCAAGCAGGATGAAAGCTANTAAACCTACCTACTTCTGGGTTTAAAGCAAACCTATAATATCCTGTGGTCAAAGACCCTAATAACAAGATCCGTAACAGCCTTGCAATAAAATAGGGTAACTTAAAAGTGCAAATAAAAA
The DNA here is from genome assembly GCA_013398225.1 of Steatornis caripensis. Lineage (NCBI taxonomy): Eukaryota > Metazoa > Chordata > Aves > Caprimulgiformes > Steatornithidae > Steatornis > Steatornis caripensis. The sequence continues at coordinate 17,148 of VZSC01001216.1, forward strand.
AAAAAATAAATACACAAACCCAAAACATCCCTCGCCCCACCAAGCAGGATGAAAGCTAGCTTCAAGTTTTATAGTGAACTATTTTTAAAATCAGTTTTAGAAAGACAAAATTTGAAAGCTCCTAGTTGACATTTAGTCCAAATTGCTTTTCATAAAATTGCTATGAGAAATTAGGCCTCCTAATAAGGAAGCGCTTACCTTAAGGCACACTGTATCCCAGTTTCATCACCATAGGCTGAGTACAGGAGTTCCATTTCATCTGATTTCAAATCATGAAATATAGAGTTGTTTTGCAAGGAAGGTGCTGTACTAGCACTTGTAAGAAAGGTCACTAAAAAGGCAGAAGAGATGACAAGTGATAAACAGAAGTGTGAAAGATCTCTTGGGTAGAAAAGAAAAAAAAAGAAAAAAAAAGATTTTGTTTTCTGAAACAGATACATAAACTGCAGCGTGTTTCTTCCTCCAACTGAAATCAAGAGCAGTATCTCACAGACACTTCCAGGCTCTACGATCAGTGCAACTATTTTAACCATACAAATAAACTTACTTATACTACCGGAAAATAAAGAACTAAGTTAACCACTCCACTCCCACAAAAAAAGATTCATATGCCTGCCCCCTTTTATATTCCTGCTTTTTGCATGTGTCCACTGTTTGCCAGTCAGTTTCTGGAGAGCAGATCAAAAACTATTAAAAATGTCAATAATACTAGAAAAGAGATCCACAGCTTGTGAAATCCTTATCATACAATACAAAAATGCAAATGATCAAAAGGGTTTTTTCTCAACTCTAAGCACAGTTGCTCAGGAAAAATTATCTCCTTCAGACAAAAAGGAGTACCATTATTGGAAAGCTTCTAGTGTGGCTACAACACAAAGGGAAAACTTCTAATTAAGTTATGTTTAGTAAGCAAAAAAATAAATTTAATGAAAAGTGCATTCTGCTGTAAATGGAATAATTATATATTATACAAATAATTAAGTGAACTTTCATTTGGAGACAGGTATAATCTGAAATTATTTTATATCAAGAAATTGCTCAAACACTTAACACAAAGTTAAAACATGCTCTTTGGCATTTACCTTTGTTTCTTCGTTCATCTTTAAAGCCCAGTGTAGTGAAGCCAGGTAGTAATTTGCTTGACAGTGAACTCAGATCCACCGGGTGGGTCTCTTCCTCTAATAATTTGATTTAAAAAGATAGTAATTTTTAGAAAGTATTTCATGTTTAAAGTTTATTTATGGTGAATATTTAGATTTTGCTATTTTAAAATAAAGTGGCAGTTACTATAAAGGCTAAATGTATTTTAATCTGTACATTTTTATTAAGGATAGGTAGTGTAATTCAGGTTCTCCATTTAAATTTCAAATATATGTTGTATGTTTCTGCCTCTTATTCACAAAGCTATGGCTTGCTTAGTTAACTTCACTTGCGAAGTATACAGCATCATCTGAAATTGTTTTACTAGCTGATTCATAAACATCCAAGATCTTGATATTATGAAGTAATTTCTTATGTTGACTAAGTGGCAGCTTGTCTATAGAAACCCAGACACCACGTAAAGAACCTTAAGATAATTACCATTAGTGTTATAGCAATATTTCTTTCTTCTAAAGTTCTGAGAACTGCTTAATTAAAATGGCTCAAATAATTTGGAATATGCTTTTAAATTCAAAAAAATCCCAACAACATTTAGGACACTTCCAGTTATTTTAAATCTCTCTGGCTGTTATGGAATCTAATGGTACTATGCTCAATTCCTGAACAACAGAAAGCAAGTTTATCCCTAAAACCTTACTAGGATAAAAAAAACAAAACAGAAAACTACAAGAAAAATTCAGATTTTAGTATTAGCTGTAAATTCAGTGTAACTAGTATTAACTATATCATCAAAAGAGATTCTGGAGCACAGAAACATCTGGAAGCAGTACAGTACTTTACAGTACACAGTGAAAAGTTGCTCTGCTCCCATTACCATCACTGTCTAAATTTTCAGTGGCATGATTTCAGAGGTATTAAATCACATTCATTTTACTATTTAGTTTTTCAGAAACAGGTAAGGGCATTACAACAGCCAAAATGCTCAAGTTCACTGCAGAAAAATTTACAACCAAGTGAAAAGGAATTTAGACAGTAACAGTTACAGGCTTGTATCTCCCAATCAAAAAATAAACAGAAATGTGACTAGTCAAAAGAGTTCATGCATTCATCAATGCAACAATATGGAAGCTGTGCATGAATTCCAATCTCAAAAAGTGCAAAGAAGGAAGTGCTAAATCAACATGACATACAGCAGCATAAAGACTATGACATTTTATTCATTACAAACTTTCAAAACTTCTGCATTTTGAGCTTGAAACTAAAACAAGTGGTAAGTGTAAGCCAATATAAATAACATAGTAGTAAC
>VZSC01001216.1:19735-31547 GCA_013398225.1 Steatornis caripensis
AGAAAAGATCAAGGAACTAAAGAAAAACAATTAAGTAAAACCTAATTAACTTATAACTGAAATTTAACTAATAATTTAAATTAGGAAATTAAAAAAAGGTAAAAGATGATTCTGTATTTGCATCTATACACTGCACACTCACATAGGATTACAGCACTTTCATTCACATTTTGTCAGTCAGATTTTAACACTACAGGGTACTCTGAGGAAAAGCCTGTCTTCCAAGTTCTCTGTAAAGTTGGAGCAATGTGTAAGTGCTTACAAACAGGTATTTTACCTTCCTACTGTTAGCATTAGTAAAACAGAGCATATGAAGAGTGAAAATTTGAAAGACAAAGAGAAACATCTTATATTGGGGATACTAAATATAGTCGTTGGGGAAAATAGTTTGAGGACTTTTTTTTTTTTTAAAGAAAAAAACCTTACCTATACTATGTAGGATCTGTATGTACAGTTAAGACTGCAAAATTTGCTAGAACATTCAACATTAGAAATGTTTGCTTGAAATACCATGGCATTTACCTTCTGCTTCTGGATCAGATGAATTTACTACACTAAATAATAAAGTTCCATCTCCATTTTTTTTCAGATAACCAATCTGTAAATAGAACCACAAAGATACAGAAACAATCATTCAAAACAGTCCAAGCTCAAAGAAGGAGTTGCTTGCTTACACAGAAAACTATAAAAAGCATTTTTAGCTGTATTCAGTCCTGCACTCTGGTATTCCTTTTTTTAATAGAATCTTGGCTTACAACTATTTATCACCATCTCGCAAATGCTTCAGAAGGAAAAGTTCATATGCCATACATACAACTCCTTACTCATCTTCCTAAGTCAGATGTAAAATTTGCACCCAAGACAAAAAGAATGCCATTATAATTAGGATGGAGCCAGGCTTTCTGACTGCCAGGCCCAGAACATGCTTTCCTTGTAGCAGAGCTGTAACTCCTATCCACAATCTATCTCCCTATTTATTCTTAAAGAGGAAGAAGTGCTGTGACAGACCTATCAGAGCACATGAACACAATGCTAAAAAGACAGCCAGAGATGTGAAAGACAATAGAACACACTGGGGTCTGTAAAGATAAAGCCAGAAGTGATGCAACAAACTAAGCTGATGTCAGAAACTACACACAAATTATGCAAAAAAGACTAACTTGTCAGTAAAAATGGAAAATGAAAACTGTGCTCTCCCTAAAGAAAAATTAGTAAATACGTCTAAGTAAATTGAACAATAAATCTCTGTTTTGTTTTTTCTGTCCTCTCTCTTAAAAAGATTAAAGCTCTCTCAATACATAAGGCCAAAACTTATGTTGGCATATAATAAAAATAGAGGTGACAAATGCTGGAAAGAGAATGAACAGGAACAATACCTTCAAGTGATGGCAGAAGTTTAAAATAGCTGAACTCTTAAGATCGTATCAGTGTTACCTAGATTCAGTGGGACCTGCAGTGGGTTGTCTAGCTGAGTAACAACCTAGATAGAGCTGCACACGTAGAACAGGTCATTCTTGAACACTGCAAACCTGACTGCATCAACATGAAAGGCCTTTTCAGTAAAGCTAGCAATTAGCAGAAGATTGGTATTGCTTTAAAGGGTTTTTAAAAAGTCACTCTTACTTAGGAGGTTTCAAATAGCCTTCAATCCTAGCAAGTCTTCTAATTATCCAAAGAAACAGAAATATACTGAAAAAGCTAAACCTTCTCTCGCTGTTATCTGAGGCTTTACTTCCTAATCCAGTTGAGCCTAAGGTGACTGCATAACAAGGGCCATTGTCCAAGAAACAGACATTTAAGTTTGAAGATACAACTGCTACCACTAATGCTTCAAAGCAAATGTTTCTTCTGCAGCAGTTGTTAAAAAAACAGGTGGAAAATGCAGGATGTAGCAACATCCTGATTCTTTTTTCAATTGCAGTGGTCACTAGAGTATGTACTCTTTTCGCATTCTGTCATAAAGTATAATGGTGGTAATAAGACTCAACATAATGCAAGGGAAACAGAGTGAACATATCTCAACACGGGTCTGTAGCACATGCCTGTAGCATTCACCCCAACCCTAGCATGACGTAATGAAGGAATCCACCGTTATCACACAGCTAAGAAAAACACAGCACATAAACAGACCGTGCTAAGAAAACTGCACTAACAGCTTTTCTTTCTAACTCTTGGAACAGCACAAAAACCAAACACGTGGACCAGTATCAGAATCACGTTCAAGAGGATAAAACCTGTGGTTAGCACCATCCAAAATTCCAACATGGGCAAACTACTGCTATGTTCTCCTCGTCACTGAAGGATGTCTGTATTTTGTACTCACACAAGAACGTGCTACAGCTGACAGCTACTACTCGTAGGTACAAAACTGCAAGAGGTTCTGGACTTTTCACTGAAAACAGTAATATAACACTTAAAAATTCCTGAATTCCCTAGGTTGGATGGGGAAATTCTAATAACCCTTCAAGGTATGACAAAGTTTGCTTTATCTGAGGTTGCAACACTAACAGTGTGATGCTATCTTAATCACTTTCAATGCCAAGGCTGCAATTAAGGAAGTCAGATCCAAGACTGCCCAACATTTCACTGTATTCTACAAACAAATTTCTAAAGATGTTCGATACACAATACAACTTGAGATCCATTTAGGACATCCCACAACGGGCTTCAGTAGGAACAAAACCATAGACAATAGCCATAGTGGTATTCCAGGTGTTATATCCTAGGTGTTACAGTCTCAGAAAACCTAACACTAAAGCCTGTTTCCTAAGATGAAACAAAGCATTCAATAGTCAGACACAAAATGCAACTGTGAACTTTGTTGTGCAGTAGACCTTGCTGTTGGGTAGATATCGATTGATCCTATCGCGAGCTTCATCCGCTGCATGTTCCACTAGTGCCAGGACATGTTCTTCAGCAGTGCTATCTGTGAGGCTGCACGCATTTCCTTCAGGTTCAAACATGCAACTAAGAAAGAGAAGAGGAGTAGCTGTAGAAACTAGAAGCTAAAACCAAACAAACAGCTGAATTCTGGGTTTGCTAAATAGAACAATCAGTCCCACTCCTCTCCCAGTGACAGTCTACTTCAGCATTTAAGTGGAATTATAAACATATTATGAAACTGAAGTTTTGCAGCAGAAGCTGAGAACTACTAAACTACTGGATTTCAAAAATTTAATTGTTGTGTACCTTGATGAAAAGAAAGGAAGTATTACAAAACAGAGATTGGGAGTAAAATTGCATCAATACAAGGTGAATGCTGTATGTGTCCTCAGTCTCCCACATGCATGAATATGCTATTTTCACTAATTCCAAATAGAAAGATGCAGAAAAAAAATTATGTGATGAGGGAGTGGAGACTCTGTAACTCTAATCTGAGAAAAAAACCCAGCAGGCTTCATTTATGGGGATTATATCATTCAGTTGCTTTTAAAAGTAGGACACTGCTCCCAGTCTAATGGGGAGTCCTTTAATTCCTATGTTTGTTAATACTGGCAATTAGTATTCCTAATCAGTATCAATCACACCATTCCTTCTCATTGAAATTACAGAACTTAACACTTATATTTCAGTAGATCCCTTTCCATTAAAGCACCAAAACAATAAAAACATAATAAACATACCTAAGATGGAAAAGGACATATATCTTGGCTATTATTATATAAAAATCAGAGAAAGGTAGTATTACAAGAGGAAGTGTGACGATATCAGTAGGATATGGCAGTCTTCATTATATTATATATTTAAAATAAACTTTGTACATCAAAATCTTTCAGGGCATTATATGGACATTAGACACTAGGGCCAAACACCTTAGGTACTGGGTAGAGCATCTCCTCACACCAAATCCATTTCTCTCTCCTGGGGTATCTTCTTCCATTTGCTTAGCTAAGAATTTCTCTCTGTATAGAGATTCAGATCCGATACACAAGAAAGTTTTGCTATTAAAGACAATAAAAAGATCACAGGATCATACTATTATGAGACAAACGTGTTATACGATTTTTGTTTCATTGAAAGTTTAAGAAAGGGTGTATACAGCAGGAAACTTTGCAACAACTGGCACTTTCTATCACACTCTACAGAATATTTAATGGACAGGAATTTTGAGAGAATGTTCAGAAGGTTGCAACATCCTGGACGAAATTTTCAAAAACTACTTAGGTATCAGAACGTCCAAGTGATCAAGTCACTTTTTAAACTACAGTATAGAGGTCTAAACGACATTAACACTTTGCAAACATTGACTTCAGCTCTTTCTCTGTGTTAAACCGTGAAATACGAAGGCAAAAATACCTGCTATTAGGTTCAATTCTCCTCCCAAAGCTCTTACTGTACATCAAAAAGAATAATATCTATCCTACCGATGCCAAAATACAAGTATTGAAAAGGTCAAATTAGAAAACCCATATTAATTCCAACTACTAAAGTTGCATAAACATTGAAAAGAACAGGAAAGTAAATTTATACCACAACCAATAGCCAGGAAACTGGTATCAGCATAAAATTAAAGGTCAGTTATTTCTAAATGATCTGAATTGTATGTTAAGGTAGATATTAAAGACAGAGCAGTACTATACTACTTGGCAGTCTCAATCTCTTGCTCTGTTAGCTATCTGTATTTGAAGATGAGCGCACAAAAAAGGGCAAAGTACAAAGTTACTCCTGTAATGGAGTTTAAGAACCAAATCAGAAGAGAAAATCTATTATTCTGGGCACCATACAAACCAAATCATCGTATCTTTAAAAAAAACCAACCAAAAACCAAAACACTTCAATCAAGTCTTGTTTACAGAAAGGTACTTTCACTGTTAATTCCTATAGGCAATCCCTGAAACGAAGAGCAAATTACACTTTGATAATTCTCCATGATACAGCAACAGATATGTCTCCGTACATTGACATTAGAATAGTTCCAGGCAAAAAAATTACTCCGTTTAAAATTATTTTTGAAGATATAGGTCGCAGTCTCCTATTTTCACAAAACCACATTAAAATACTACTTCTTCCATCAGACATTAAGCAGAATTACAAAAATGCTTGAAGCGTAACAAAGAAATATGTGGCTGATTAGAACTCTAAAGTTCACTTTTTACAAAAACGAGAGAGCATGAACTTGAAATAACAAGCCACATTTCACTTTTTTTACTTTGGATGTTTAAGAAAGAGGCCTATAGAACACATCTACACGATCAGACTATTTAAGACATGACAAGTAATGTTCTGTTACAGTTTTGTTTTCACAAAATTCCACTTCATATAATGCTCTACAATTTAAATTCAACATCCATCCTAGGATGTCTATGTATGAACACTGAACAATGTAATTTGCTTGTAAATCACAGTTGCTGCTAAAATCTCCTCATGTAATAGAAAATCAAACCCTTTAATTTGACTGAAATTAGATTTTAGCTATAAAAACATGACTTCGTGACACAGAGGTGCCTATTAGCTAGAAGATAGCTACTGCACTAGCAATGTATTTTACAAAGAAACTTGGTATTGGGAGATGTTATCATCCGCTCCAGAAATAATCTCCTACGCCTCTACATCCTGCCAGATAAGACTGAAGTTAAATAAAATCATTTACTGACCTGGGGCCACACTGCCCTCACAGAAAGATACTGTTTAGATTTTGATACAGTCAATTATTTCAGGAATAAAAAGACGAAACGCAAAAGGTATTTCTGGATATGTCAAAAACGAAAAAACATTTCAATACATCATGAGAAGAAACTACTCATTATTTAATATAAGGAAGAATCAAAATATATATATATATATATTAACTGTAAGTATTTAAAGAATATGCAGTCATTCTTTGAATTGTTTGTTTCAAGTTGGGAATCACTGGGCTATTAAACTAGTTCTATAAATAAACAGACAAATAAAATACAATAAAATTGGCCATTAATCCTAGGGACCACAAGGAGAAAGTCTGAAAGGAGCTTTTTTCCTCGATTTTTTGCTGCTGTCTAGTATTACAAAAGCTGCAACAAACCAGTAAGCATGCCCATTAAAACCTTTACCTAATAACTTCTTTATTTTGCTTTTTGGATTTCTTGGTAGTCTCTGCTTGTACAGGAACAACTTCAGGGACAGGCTCCTCAACTGCTGTGTCTTCATCACCCAAAAGAGCTGCCTGCTGAGAAAAATCCATGTCCTGCATAAACGACATGCTGCGCTTCAAAGCTAACAGCCGTTCCTAGAATCAGAAAGGACAGAGCGGCAGGGACTTAACCTTTCCCTCATAGCCAAGATGCTATGATAATGGGATGGGATGGGAATGGCCATGGCCTTATTTTGTTCTTAATGCCTCGTTTCCAATGGCGATGCAACATGATTGGGTCATGGTAGCATGGCATCAGAATTTCTGCAGCCCAACTATCAAGAGAGAAACAAACAAACAAAAAAACTGCATATGCAAAGACAACTGCCTGTTTTACACAAAACTTACCATAACTGCAACACATGCGCGTGCACACACACATGCGCACACACAGAGCATGTCACCAAAATACCTTCATTTTACAAGCCAACAACTATACTTGAGTAGAAAGTGTTTGCACGCGCGCATCTGTGAAACCCCTGAAACCTCCCATACACCCACCACCTTCAAAACAGAAAAGCTTTCCTGTTTATGCAAAAATAAAACCTAAATGAGATCTTGTTTTCAAAATCTCAGCCAGAAGCAATGTTTTACTGTTGGGTTTTATATACGTGGATCTTAATTGCTTCCAGTGAGGCCAGTGGAAGAAGCTCCTGCAGACTTCAGTGGTGCAGATGAGGTTGCGAAATAAGGGTGTGGTTATAGCAAGAATGCTATCAAGCCCTTAAATATAGCAGCATTAACAGGCGTTACTATAATTAATCACACATGGATGAAATAACATTTATCATTGTAATTATGTTCCTTCTAAGTTTGGAAAAAAAACCCCCAAAGAGTTTCTGCTTTTTGTTTTTAATAGGTCTCTTACTTTGCTCATCATTTTAAAGCCTGTGTGCAGTATCTTCTTGGCTAGCTTGTAGTAAACAGTATCTGGTCTGTTGTAAGTCATTGCATTATCACACATCAGTTTAAAATCTGCCTGTAAAATACAAAACAAAAGAACTGTTAACATTTCGAACTCCTTTGTTAAATGACCGGAAGATACCTTCCCATCATGGTAGCTCTGTGAAGAATACAATAATATCCTAGCAGCAGGCTCATGGAGTAAATGCAAGCCAAAAGGTAACATAGAATTGCAAAGGTTTGAGTCCTTTTTGCATCTTCAAGATGCTCAGTTTTGTTCAGAATTGGCTTTTTTCTTATTAAAACTTTTCCTGAATGCCAAATGTAACATTTCCTCCTTATGTTAATGGACCAAACAGAAGAAATGGAGAAATTAACAGAAGGACTGAAGCACCAAGGTAAGAACTTTTTGGTGTTTTCCCATCCTCCAAATCAGAAGAGGCTTGAGAAATACAATGACATCAGAAAGATACAAAGTGTCTTCCATATAATTTTAACTCTTGAAATTTCACTACTTCTTCAGTCACTTGCACTAAAACAAAAACAAAAAAAGAAAACAAAAACAAAAAAAGATAGAACTTTAAAGCATAAGAAACAGCCTTCTAGATGCTCATCGCATGCAACAGAAGAACAGAACAACCAAGCTTGATTTTTTCTTTGCCTTTGAACTGTCATCTGTCATACATAATTTCAAATCATTTTTACTGACGCAAGTGCCCAAAACAAAGGTGCAACACACTCCACTGCAAAAAGAACAAAAAAAAGGCGTTGCAGATTGCAAAAGCTTTTTCTAGAGTGCCTTTTTTCTAGTCACATGCTACTGATTTGTAGAGTAAAGCACAGAAAGCATTATTAGAATCTCTATGAAACACGGAATTAAAAATATATTGTATGCCTCTGAAAATTTTTGAAGTTGGCAAATCAATAACGAAGAATCTTGCAGTATCTTTCCAAGCACTTCACAAACTGGATCCTAACAAATTAAACTGGCACCTGATTTAAGAATATATTTTTCTCTCTTTTCAATATTTAAACAATAATTGTTCAAGCAATTAGGTTTCATTTATTCTGTAGACACAAATGCAAATGTCATTTGTGCATGAGTCCACTATATTTGATTATGACTTGATTATGTGCAAAAGTGTATGCGAACAGAATGGTATGCTTTTAGAAAAGTTAGTCACTTAAGTTTTATAGACCAGTGAACAGGTTTGCTGAGACAAAGATTTTTGAAGGTTACTATTGTGGTCAGACATAGAAGTTTTTCTAAAGACTTTCTCTGGTACCCAACATTTACAAAGAATAATCTTGCCCTACTGCAATCCTGATCAGATTCTGTAAGAACAATAAATTGTTTTATTTCCCATTTCCATAAAGGGATGTAAGAGCAGGGCTCTCCTAATCATTTAGCAGCTGTCACCAAGCCCATACTAAGCAAGCAGAACAGAGTTACAGTTGGTAGTCTGTGACTTTCTATAGCATTTAAGCCATCTGCCTTCGCTTAACGAGACCATCACAAAAACAGGAATTGAGAGGGTGACATGAAGGAGCAAACTATGAGCCAAGAAGCATGTAAACAAGCCCATGTGAGCTATACACCTAGTGATGGCCGTTGAAGTGCTGCAGGAAAAGACAATCTTTTGCTTGCCCACCTTTGAAGTAGACCCTTTTCAGCAGCAAACTCGGTGTTTTCTGCAGCAATGTCCCTTCTTCTAAATGCAGCAAATGCTTCTTGCAGATTCTACTCTTAGATTATTTATTGGCTTGTGACCAGCCTCAGCTAGTTGTAATAGCTATATCAGAAATGAAAGATGACCCTTTGACCAAGCCTTGTTTTAGAGGTCAAAAACCTATAAACTTCCATTTCTGTATTACACAGAATTACAAAGGCATAAGCACAATTAGGCACACTCGTATACCTAGAAAGAGAGTCCAACTTTTTGTCACTGTAACATGAACAGAATTCTAGCAACCATTTATTGCACCTCAGAGTTATCAGCAGAAACAAAGTCCTTCAGAAAAAAAGAATCCATCAGTCTAAACAATACTGCAATTTTCATTTTTTTAGGTTGCTATCCCATTTGTTTCATTATTGCAACCTTGCCTGTAACTAAAGAGCTACAGAGCTCCCACTCAAACTTTGTTTTTAAGTTGTTAAGACAATCCAGCAAGCCAACAGAGTTTAGAGACCTGAAGGCTTCGCTGACGGCAATGCTACTGTGAATCTTTCTTTACTATTTCCTATAAATCTCTGCACATTTTTTGAAAAATAAAATATACGTAATAAACCAGAACAATCTTTGTCAAAGCACCTGTAGGAAATCCAAGCCATTCTTTGCTCACCTTGCTGCACCTTTCAAAAGAAGAAGTTAACCCTGAGAAGCAAGTCAATGCTCTCTGCCAAGTCTATTGTTATATCAACACCACTCCAGCAAACAGTAATACTGAAGGCAGCTAATAGAACTTCACGAATCAGTTAAAGAAAACTTCCAGGAGCTGGCAATATCATGAAAACATTTCTTACTGCACTGTCTGTAAAACCACAATGCATTGAATAAAGTATTACAGCAATAGTAATACACAAAATAGCTAAGGCAAGTTGCCAACAAACTTGCCAAGTTCCTGCCAAAAGACCATTCCAAAAGAAAGTACACAGAAAACAGGAAAAAGGTAAAAAATATTGATTCTTACACAAAATCATAGAATAGTTTGGGTTGGAAGAGATCTTGGAAAAAAAAAAAAGGGGGGGGGGAGCTCCAGGTTCTTCAACTGCTTAAGTCTTTCTGATAGTCTTACTCATGTTTATGTCTAGCAGCATGAATTCCACAGAACTTTAGAGCGTGTTCTTGGTTTCCACAGTAATATGTAGTAGATGGTAGTAGAATCTGACAAACACAGAGCTCCCACAGTGAAAAACAAAGCAAGAAACCCATTCTAACATGCAGAATATACAAAAGTGCTCAGTTCTGAAAAAATGCACATTAAAATAATTAATGCAACAAAGGCTTCTACAGTTAAAAAGAATCTTCATTTTCTTACTAAAAGAGTTCTGAAATAAGTAAAACTCTATCAATTTACCTTGAATTCAGTGACTGATTTGTAGTCATTTGCGGCAATTTTTTCCTTCATCGTACCAAAATCCATAGGGTGCTTTATTATCATGGAATATCCAGGAGCGATAGCATCCGTGACTGGAAAAGCAAAAAACCCATGAGGATCTTTCCTAAAAATAAAAACAATACATTTAGAATTATATTAGCAAACAAAATGATAATTGGTTTTATACTACATTAATGGTATAAGAACAGTACTACGTAAAACTAAAAGCACTTTCATAAAGCAAAAGGATATTTGAAAAATTTCCTGATACAGGAGACAATGTCGATTACACACATGTAGACTTTTTGAAAGAGATTCAGCTAGTTCTTGAATTAATTATTTCTTGTATACTTTTTGTGTCTCTATTTACACTCCAAATGGGTCTTCTGGCTTCACTGAGTAACCACCTCTTCAATTTTTCTTGTTCATGAGGTCCTCTAAAAATAACTAGAGTGCTTAATATTTTCTAATTAGTTCCAAATTCAGCTTATTGCTATGTAATAAAAATGGAAAATGAAATATTTTGTGTGTTGGATTTTATTTTTTTTAAACATGAGTTACAAGTATAACATCTTATGGAAAACAATAAAATAAAAAACGTCTCCAATTAAGAGGATTATCGAGTAAGCAGGTATAAACTTGCTTTGGTATCTGACAGAGGACACAGAATAAAACAAAATTTCATGAGAACAGTTCAATCTTTCAAGCTATTAAAATTCCTAACTGTTTTTTAATTCCTAAACTAACTCATTAATATTTAACATATTTATAATGGCAACATATCCTCTGTCCAAAACACTTCCCTGCCAAAAGCTAGAATTGCATACCTGATGATAATTTTCCTCAACTAATCTTTAAAAATACCAAGCCTGACACGGTTGCAAAGGTCACCGAAGATACTACAGCCAGTCTTTAGGCACTATTTTCAAACAGAAAACCAGGTTAAGAAGTTGTAAAGTAACGCATATAAACATGCATTAGATGCTGTCGACAGAGCTGTAGATACAATACACTTAATACCTTTGAAGCTGGCGAAGAAAGTGTTCTAGTAATTGCTGGATCGGCGTGCTCTCATTTTCAGCTGCAGTTTGAGACAGAAACACAGGTAAGTGCAACAAAACAGAATATAGGTATATTTATTTATTTAAAAATACAAACAGCAGAGAGAACATCTTAAATACAAGCACAGCTTGTACCAATCTGAAGGTCAGTGAGACATGAATTTCAAACCAGAAGCACATCAGATTTCTAAGCGTAGAGTAACTATTTCTTATCCTTTACTTCCTGAGTTTTAATCACAGTAAAAACTAGTAAACATTAAATCGGATGTAATGCTAAGTCTCATAGTTATAACAAAACATATTAATAGTGTGAAAGTAAGGTGTTATGTATTTTTATAGGAAAAGAAAAGTGAAACTAGAATTAACTCTATCATAGCCAAACCCAGGACATTATCCACCCCTTATTCTACACCATCTACGTCATGCCCAGATACTACACTTCCCAAGGAACTACCACCACCCTTACTGTCCATAAAGATGTATATATATACACACAAGCCAGGATTCCGTCTGTTATAACAGTCTTTCAGGGCAAGAGAGGTCACGTGTGTAGTGATGGACTGTTGCATGCTGTGTCTGGAACTCATGGCTGGTGTAGCTGCTGTGGTCTGTGCTCATGGTCTGCAAGGTGAAGGTGTTG
>VZSC01001218.1:1669-16928 GCA_013398225.1 Steatornis caripensis
TATTTGTGCTGTCAGATAAGCGACTGTAACCAAGCCGATTTTTGACTAAACTGATGTCAGACTGTACCTTGCTGACTCTATGCAGTGTTACGCAGCATGCTGGGGTTAGCTGGTTTTACAGGTGTAGGCTGATGATGCCTGGAAACTCATTCCCACGCTAACCAAAGGCATAATCCCATGCACGGTCCTTTTGTGGAGAAGATGAGCTGCTGCATCCAGACCCTCGCCTGCTTCAGCCTCCGAGTCACTAATACTAACCTGGAGCAGAGCTCCGACTTCTACATCCACTGAATAAAACCAGCTCCAGTAACTCAGCCCTAATCCTCCAAACCCATGCCATATGCAAGCTTGTCGTGTAAATGCTGACAGGATCAGAGCTTTACCTGGATCCAAGTTAGGTTAGGGTTTCATTTGCACTTCAGTCACAACACAGCCCTCGTCCTCTGGCTTTTCCAGCGTACGTACTTGCTGAATTCTTCATGCAATAGCCAGGATGCTGCACGTCGTTCTGAACTTGCCAGGGCAGGGGCTGGGGGAAGGGAAGGGGATTGGTTTTAAACTCTCTATTTAGCTTTCCATTGAGACTTATTGATTCTCTTAATTTTTTGCTCTCTTTGTTGCTAGGCAATCCCTGTCTCTCTTCTGCATGCTGGAAGCCAAGGCTGCAGACAGAAATTCATATCTTGTAATAAAATAAAATATAACAGTGCCTGTTGTCAGCGATGAGAAGGGATGGACAGGCCAAGCATGAGAACAGGGCCAGCAAGGGTTGATCAACAGCGATCCTCAGCATTTAAGTCCCATCACAATTACTACTCCAGACTTCACACTGGGAAAGAAACAGCCACGTGGGTCGAGGGGATGTGGAGAGAGAGAGAGACAAAAGATTCTGGCTAGATCAGCCAGAATTGAAGAAAAACTTTTGTTCAGTGGAAAAATCAAAGGCTTGACTCAATCATGTATACAAGAGTATCTCCATAGATTTACTCCTGGTTTATCCCAGGTTAAGATATCGGATATTGCTCCAATGTCAGCCAGCACAGTGTTGATCCAGGGCGAGCAGTGAGGCTCTGCTGATGGGCACTGGCTCCTAAGGATTGTGATTCCTGGTGTAAAGCAGGGGCAGGTCCAGAGTTTGCCATCCTACGCAGGATAAAGGGTGATGATTGCCCCGGCAGGGCTGGCGGAGGCCCCCGGGAGGCTGGCAGGCATTGCTGCTCGGGCTTTTCCACATCTGGCTGTTCCCTGCTGCCTGTGCCCATAGGAGCCAACACCTCATCTGAACTTTTCCCCTACGTGTTGCCTGTGGGTATGCCCTGCCAGCGAACGCTTAGTGAATTGGCTCCTAGTTCTCACAAAGTCTCTGGCCAAACTCTGGGGAGACGGATTGTCACTATCAATACATCACCCTCATTCAGATGCTTTCTGCCTCTCCACTGCTGAGTGACTTGTTAAGTCTGCTATAAATTTATATACACACGTGTATAAATACTTATATATTTATGTGTAAAATATGTTTGTTTGTAAACACGCACACTTTTAACTCAGTCTTTTCCAAATTGCAAGGTTGTTGCCTTAGAAACAGACGTTATTAAGGCGATCTCCCGAGGTGCTGAGCACCGTGGCAGCAAGGGCAGCCTCTGGAAATGCCGGACTCTGAGGTCAGGGCAAAGGATGCTCAGAAACTCCTGGAAACCTTTTCATCATCTTTCTGGTGACACCCTGAAAATGCACAGACATAACTATACCTTCTCCATGCCCCTCCATATGAGATCCTTTCACCCCAGGACTGCCGTGTTTTATTATGAAAGAGCTGTTTAGACTGCTTTTTAGTTAATTTTGCAGCCCTGGCCCTGAAATGGCTAAATCAATGTCACAATCATGCAAGTAAAAGGGCATTTGACTCAACCCCTTATGCAACCCAGGAGCGCATTCACAGCATAACACGGGGAAACATCACAAATTCCTGTGTGAATAGCAAACCCTAACAGAAATATCAATAATTCATGCCACTGCAACTGCATTCAAGCAAAACTCTCTGGAGCAGTAGATACACCAGGCTGGATCCCTTAGGCTTCCTCAGCACTATAGGGGAGGCAGCTCTTGCAGCTGGAGGTTTGTGTGAACAAGCCATGGCACTGGTCACCCACACCCATGCTAAAGCAGCTAGTTTCCGTTGCAGTATGGCTTCCTGTTAAAAAAAAAAAAGAAAGAAAGAAACCGAAATCCTAGAGGTTTTTCTTAAAAAAAAAAAAATTATTTTCTGGGTTATCCAGTTAAATCAAGAGCGGCTACAGCTGGGAGGGACGAACGCCACAGAGCAGAGAGCTCAGACCAGGGCAATTAAAAACTCACGAACAGAAAATCTGATACCTATGCCAGCTTTCTCTGATTTTGAGCAAATTGCTTTAAAGACCCTGTGGGATTTTCTCCTGTAGAATGGGGAAAAGCACACTCACTGCATCTGCATGGTTAGGATGTGTTGGACAAGTTGAAGAGGACAATGCAGGAGAAAATGATGTGAGGGTGCAGAAATAACAGACTAAAGTCCCATGTCTGCAGAGCTGCTCTGCTGCACCTGCACCTGCACCATCCCTCAAAGAAGAAAAGGTGTTGTGCGACTCTAAAAGTGCCTCCCTGCGGAGTAATTTGCAGATGAGGGTTTCATTACATTTGCACAGCGCTTAATGCTGTTGCAAAGCACAGCGTTACCAACGTGAAAAAAGGGAAGTCCTTCACTCCCCTCATTTAATAGCCGTGCAGGTAACATCGGGCATGCCAGAACACGGAGATCCTCCGCCAGTGAGAAGAAATGGGGAGAGTGAGGACAAGAAAGGGGTGCGGAGAAAAACACCTCTGTTGATTGACTTAAACACCATTTTTTAGGCTTCTGCAACACCCTGGAGCTGAGAACTTCTCTCTCACAGCCACACCGCAATGAAAAGGAAAGTAGCTCCAACCACATTTCTAAGTCTGCCCATAATGTGCTTAGGACATCCTTTCTGTTTCTTGTCCACCCACGCTCTGGCCAGGCTCGCTGCAGCCTGGGAATCAGTATACGGTCGCAGGGGCCGCTTAGTCACAATGACAGCGTGGATGGGAGCCAAGAGACATCCTAGAGAGCGAGAGGGGTAATTGATAGCTTGAGGATGTTGGATATTTGTATGTCTGCTCTACGGTACACAGGGAAATCTCAATGCAAGAAAAACCGCGCTGCAGCAGTCCTGCTGCTGTTGTACTGAACAGATTTCATATGATGTAAAACATAATGTGGAGGGGGCAGCTGAGGGAATTGGCTCCTTGCAGCTACTATGCACTCGACCGGAACTACGCTGATTTCTACGGCCTAGTGACGGGCTCCATTCTGCTCTCAGAGAAGATGAAATTAGACCCGTGGAGTCAGTAATTCACCTACGTCAGTGGAAGACTGCTACTTTTAGCATTATTCCTGATTTATACTAATTAAAGGACTCAAGCCTGAGGAAGCTCTGTATGGAGAAAGCCAACATATGTGTGAAGAGATTCATACGTCAGGGTATCAGCTCCTCCAAGAAAAGTCAGTGACCGCTCAGAGCAGGCCATCATCAATTCAGTCTGAGTCAGAGACAGCAGCAGGACAGGTTCGACCTGCAAACCGCAGGGCAAGCACTTGTCATGGATATTGCTTTTGCTTAATTCCAATAATTTAATCTCCTCCTGGCTCAAATGGCTCATCCTTCCAGGAACAGCTTGAAGACCTTCACGCACTTGGAGGTTGCACTGCGTAATGTTCCATTGCAGGGTGGAGATGGAAGCTGAGCCGCCAGCTGCTGCCTGCTCTGGGAGCCCTGGGAATCGGTGGCTGCTCCTGCCGGGCACCCAGTGCGAAGAGGATGGTGGAGACCATAGGACAGAGGGGCTGAAGCCCACCACATCACTTCTGGTCTGGAAGTCTCTGCAACAGAGCTTGAGTCCCTCAGAAAGAAGACAAGCCATTTTAAAAGGGAACAGAGAAGAAGCAAAAACAGCGCAGTTATATGTCCCAGCAGCCCGTTTTGTATCACGGACTGCTGCCTTCAGCTGCCAGTCCAGCTCAGACATCTGAGACCACACCACTTTCTGTAACACTGGTCAGCTGTGATTTGAATAAAGCATTAGGTGGAAACAAAGCTGTGGCTTTTCTCTAGAAAGAGATTAGAAACGATGGCCTGAAGGAAGCTGCCGAACAGCTCGAGATGGTAATTGAGCCTCCCCCCAATTAACTTCACCCACAGAAATTTGAGGACCATGTCCTACCCTTCCTCTGGCTGCTGATGGGATTTTTTGGATGTTACTGTATGCCTCCTAAGAGCTCCCACAACATCGAGATACAGAGCACGCTGCTCACTTATTTGTTTATTTCAATACGCTTTGCCAAAGAAAAATCAGCAAAGAATTAATTAACAGCAATTATTTCTAGCAACAACAGAGCAGCCCTGCTCCAGAAGCCATGAAAACAACATCACGAGACCCCTGTGGCCAAAAAGTCTTTATAAACAGGTGCAAAAATAAACAATTTTATAGCAGGCTATAAAGAGAGCCCAAGCCAGGTTGGGGAATGGCAGGGAAACAGCCATTTCCACGGCTGAGTCGGAGCAGCCACGCAGGTGACTTTTGTAAGGGAGCTTTAATAAACAAACCAGCGCAGAAGCACCAACCTGAGTCAAAGAACCAGCAGGACCAGGTTATTGCTGCAAGAGAGGGTTTACTATACCCGTCACTCTGTGTTATTAGTGCTGCTAAGGTGATTTACTGCCAAAGTCAGTCCAACCGATTAGAGCTGTGATCTAAAGTATTAGCCAGCTCTGGTTTCAGTGATAAACATCACCCCCTCCTGCCTACTACTTGCTAAAATAAGCTGAAATAAAGCCATCAATCCAGGCATCTCTCTGCTCAAATGAGTCTTTCTAGCTGGCACCACCACACCTGCAGGTCTCCCGCCGTGCATGCTGAAAGGATGGGGGTAGGTGTTCCAGACACGCTCTCCTTTTTCACCCACCTCGTTCTTTTTCAGCAGCCGATGAACTCAGCATTTCTGTCGGTTTGACCAGAACTCGCACATCTCCTGTAGCCAAAGCCCTGCAGTGACCTGGTTCTGGTTATACCTCTGTGCTGCACATGCACGCGTAGAGCATCTCCCCGCAGGAGGAGGCCAGGACGCATCCCCTGCCAGAGATGTTCACCTCTGTGCTGCATCCTAGCAGGTGGCAGTGGACAATCTCCCTTTCCACCAGACTCTGCAGCACTTTGGGGAGGGGGGAACTGAACTGAAACCCACCATACCACTCACACCAACGTTTGTGCACACAGACTGTTAACACCTGATTTGTGCCATCGCCCGTGCTCTCCGATACAGATACCGGTTTGGCATCAGGCTGCACGGACCCAGCACGTACACCCCTCTAGACTGAACAGAAATTTGAATGCAAAGATAGAGGGGGACAGCCTTATGCTACCCTAGCAACTGCTCCGACCACGCACACCGGAGATGTGCCAAGCAACAGGCACAGGCCAGAGCGTGTGCTCTGTAAGGGCTGGGTCACAGCGATGGGTGGTGAGGACGAGGGGTTAAAGACAGCCTGCTAAATCCATGGGTTGGAGTCAGCACAGCATCACTCCCACATCCACACTAAAGAGCAAAATCCGAGGGAGCCAACCCCAACGATGAAAGGATGAAAGCAACCAGGGTCATTACACCCCTGGGATTTCCTGTTTGGTACTCATCCGTGGGGATGTGAAGACTCATTTATCAACAGGGGGGATTCTCCTGCTCAGTTCAGCATCCTGAGCTACCAGCAATTTTCTCAGCACTGAGCTGATCCGCAGCTTCTGTGAAATTCCCAAGTGGCAGTGGGAATTTTTTTCCCTGTTTCTATCTGCCTGCCCAAAACCTGGCTTCCTCAGTGTGGTGAAATCCTTTCGACGATCCAGCAAGCTGTGCTATCACACGGCTGTCAGAGCAACCCAGAGGGAAAAGCCATCTATAGATTGTGCCTCTAAGCAGGCTGCAGCACACAGCATCACATCAAATTCTCACGGCAGTCCTGGTGTCCCGGACCCTGTAGTGCTATCATTCTCCTGCCTTGACCACTAAGGAGAGATGCAGTGCCTCCAAACCCTGCTGAAACCCAGAACATGGTTTGATAACAGAGAAATGTAAACTGAGCAAACAAAACCGGAGCTGCCTCCCTTGCAGAGCACCTCCTCCCACGCATGTGCCTTCCCACATACTATCCTTGACTAGCAGCTTTGCAAGCAGCGTCAGAACCAGGTGTGTGAGCGGGTTCTTGCCGAGCAGGGCTTGTAGCATTGAGGAAACAAGAAAGCCTCCAGAAATCAGAGCTGTCAACTCCTTGAAGATTCCTAAAACAGCCAAAGGACTCAGTTCCCCAAAGGGGCTGCAGAAGAAACCCTCAGTGCCTGCTTTTTAAAATCATCAAGATGAAGTTAAAACCCTGGGTCATTCTGGGTAGTCTCCTTGATTTCTTCACCCTCCCACTCTGTTTTTGCAGGGCTACTTTCCACCATTGCTCCTACAGAGTTTGCCATAATTCATAAGGACTTGAACAGAAAAGCATCTACGGTACTGGGTGGTTTAAGGTCTTGCTCATCGCCAGCCAGCAGGACGCCCAGCCACATGGACCACAACATCCCTCCCACACCAGTAGGAACTTGCCTTACTCTGAGTGGGAGCTGGGAAAGACTGCTCGTGCAGATAGCTACATGTCCCACCGGAGGTGGGGAAGCATGAGACAGTAAGGACTGGATTCAGCCCACCAAATTTTATGCATCTAAACTGTTTTACACTCAGAGAGATAACGGTGGTCTTTGCTGGGCTATATGGTGAATACCAAGCGTGTCTGGCATGTTTTTCATCCAGCCAAGCCCAGCAGGAGTCAGCAAGCGTAAGACTGATGCACTTGCTAATGCAAGTCCCAAGATCTCCTGGAATAATAGGAATAACCAATTCAGTGGTGAAACAGCCTGTGCAGTGCTACAGAGAGAGCACAAGCATGAGAGCCTCTCAGAAGAGCCATAAAAATCTGTCCCTGTGCCATCATCAGTCCCAGGAAACAAAAAATGCATCAAAGTCTATCAAGTTCTCTGCACATACTGAGCAAGCTTCTAGGTGACTTTCCATGAAGGTCCTATTTTGAGCAGTGATCAATTATGCATTTCAAGCCATATGGCACCTTCATTCCAGAAGGAAGGCATTTTGTCTTGAAATCTGTAAGCTAGAAAATCTGCTGCATCCTGACAGGAATGCAGCATTGCCAGCTATTCGCAGAAGCATAATCATTAAAAGAAAAAAAGAACCAGGATATGATTAATCAGATATCCAATTTCCATTGAAACACCCTGGAAGGGGAAATGGCCCCTTGCATGTGCTGCCTTTGAAAACAGCGTTTTTTCTTTTTTTTTTTTAATTAATCTGAGCTAGAGCTTTGATTTGTGCGTGAAACCTGACACAATATGCCACATACCCAATTCAGCAGGAGGATCTCTTCCAGAAGGGATCTCCTCCAGGCAGACAAGTAATTGAAGTCCTTTGGGGTCACGGGATATGTGACCAGAAATGACTGCACTCTTGCATACCAGCAGAAGCATCGTTCCCTTCCCAGGAACCACAGATTAGAAATGTAGAAACATACTGCTCTCCAGTGGAACCAGAACACCCAAGGCACTTTTCAGAGCCTACAGCATGAAGTGACACTACAGACACATTTTGTACAGGGAGCAGGCTGCTCCTTCTCTCGTAGCCTGCCTAGAGTCCTTCCTGATCCTTAACTACATTGGTGCAACACTCCCGGTTTAGTTCCAGCAGCTTTGTGGAAACAGTGCTGCCTCCCAGGGCTCTCCTGGCCTGCCTGGTGTGAGATAACAATGGGGTGAAGTTGAAGAGGTGCTCTAACCCATCTAGTTCCCCGCCAGCGTTAGCGCCGGTTAAGCCAAACCTATAAAAGCAGCAGTAAGCGAAAGTGACTTTGTTTTCTGCTGCAAAGCGCAATTAATCACCGGCAAAGGCCAGCAACTCTGTGGTCTCCAAAGGAAACCAAGTGGGTGACTACTCACCATAACTGCAATGCCCAGGACAGATGTAAGGACATCTGTGCCCTTGAAGCAGGCAGAACCAATAGGAGAGAATGCTTTGGAAGAGGACTCAGGGGAGAATCAAGCGTGAAGGTCAGCTGGCTACACCCTTTGCTGGTGTGTAACCCTGTGCATAACCCCAAACATTCACTTCACAGGTGCCTACAGATGCAACCCTTCTGCAACACCAGGTATCCCACTTCCAGGCACAGACGCAGCAACAATCCTTCCCTAGCATAGGGGCACAGCCTCATTGTGCTCCTACGGAGGACTTTGAAAGGACCATGGCCCACTTCCAGCGCAAGCACAGGAGGCTCCCTTTTTATAGGCTTTTCTATGAAAGAACACTCAGAGCCTTGGAAATGTTTATTAATCCCTTTCTTCCTTGTTCTGCAGGTCATTGCGGTTGTTTGGAGATACACCTAGAGCTCAAGGTCTCCCAGGAAGACATAATGAGGGCTGGCTTGCAGCAATGTTCTTTCTGTAAATACCTGCTGTGATCAAGGTTAAGCTCTTTGCGGCTGAATTGATTCTAATCTGAGCAAAGAAAGGGGGAATGTGCAGGCAAGGCTCTCCTAAGTGCCAGCACGCAAAGCTCTGCTGACCCGGAGCCCCCTGGGGATTCCCTGAGACAGGATCCCAAGCAGGAGGGTGCCTAGTTACAGTGTGAAAGAGGCTTTGCTGAAGAAAAGCTACAGCACAGACAATTATAGCCCCCTTGCTTATCGATTTCTATTACGGCATTAACAGCCTACACAGATCTTCAGTCCAACACAGTCAACACTTCCTCCTGCTTCAGGCTATCCCTTCCACACCTGTACCATTACAGCAGGCTGGCAGTTTGTACACCAACCCTAGCCGAAGCCACGTCACAACCGTTTGCATTTCTCCAGCTAGCAGGGTCTGTCGGCAGGTGGTGCTTCACGGCAGCGATGGCGCAGGCAGCACGAAGGCAGGCTTCGCGCATCAAGATTAATGCACTGGTGCGGGACTTGCCTTGCTCCCGGTGCCACACACAGCGGAGTGGCTCATCAACTCCAAGGAGCTCCATAAAGAAATCAGCGCCCCTGACAAACTGCCTCCCCCTCAGCACACATACTTCATCTCAGCGTTTCCAGAATACAGATTTTCCCAGATTTTTTGGTGCCAGGCTTCTGGAGAGGTTTCTCCTTGGTACGGGAACAGGAAAGATAGAAACTTATGGCTTCCTTTGGCTTATACACCGCTGCCAGTTCAAAGAAGCATAAACCAGGATCCCACAAGCAAGGCTAAAATAAAGATGTTTATATGGAAAGGCTTTAATTAACAATCTGTATGTTGGCAGGAATAAATTCAAGAGCATTGTGGGACTTATCCCAGGTGACTCTGGTGCTGCGGGGACTTGTCCCATAGAGCAAGTTGGGAAAACTGTTTGACCACGGGCTCAGCGCTGGTCAACGGCATGTTTTTCCACCACTTCTCAATTGCATTAGATCTCAATCAAGATCAGCTCATGGCCCTCACCAGCTCTGAGCTCACCTTACAGCTCCACTAAACATATTTTCCCCAGCTAATGCCTTACAGGCAGGGAATAGATGCCTCTGCCAATTTCGAGTTTTCAACTATCCACTGACAGCCCTTCGCTTGTCACAGCAGGAAGGGGGCAGCGCTGCGAAGCTAACTCACCATGCCGGGAGGCAGGATGAAATGCACCCATGGATCTGGATGGGATAAGGTTATCTTCTTCAGGCTGGTAAATGGTGCAAAACTCTCACCCCGGTGTTCCCTGTTAGGATGGCAATTACTGTTTCTGCAGTTTTGTGAAGGATGAAGCATGCTCTGGCCGTTTTGGTGGCTCAGCAGCACCATCGCATCTGTGCGATGCAGGGTCCTGCTGGCTACGTCGCTGTAACGCTACAGGACGACTCCAGGCCTACAAGTAACACAGAGCACTGTTCACTTCAGCCTGCCACGAAGTTTTTTGAAACTGCTTTTTCCCCCACCATCCCTCCTGCAGCAGGTCCAAAATCTGGGCCTTGGTCACTGTAAACAAAGAGATTCACCAGTGGCCCCTCCTTCAGTGTGTAACCTGAGACAGTTTATTTAAACAGCAACTATCACTCCAGCTCAATGGTCAAAATTCAATCACACAGGAATTCGAAAACTTCACCTCTTTTACTCTGTAGTAATCTGGAGGAGAGAGGTGGCATCAACTGTCTCAGGAGAAAACACGCATCTAAGTCACGAAGTGACTGTTTGGCCAACTGACAGTGCAGAGTAACATCCCAACGATGAACCCACCACCGAGAACAGCCGGATTACTCCACCGCTACTGGTGGGTTCTTTCATACCTATCAGGGATTCGCTTCACCTTGTAATATTCTGGAAGCACAGAAGCATGAAATTTGATTTTTTTCTTCTGAAGATGCTGGAGATTATTTTAATAATTCTTACTTGGCATCACTGAAAGAAAGCTCTTGTTCACTGGTTTAATATAAAGTCTTTTAATATCTGTTTCAGCAATAAAACCTCTGCTTTCTCTTCTGTAAATGTACTAATCTCACCAAAGGATATAATTTAAACTGTAGAATGAAGTACAATAAAAATATGCAGCAGCAAGGGAACATTTTTTTTCAAACAGGGATCTGCTCTAAACTATCTGCAGTCTGTTCCATCAGATCAGACCCGAGCCAACAACTTAAATCCCAGCTCCAACCACCAGTATGAAGAACAGAAAATGTTCTTTTACCCCTTCCTGGATCTCTGTGCGAACGGAGGCACAGTGGAGAGAAACAGAAGGAAAAGGACTAATAGCAGACTGCAGGAAAGGTGAGATGCATCAAACAGAGGACACTAAACAAAGGAGAAAGTGTAGAACTGCCTTGGCAAACAGTGTGTGTATCACTGTCTCTGCAGGCCCTAACCCTAAAGCTTGCAGTTTGACAGCCAGATACATAGAGAAATTATTCACTGGGTTTAAAAAAGAAAAAAAAAACAACAACAAAACAAACAGGAGGACAGGGCAGGAAATACAGTGGAAAACAGACAAATACATCCAGAAGATTTACAAATGTACTGTCTGCTTGAAAGAAATCTCAAAGGGGCTAATAGGCAAAATTATTTTGGCTTGAACTCAGTATCAATTAAGAAAGACTCATTTGCATTAGTATACATGACAGAAATACCATGAGTTATCAGAGCCAGTGGTAAGTTGCAGGAGCACCTGTCAGGGACCTTAAAGACATACTCAGACCTGATTGCATGGCCTGCTGCACTACCTTCTCAGTGCATGGGCTGCAGCTACGTGTTTTGGAATGAAATATCGTATTTCTTAGATAGATAACTTCCTATCTACCCCGGTTTTTAATGTAAAACTTTTTTTTTAAAAGAGTAAAATTGTCCAGTTATGTTTATATATACAGTTTACAGTCACTGAGAACCCAAATAAATAACATCACTGTTTCCACATCAATTTCACTCTAGAGATATTAAAAAAAAAANCTGCTTTTTCCCCCACCATCCCTCCTGCAGCAGGTCCAAAATCTGGGCCTTGGTCACTGTAAACAAAGAGATTCACCAGTGGCCCCTCCTTCAGTGTGTAACCTGAGACAGTTTATTTAAACAGCAACTATCACTCCAGCTCAATGGTCAAAATTCAATCACACAGGAATTCGAAAACTTCACCTCTTTTACTCTGTAGTAATCTGGAGGAGAGAGGTGGCATCAACTGTCTCAGGAGAAAACACGCATCTAAGTCACGAAGTGACTGTTTGGCCAACTGACAGTGCAGAGTAACATCCCAACGATGAACCCACCACCGAGAACAGCCGGATTACTCCACCGCTACTGGTGGGTTCTTTCATACCTATCAGGGATTCGCTTCACCTTGTAATATTCTGGAAGCACAGAAGCATGAAATTTGATTTTTTTCTTCTGAAGATGCTGGAGATTATTTTAATAATTCTTACTTGGCATCACTGAAAGAAAGCTCTTGTTCACTGGTTTAATATAAAGTCTTTTAATATCTGTTTCAGCAATAAAACCTCTGCTTTCTCTTCTGTAAATGTACTAATCTCACCAAAGGATATAATTTAAACTGTAGAATGAAGTACAATAAAAATATGCAGCAGCAAGGGAACATTTTTTTTCAAACAGGGATCTGCTCTAAACTATCTGCAGTCTGTTCCATCAGATCAGACCCGAGCCAACAACTTAAATCCCAGCTCCAACCACCAGTATGAAGAACAGAAAATGTTCTTTTACCCCTTCCTGGATCTCTGTGCGAACGGAGGCACAGTGGAGAGAAACAGAAGGAAAAGGACTAATAGCAGACTGCAGGAAAGGTGAGATGCATCAAACAGAGGACACTAAACAAAGGAGAAAGTGTAGAACTGCCTTGGCAAACAGTGTGTGTATCACTGTCTCTGCAGGCCCTAACCCTAAAGCTTGCAGTTTGACAGCCAGATACATAGAGAAATTATTCACTGGGTTTAAAAAAGAAAAAAAAAACAACAACAAAACAAACAGGAGGACAGGGCAGGAAATACAGTGGAAAACAGACAAATACATCCAGAAGATTTACAAATGTACTGTCTGCTTGAAAGAAATCTCAAAGGGGCTAATAGGCAAAATTATTTTGGCTTGAACTCAGTATCAATTAAGAAAGACTCATTTGCATTAGTATACATGACAGAAATACCATGAGTTATCAGAGCCAGTGGTAAGTTGCAGGAGCACCTGTCAGGGACCTTAAAGACATACTCAGACCTGATTGCATGGCCTGCTGCACTACCTTCTCAGTGCATGGGCTGCAGCTACGTGTTTTGGAATGAAATATCGTATTTCTTAGATAGATAACTTCCTATCTACCCCGGTTTTTAATGTAAAACTTTTTTTTTAAAAGAGTAAAATTGTCCAGTTATGTTTATATATACAGTTTACAGTCACTGAGAACCCAAATAAATAACATCACTGTTTCCACATCAATTTCACTCTAGAGATATTAAAAAAAAAAAGGCAGCTCTACTTGGATAAATGAACATATTCTTAATGAAAGATTCCCAATTAAATGACGAAATTAAGTTAGGTGAACACGGCTGGCATGGTAAATAAAAGCAGAATCACTACCTGACTCGTGTCAAGAACTACTCTCCCAACAATGATGAAAGTTAGAAGACTGAAAAAAACGCCACTCCTGTACCTAAGTGTTTTCTACAGCAGGGTGAGAAGGAGATTACCCCAAAGATGGGGATCAACACCAGTATTTAATGAAAAGCAATTTGCAAATACCGTAACGGCTTTATTTTCACCTGATAAGTAACTGTGTAAGCATATTAGCAATGCCCACGTAAGATTAATCTATAGTTCAAGATCCACACAACACAGGAGGCTTTTTTGTCTTTTTAAACTAATACTTTGCTGTCCTGTTCTTAGAGAGATGTGGAGAACACCTCAGGCAATAATTGCTTTCTCCCAGGCAAAACATTCTTACAGATCTTTAAGAGCAGGCTAGAGAAGTTAAAAGAAAAAAGTTAAGAAATACTTGAGGAAAGTAGAGAAAGGCAGTACTCCTGCTCATTTCAAAAATCTTATTTTAGGAAAATAAAATTTTGGAAAACAGGTTCCTTCAGGAAACACTTCCTATTGCAGCACGAACAGAATGTACAATGTGTACTACATTATGAGATATGCTTTCCACACATGAGGAGTAAAGATGTCTTTCTTCATTACAACTTCTCGGGTTTTGCTTCCGATTTCTCATCTATCAGATCTTTAAATCCCAATTTTTCCAGTGGTTCATTAGCCATAAGTTGCCTAAGTTAAAAACAAAAAACAACAAAAATGTTACGCAGAACACGTCTATAATGAAGAGAATAGCAGCATTTTCTGTTTCACTTAATATCATTTACTCTCAAAATCTGTTCTATATCAATTTACTCTAAATCCAAGGCATCCATACAGAGTGACTGCGGCCTGGCAAAGCCTCAGAAACTTCAGTTTTGAGAAAGGAACATTCAGGGATACTTTTTTTCCTTAACAGTGGTTTTCCAATTAAATGTGTTGCTTCCCGATATTAGATATTGAATAAGAATTTCCTCAGAAGCTGACCCGACTCTTGGTTATCTTTAATTAAGAGACTCTCGTAAGAGCTTCCCAGAATCCCACCTGTGCCATTTACCAGATTTTTAAGCGACTGTGGTTTAGGACAGCATTCATGGTACCATTATACTTTACCGTAGCGATTTTCAAACCGGTTTGGATTTGCAGCCTTCCTCACCACTAGCCCACGCAGTGTACACAAGTGTCCTTGAATTTAAGTGCACTTAATAATGCCCTCTGTGCATCTCCCAACGAGCTCCCTGACTCACCACAGAACGGAGGGCATTGCAAAGCAACGCAAGAATGGAAACATCCCTAGAAAACCAACCGCCAACACTTTTTTCACTTGAACTGAGGCACAAGTTAAACCTTTAACTCGTAACCGTAACTAGGAAAAAAAAAAAAAAAAAGAGCTTCAGATTGAGAAAGACGGTTGTGCACAGCGGAAGCTGGCCAGGTCCCGCAGTTACCCGGCCCTTCGGGATGGGCACCTACACCACACCACAAATACAAGCCAGGTAACCAGCCGAAGCTGCAGAGGACACCTGTTTGTCACACGGACACGAGCTTCCCGCACGAACGGCTCCACTGCGGGAGGTTCCCCGCAAAGGGACCCGCGCCGCTCCCCCAGCCCCGGGGGCCGCCCCTCAGCCCCACAGCCCCGGGGGCCGCCCCCGAGGCCCCCAGCCCCCGCCGCCGGGCCGGGCGCCACTCGCCT
Source organism: Steatornis caripensis (assembly GCA_013398225.1). Classification (NCBI taxonomy): domain Eukaryota; kingdom Metazoa; phylum Chordata; class Aves; order Caprimulgiformes; family Steatornithidae; genus Steatornis; species Steatornis caripensis. The sequence goes on from VZSC01001218.1 coordinate 16,575, forward strand.
CTCCATGCGGCACTCCAGGTAGGCCATGGCGCGCTGGCGGCAGGCTCCGCTGTCGTAGCCGCTGCCGCGGAGACACTCCATGAACCGCTCCTTGAAGGCGCTGCACTCCCCTGCAAGAGACAGCGAGCGCTGCGCTACCGCGCTACCGCCCGGCTCTGGCGGCGGCGCCCGGCCCGCGTGCCCCTGACCCGGGCGGCGGAGAGCCGAGGGGAGCGGGGGGAGGCCCGGCGCTAGGCCGCGCGGAGGCCAGGCCTGCGTTACCGCACCGAAGTGATCCAGCGGGAAGGCGCCCTTGTCCGGCGGCCGCGGTGTGAAGCTCTTGCTGCCGAAGTTCATGGCGGTGGACATGGCGGC
>VZSC01001218.1:17494-181858 GCA_013398225.1 Steatornis caripensis
GGGGGGAGGTGTCGCCACGGCAACGCAATAGGGCCGCTGCGGGCGGGGCGGGAGTGACGTCACTGCCGCAGGCCTCGGCCGCCGGCGCGGGTCACCGTGGAGGCGCCGCCGCTGCCCGCCATGTTGGCCGGGGCCCGCGGGGAACGGTGGCGTCGGTCCGTGCTGAGCGGGACGGTCGGGCCGCTGGCGTTCCCGCTGTGCTTCCGCCGGCCCCGCATCCAGGGCTCGCTCAGCCTCTGCGAAATAAAGCGGCTTCTTCTCATAAAAACCTTGCCATTTCCCTGTTTCACCCTCAGACTCCGCGTGGCCAGGGTGGGAGCGGTGGTCGCGGGCAGCCTCGCGCGTGAGTTCGTTTGGAAATGAAGGGGAAAAAAGCAAAACCCAGACAGTGGCGTGAGCAAATTTATCCGGGATCCAGCCTCAGCCGGGTCTCTCCTGTTTCTGTCCAGGAGCTGGCGAGCAGGGCCTGGGCTGAGGCTGGCGCCTCCTTCCCCGTCCCCACGAAGAACGAGTTCCTCGCCCGTCGCTGCTGAGCACTGGCTCTTGACTTAAAACACCTTTTTCAGGACATGGCTCTGGCTGGCCGTGTGATCTGAGAGCCCTGGGGATCAGCAGGCAGAGCTGAGGCACCCCGGCAGGCGTTTTCCTTAGAAATCCAGCAGGATTTCGGAAGAGCCATCCCTGTCCCGCTGCAGGGACGTGGACTCCGCCATCGGCCGCCCGTGGCGGCAGCGACATGATTGCCCGTCCCTCGTTAATCCTCACGGTTTAGCGCCTGTGCGCAGACCTGACGGACAGCGCCAAGTTATTTTATGCCACCTACAAGCGATGGGCGAGCAGGCGGCTTCCCACCATGCATCGTGAACGCCAATGAGGCCAGTAAAACCAAGGCCAGTAAAACCAAGGCTAGTAAAGCCAAGTGGTCGTTGGCAGATGCTTGCGAAATGGTGAACTTCAAAATCCTCAAGACAGATAACCAAGGCAAACACCCCTTTTGCCCCCAGGTTTACAGTACGCTCTCTGGAGAGCCTCAGATCTCATCCTGAAAGGAGGATGAGAAATGGCATTAATTTAACCCACCCGAGTGTTAACCGTGGATTACACCATTAGAGTCTTTTTTCTTCTTTGCCCATAGCTGCAATTGGTTTAAGATGGTCTTTCATCTGTTTAAAGTTGATTTTCTTTTAATTAAATGACTGAGATAAGTAGAAAGAATTCAAAGCTGGGGAAAAAAAAAAGAAATAGCTGCGATTGTTAAGGACAGCCATTATGGAAATATTACCTGCAGCCCCATTTAAAGTGCATTTTGTTTATGCTTTGATTGCTTTCTTATTACAGTATTGAAATTGCAAATGGAAAATTACACCATGTCCTATTACATAAGCAACTGGTTTACACAGCCTGAAATATAAGGTTTTATTTATTATGTTTTCAGGGCTATGAACAATAGATGTTTTTTATTATATGGTAAACAGTACTTTTCCACTTGACTTCGTTATAACAGTTAACAGTAAAAGGGAGACACTCCTTTTTCATAAATACATGCAGCGAACAGTTTCCCAGATCTCAGAGGATTGAGCAGCAGAGAAGCAGCTTTGGTTTATCTGGACGAGTTTAACCGAAGTGCCAAGGCACCTGTTTTTAGCAAACTGCCCAAATTACATGCCTCAGTTTCTGACACAGTGGTTGACTCGCTGATGTGACGAAGGAAGAAATCAAAAGAAAAGATATGCAGGGATCCCACAGTGGAATTATTTGCAAATAGGCAGCAACAATCCTATGCAAAGGCTATACTGACTTGCTGTATTATATTATATCCAGATGTTTTGATTACCTATTAATTAACTCGGTGTCTTTCTTTGGAGTCTTAAATTTTGCGGTTACCCAAATTCAGGTCAGGTATAGTAGCAGGTGTTTGGTTATGCTTACTTAATGTTTTTATTGCAAATGTCTGTTGTATCTTCTAGAGTTTCCTTTAAAGGTAGTTTGTCTTAGAATCTAATACATGTGCTTTAGCAGTTTAGTATGTATTTTTCCCAAGGAGATCAAATGAAACCCCCATTAGATAATCAGTGTGAAGACAAAAAGATCTCATTTGCAGATTAAGCCGACTAGTTCCAAAATATTTCAATAAAAACAGTGCCACAAAGAGCAGTGCCACAGACAGGGAATTAAATGCTTTTCACGTATTATCTTTCAAAGAAGCGAGAGACTTTCACGGCACCAGGGAAATCTGAAATAGCTGTTTCAGTTAAAAGGTGCCCATTGTACAAGGGAGATCAGATAATTTGTAAAGCATCCAGTGTTTTACAGTATCTCTGGTCTGGATTCCTGAACCCTTTCCAAAGATTGGAAAGCTCAAAGTAGAAGGCTCCCCAAACTAGGGGAAATCTTGGATCTTCCCATTTCAAGTTATACAACTTGATAGAGTAAAAAAAAAAACCCTTTGCTTGAATCAGAGCTGTTAGTCATTAATTATGGACTAAAGTAACATTTAAAAAATGTTTGCTCTTTTACAATGTTGTCAGATCACACTGAAATCTTATTTCACTTTTGGTGATTATCCATCAGCTGTACAAACGTACCTTCAGAAGGAGTTTTTACACACTTAGCATTACTTTTGGAAGCACCAAATTGAATAATACGTCAGAGCAGAACATTTGTTCCTTTTTACGGGCAGGGTAAAGTCCAAGTCTCTCATTATATCTTCTCCCTCCGCATGCTGCATCTTTTAAGAGCCTACAGATTTAAATTATCAGGTAGTTAATTTGAAAATAACTTACTGACAAGCTGTGAAAGGCTTTCAGTAAAGTACTACGGGATTTTGTAGCTTGACTTGGGATAGCTGTAAGAAATTAATCAGTTGAACAAGACCAAGCACATTCAGGCGCTGGAATTTGTGCCCTTGAGAGTGCTGTTCCCAGCCCAGGCACAGAACACACCTCAGAGAAACATCCTTCCAGGATCACTCATTCCTACGCCTCACCCTTGCACAGCAAGCACACCGCCAGCTCTTACATAAGGTCTCTTGCTACATCACTGCCACAGGCTGTTGTAAACCATTTTTCTCCCTTTCAATTCAGGTTCCTAGACAAGCAAAAATGCAGAATATTGCCAGAATAGTCTGGGGAACGGGGGTTTCTGTTGTGGATGATTAATGAAATATTATTGTTTTGCACTTACAGGGAAATCACAGTTTCATGCCAGTAAGGTCAGGGCCTTAATATGTTATGTGCTGTACAAAGATGTACAGAATGATAGATCATTTTCTGCTATGACCGAGGCAAAGCCTCTTCAGGTGAGAGGGGGATGTGGTAGAAATAACAACACAAACTTTTTTCTTACACTGCTAGTTGCAATTCTGGTATGTGTAAATCCACATCTCTATCTGCATCAAGACAGGGGTCCCAAAAGTAAGACGCTGGGACCCTGGCTCTGTAGATAACTACCAACTAATCATCCATCGTGATATGCCCCAAATTGCCCTTGGATTAATTTCTGCAATACGGTGTTGACATAGACTGATGCTAGAGACCCAGAATTAAAAGATCCTTGTAGCTATGTTGAGGCACTTGATCAATCGTATTTTGAAAAGAAGTGCTTCATAACCTGACCTCCTCAATGCTAACTTCCCAGGTCAGGCTGCCTTGGCCTGTTGGCCTAAGTGTGGGGTCTGGAAGATCGTGCTTCTGGCTGTTGTCACAATGGATTGTACTGCAAATAATTTTATAGATATTCATATTGTAAAGTACATTGCCAGCACCAAATCCCAGGATCTCCCATGTATTTTGTCACTGAGAGAGGCTCATGAAGGAATGGCATCTATTCTGTCCAAGAACAAGGCTTTAAAAAGCAACAAAGTTCCTGAGAACGGTTTGTTGCTAAAAGGGGTAAATGCTTAACATGCATGGGAAATACTGTCACCTTAGGCTCTGCACAGAGGCAATGCACTAATCCCATGCACAGATTTTTTTATTTTATTTTTCCAGTGATCAGACACATCATATACAATCCTTCAGCTCAAAGCATGGAAAAAATACCCAAGAACGTTTCATTGAAAATTTGCGGCAAAGTAATGATTTTTAAAAGTATTTTTCAGGAGTCTTTCTTCCCAAAGTAGATGTGCAACACACACTGATTTGACAGATAAAGGAAAAGAAATGCAATACAAGTTATTTGTATCAAAATGAGCACAGTGAACACTTGAGATACTGATAACCACCCTGTAGTGATCCTGTAGAAATACTGACTTGCAGCGTGGGAAGAACCAGGTGTAATCCAATAAAACAATGCAATAATTATGAAAAATGAAAAGAGGTCAAAGTCGGAAAGCTTTTGATTTCTTTTTGCACTGGCATTTGTCAAGGTGAGCAAAATCCATTAGCAAGGAGCAGCCTGAGTTTTAACACATCTGAGTCTTTAAAAATGTTAATGTTTAACAGGGTGTGCTCATGCTGTATATATCCCTGGTAACAATCCGCAGGCTGATAGGCATCTCTTGAGGTTGTAAATCAGTGGCAGAGCCTTGCAAGGCACACAAGCACTTGCTGTTCGCTCTCATGGTTTATTATGTTATCAGAACTCATTGGCTGAATTATGGCCTTATAACAGCTCTTTCTCTGCATTATCCTACCATTACTGTAACATTATTAACCTATGTCCCATTAGAAGATTATATGTCCTTCTCCAGGTGAGCACACAGAAGTTAGATGACTCTCTGGCTGTTTAATTTACAGGCTCGTTTTCTAGGAGGAACTCATTATTTCCCTGAGCTATGCCCGCAAAGTCCGCTTACCTGAAGATGATATCGGTTCTGGCTTGGGCTGGTAGAGAGACAAAGACACGTGAGCAGGGAGCAACATTTTCTCCCCAGTCCTGTGTGGGATGCCTTACCTGCAAGCCAACAACGCAGTTGTAGGCCGTGTTCCGGACTGCATACTGGAAGCCAAGGTATGTGAGGAAGAAATGGAGGTGAGGACATCACGTTAGTTCTATTTTAAAACAGCAGTGATTCCCTCCCTCTAGAGAACTCATCCGTCATTTCCCACAGTGCACACATCAGTCCAGCAGGTTGCAAGTCCATGGGCTCGTTACTTGAGAAAGGATTTCACCCTATATTATCACCAGGTACAACCTGGAGTTTTAAACAGTCTGAAAGCCCTTGAGAAGGCACACTTACTTTCTGTGGCCATAGCCAGCTCTACTCCCAACAGAGCAGTAGTGGCTACGTGTAAACAGCAACAATAAATTTCATCCCTTGATACCCAACTGGGCCCACGTAGGGTTTTTTCCTCACGCTGACTGCAATTTATAAAGTCTCAAGAGTCCCAGTGGTCACTCCACTTGCTCAGAGAAGAGTCTGGCAGGAAAGGGTATTCTTGGAAATGTCTGGGAGAAGAGGGTGCAGACCAAGACCTCGTCGTTGTGCAGCAAATCTTGAGATGGACATGACCATCCATTGCCCTCCTTTCTTTGCCCACCCTGCCTAGTCCTCTTCCGCACAGGGTAACTCCCCCTTGTGAAAAACGCTACTCCTGATAACGAGCCTTGGAGAACAGGCAGACGTGCAGGCACCTTTTTCCTGTAAATCTAGTTAGAGTTTATTGATTCTCCTTGCCTTTGGCTAATGTACTTTTATTATTATTAATAAATAATCATCATTTTTCCATCAGTGGAGCCTGCACCCGGGAGCCTTGGAAGATTCTAGCAAAAGTATTATTAAAACTAAAGATTTCTAAAAGGTTGAACAACAGCACGGCCCTGTAATCTGACAGAATCTGCAACTGGGGAGCAAAATATCCCCGCCTGAGAATATGTGATAGAGCATCAAATTGGCTCCTTCCCCTCTGAGCCACCATTTAAGACTGTAGCCTCCTGTTCATGATCACTTCTGCTTTGTTGTCATCCGCCAAGGATGCAAAGGGTGCGGGTGGCTCTTGGGGAGCCCAGGCACGCAGGCTCTTGCAGGACCCTGCCCTGGCATGGTGCATGACTCACTGCACTGGCAGTGCCAAAGCTGCTGCTGTGTGCTCCTCCTGGCTGGCAGCCGCTCTCCAATAGCTGCCCAGGCAGCCTCCGTCCTCCATCCTCTGCCTGGCTGGCTGCAGAGCCTGATACTGGCTCCTCCCAGATTACAAAGATCCAGGATCTCTTTCCCAGTCTAGGCTGAAGGGTTGCCTGGAGGGGATGGTTTCTCCTAGAGGATTGCATGCATCTGCCCATAAAGAGGTAGGATAGCTGGGAAGCAGTCATCACCAAACTCAGAGACAGAGACAGATATCCAGGCACACAGTCCTCTGGACAGTTAACTGCAAAATAGTGACTGAAGTGGTTTCAGGGGCATTTGGGATTGCCAGTGAAGGATTTTTGGGGCAAAGATCAATAACAGTGTCAGCAACGAAAACACTGCGTTGCTCAAGGAGACGATTTCACTGGGGTGGCAGGAAAGCAAAAAGAATCAGAGCCGTCACCTGTAAGAGGACCTACTCCCGTCTGCAATCCGGAGTTAGCACATCTTCATGCCACCACCGTTCCAACTCCTCCTTGGTCAGCTTTATCTTCCCTGAGGACTTCTTGCCAGCTGCACCCTGGGCCATGCATTATTGTGGGCTTTCCCTCCCGCGTCCTGCCTCCTCCATTGCATCACCAGTGGTCCAGCTGAGTCCTGTGACCTGGCACCGCGACAGCAGTCCAGCACGGGTCCTGTCCCTTAATTCCGCCCCTGAAATCACGAGGACCACAACATGCCCGTAACACAGATTATCACTGGAAAACAAACACCTTGCCTCAGTGTTGTAGATGAAATAGGAGCTCCAGATTAAGATAATCCATGTTTCAGAATAAAGTAGGGCGCTTTATTTGGCAGGGGGGAAAAAAAGTACATCTGGTCTAAACGGAAGTAAACAAGACCTCAGAGTCCTTTTCTCTGTGTAAAGCCACTTCCCCAGAAGGTGTGTTCAGGCCGTGACAGAAGGGCTATAAAGGGACTCCAAGATGCTCAGCCCCACACTTCGATTTAGACATGGCATTGCAGAATTTGCTGCAGTATGTGGGTTCTAGCTCGCTGCTCTGTTTGGCAGCAGGGCTGATCGCTCTCCTTTACTTTCTTACCAGCTCGAAGAAGTCGGTTTGCAATTTGCCTCCTGGGCCACGACCTCTTCCTCTGATCGGAAACTTGAATGTCGTGGACCTGAAAAAGCCGTTCCAGTCGCTGACAGAGGTAGGGTCCGAGCAAGCAGGCACGAGGAACACGTGCGATTCCTGAAGTGAGAAATGCAACCAGGGAAACGGAGATGCCATTGTGTTTGCGTTGTGTGGAGGGCGGAAATGAGGTATTTGTGATATGGGTAGGCTGGCAGAGTGACTTTACCTTCAGAGGTGCATTTATAGATATAATACACACATTCCTTCCTTTATACACACAAGCGCAGACCCTCACGCCTTGCAATCGGCTCCACATTGTTGGTATTTCGAGCCCCTCAGAGGCTGCAGGTGAAAAACTCGTGTTGGGCCAGTCCACTGACAGATCAGGACTATTTGCCACCAAAAGATGTCTCACTGCAGACAGACCTCTCCTGCTGAAGGTAGGTAGGAAGGGAGAAAGGAAGGTATCATCCCCACAGCAGAGGAAATAGGGTCATATGCATATTTATTTCCAAAGCTAATTATATCCCTGCAATGCAAAGCTCCGCTCTGCCTCCCCAACCCTTCCCCTGCACACATACACTTAAATTTAAGACTTGATGCGTGGCTTTTATATGTCTAGGTAAACAAATTCCTCTTTCTTATGCAGCTCCATGTATACTTTTATTTCTAAAAGAGAAAAAAAAAGACTTAATATTATAAACCCAGGTGCAATGTTTGTTTCAGGAAGTGTCTGCTGTGTTCCCGTAGTGAGCAGGGTGGGGACAAGTCAATGTGAATTCAGATTTCTTCTGGTTGCTGTAGAGACAGTTGAGGTGCGGTGAGTGACCTGTCACAGACCCTGTATGTGTGCTTACTGGACATCAGGACAGGGGAAACCCAGTCCCCGGTGAAGTCCTTCAGCCCACCTGAACAGCCGCAGCGAGGGGGCAGTGCGGACACTGAACTTCTCCAGTTGGTCATAGAAGAAAGGGCATCCTGGGCTGCAAAAGTACAGAATTCCTATAGAAGTCCTGCAGTGTTCATCTGCCTTGATTTACATTGCAGAGGATTGTGCAGAGCATGGTTTGGATGGGCTTCTGGCCCTGAGCTCCCATCTGATCATAGGAACGTTTGAGGGTGCCGGTATGGAAGAGCAACCATTTTTGGTTGTTCTGGGGGATTTTTATGATACAGATGTCACACGAAGGCACCAGACTCATTTCCTATAATCTGCCAAGCAGCTTTCTTTAGGCTTTCAGGCCTGCCACATCCAATATTTGTGTTGCTGAGAAAAAACAGGTTTGATGCCAAGAAGTACTAATGCAAAGAAATGACCAAAGGAAGGCTAGGAGATGGCTGTGATTCCCTGCCCCTGGCTCTGCCACACACTCTGTGAGCTGCCGAGGATGAAAGAACCAATGTTAATGTTATCTCCCAAGCCGTCAAATCACCGTTTGATGAAAACAAATTCAATTTGTCTGGTGTAATAACAGGAGCTGCTTCTAATCTGAAATTCAATTTTCGGAATGTATCTAATGCATAGCAAATGGTAACCCAGGCACATCGGAAACAAGAAGACATTTGGAGCGGATGGCTTGCAGTGTGTTTAAACGCAGTCTAAAATACCAAGTGAATGATTAGATTGTCAAAGCCACCCTTCTGTGTAACAGATGAGTCATATTTAATTTGCTATAAAAGCCCAGCGCTTCTGTGACATTATCTACAAGAATATGCTTCCTACTTGGTTTTAAGTTTCTGGTGGCCAGCAAATAATTTTGTGATGACTGCAACACTACTCACCTTGCCATAATTAGAGACAAGTGCTGTCCTGAAAGAAAGAGTTACTGTTTAGCTTTGTTTTTGTAGTGTTTGTGGCTTCAGCCTCAAACATGTGTGCACGCCCGCTTGCCTCGGGTCACCAGCATTAAAATAAACAGGCCTGCCTGCTACAGCATTTTCTAACCAGCCTCCAAATGGTGGTATGGCTATGCTGGCCTGTTACTGCAGAACACCACAGGAATGCAAAGGCATTTTATTGGCTTCTCTGATAAGAGCAGTGATAGCAGACACCTTGTTGTGCAAACAGGGTGCAAGCAGAGATGCTGGCAATTGATAGTTGTTGCTCATTAGTTGCATTACAGCAGCATCTGGAGACTTCAGGCAAGGCTGGGAGGCTCCTTTCAGGCTAGAAACCACCTGGGGTGGCTAGTGCTAGCATTTGGGTCCAGATCTGGATTTGAATGAACGTATTTATTCACCTTGACAGCTCTCCAAGATATATGGCAACGTCTTCACTGTGCATTTTGGACCCAGGAAAGCTGTGGTTCTGGCTGGATACGAAACCATCAAGGACGCCCTTTCAAATCACGCTGAAGAATTTGGAGAGAGGGCAGACATACCCATATTTAGGAAAATGACACAAGGAAACGGTAAGTTAGTTGGCTGGTTAGTTGTTACACAGAAGTTGGTGGCTTTTGGTCAGTTAGTTTTTGTAGTTTATCTATGTACATTATATTCTTTTACAGCAGAGAGTATCATCTTCTTACAGAGTGCTTTTTGTTTATATAACAGTCTACCAAGCAGCTTTGGTACCAGTGTGTAAGAAGGTCTTACAACCGTTTATTAACCACAGGTAACATAAGGATGTTACACCTTTATTTTAGGCATAGCATTCAGCCACGGAGAGCTATGGAAAACTATGAGAAGATTCACCTTGTCCACGCTGCGAGATTTCGGAATGGGAAAGAGAACCATTGAGATCCGAATCCTGGAGGAAGTAAATTCTCTTATCAAATATTTTGAATCCTATCACGGTGAGTGTCAAGGCTTTAGTCCAGATACCAAAAAACATGTCTAGCGGAACAATAAAGATTAATGGAAGTTTAACTCTGAGCAAATGGTGTCTCATGGTTAAAGTTCAGCATCAAGTAGGTTATTAAACCAAGGCCTTAAAACATTGAAACTGAGTTCCCTGCTATGCATTCTGGGTGGTGAATGAGTTTTTCCTTTGGGAGCTCAGGACTACGTTTCCATAGGGAACTAGACTGAAATGAGCATTATCAGATTGTCATTGGTTTTCATTGCTTGAAATACAGGGAAACCATTTGATACGAAGATGATACTCAACAATGCTGTATCCAATGTCATCTGCTCTATATTGTTTGGAGAGAGGTTTGAATATGATGATCCTGTATTTCTAAATTTGCTGAAGCTGATGAATGAAAATACCAAGCTGTTGGGCTCCCCTATGGTGCTGGTAAGAGCTTGATTTTATGTTTTAGCTTTTAGGTTTTTGAGGGATATCCGGTTGCCTGCGTTTATCCTCCTGGCCTCCCACATCTTGCTTCTTGAGAACAAGAACATTATCAGCCAGCCAGCCTGTACGGAACACATCTGCGGTTCTGTATCCGGAACGCACAGATTCCCAGGTCCCTGCCCTTAGTCTGTGAAGGTTATTAGTAAAAGAAAGAAAAAAGAAGGAACTATTTTACCCTCTTCGAAGAGCAGAAGCATGATACGATCTCTCGTATCAGAGCTCAGCCCTGAAGTGCCATCTCAAATCTGCCTCCTTCTATTACACCTTCAGTAACTGAGTTCTGCCTTCCCTAGAACCAGGTTTGACAAACTTCTTTTTCTTTTATTTTGGCCACTGAAACTCAATCTTAGCAAACAAAGAGCTGATATAAGCACATTCCTTCCTGATGCAAAGCTTCTGCTTTGAACACCAGTGCAGTTGTCTTTCTGCGCCGCGCTGAGGTCTGCGGCTGGCTGTAACTCCAGACTAGCTAAGCCCAAAAAGCACCACCCGAGCACAGGTCAGAGTTACACACTGCGTGCAGACACTCTCCCAGGATGAGACACCAGCTAACAGCTAATGTCAGGTGTTTGTTTAACTGTCTGGCAGGGCAGCTAGTGGTCTCCTTGAAGATGTGCACACCTCTCATGGGATGATGGGCGTGGGACCCCTCCTTTCTCCTGAGACCATGTACGTCCATATGACGTACTGCAATGCTGTGCTCAGTGCAGCTCCTAGGAGCAGCGTAGTTAGGTTAGCTCGTTGCTGTGCCTAGGCTAATTGGCTTGGAAAGAACCATGTTGACACAGCAATATTGTCTGTCTGTGGAGGTGACCAGTTCAAGAGACACCCCGAGGGCTTTGCCTGGAATAAGTACAATGCTCACATTCCCATCTTTCACATCTGAGACGCTCTGTTCCACCACCTACACAGCTGGAAGCCCTGAAAGATTAAGCTGATGAGTCTCCCAAAAGTCATGGCAAGGACTCGCGCAGAGGTATAACTGAGAACACTCTATTTCTGCAGCAAATCATAGCTGCTTGGACTGTACAAGTGAATGTGGGGGAATTATAGCCTGAAACGTCAGGGCATGGGACAAGGGACCAGCAGTGCGATTTGAGATACCAGTATGTGTTCAAAATGCCAATTAACAGTAAGACTTCTCTTGCTCCACAGTTATATAATTTCTACCCGTCCCTTGGATTTCTCTCCGGAGCTTCCAGGACTGTGCTACAAAATGTCAGCGAACTGAACGCTTTTCTCCAGAAGCTCTTCCAGGAACACAAAGCAGAGTTCAATGAAAATAACTTAACAGGCTTTGTTGATGCCTTTCTGATGAAGCAACAACAGGTACTTTAAAGCTAAGTCTCAGACTCTTTCTATTCTCTTAGCTCTGACTTATTATTAAGACTGACCATCTGTCGGGGACCAGGAGTGAGTGGAAACAGAAGAACCGCAGTGAGCAGAATATAGCAAAGCTCATACTTACAGTGAGCTGTGCTGTACTCGCTCCATTGCTCCACTGAAACTGCTGGTTAAAGGGACCTAGTTGTCAAGATGTCCCATTTGGGTGAAATAAGTTACCACTCAGCACACGTAAGGAGGACATCATCCCAAACCTTCCTGCAAGAATGGTACAGTGATAAACTTCATTGCAGTAACTAAATTCCAAATAATCTAATAACTGGACCCAGGGACTGCACATACGCTTGGGACCAGACAAATTCCATACACCATAGGCCCTAATGCTAAAATACTAAACTTTTAGTTTTCCATAGCATATAAAGTCACAAAAAGCTAAAATGCAGATAAAAAATGGTGGCAACAACAGTCACATATTGGTATCACTTGCTGTAGAACTTTTGGCCATTACCTGTCTGTTTTGAAGGAGTCAAAGAAACCCCACACTATGTTCAACAATGGAAACCTGTTGTTTTCAACCCTGGACCTCTTTGCCGCTGGGTCTGAGACTACTTCTACGACTGTGCGCTGGGGTCTTCTTCTGATGATGAAATACCCAGAAATTCAGAGTAAGGCTGAGAAGTCTTCTTGTACAATATACTGTCGCATGCTTAAGGCTTTAGTTATGGAAGGGAGTGGAACTCATTCAGTGTTGCCTAGAGTAATTATTCTGACTACTTTGAGAGAGATAACAACCATTGACTTTACAAAGGAATTTTATTCTGCTGGATTGCAATAAACCAGCCCAGCCAAGTGGGAGAGGCTAAGGGCCAGTCTACAGTTACAGTAAAGCTCCCCCATCGTTATTCTCCTGCAGGCTATGGGCTTACGTCACTAAAGGTCTCCTCAGGAGCTGATTCTGATCTGGTTTCTGTTGGAGGCTGTGGGGTAGCAAAGGTGTGTGATCAGAACCAGGCATGGGGTGTACTGCAGTGACTCCGTTCAAGCTCCCTTTGCTCAACAACAAACCTGAAATAACCACGCTATGCCCTGACTTACCCATTTCTGCTCTTCTCTAATGTGCCTCACTCTAATGTGCCTCAAAGTTTTCCCTTTTCTTTATCTTGGCCAAACCGAAGGCCATTTCAGTTGCAAGATAAGAGGGTTATCAGCTTCTTAATCCTTTCCTCCCTCCCTCCAAGGAAAGATTCAGGAAGAAATGAACCACGTCATTAAACCAGGAGAGCTGCCTAAGTTGGAGGACCGGAAAAAAATGCCTTATACAGATGCAGTGATACATGAAATACAAAGGTTTGCCAACATTGTCCCAATGGGTGTATCACGATCAACTCCTACCGATGTGAATTTTCGAGGCTATGTGATTCCCAAGGTGAGCTTTGAGGCTAGCAGCTTACACCGCACAGATTCCTTACAGTTTTATTTAAAGCAGACGAGAAGAAAAATATAAAAATCTAAAGATAGTGTGATGTGTGATTTAATCTACGATGTGATCCTTTGTCTTGGATCCACGATAGCTGTTATAAACATGCACTAGACTGGGTCTGTTACAGCTGTTTGAATCCAGACTAAGCAGAGGGTTTAATTAAATCACAGTGGTTTGAATCTCTTTATGCCAAATGTGGAACCTCTACTTCAGCATCTTTCTTGAAAGATCTGACTCTGTGAGAAGGGAATGTTTTGTGGTCCAAAAAGAGAGCAGCAGCTACTGATAACAGGCAGAGGCACCGTGAGGCAAGAAAGCATCCCCCAGTTTTGTTTGCCATGGCTCAGACTTATTTCCCTCTTCACATTAGGAAAAAGAAAGCAGCCTGGCTCGACTAGGAAAGTGATCTGCTCTAAACAGCTACTGTGAGTTTCTTTGATACCTTTCAGGGTACGGAGATTATTCCGCTGCTGACCTCCGCTCTGAATGACAAGTTACACTGGAAAACCCCGGATCAGTTCAACCCTTCCCACTTCCTTGATGCCGATGGGAACTTCATTAGGAGAGAGGCATTTATTCCATTCTCCATAGGTGAGAGGGGCAATGTGTGCATCACCTGGGGCTAGGTTAATAGCACAGTTCCCACTGATTCCAGGCTAGTGTGAAAGTTGGGGACACAGAACATAGGATGAGGGATTTCTGGTCGTTTGTCCTGTCAACCATTGCTGTAGGTAACCTTTCTTGGAAGATCTGGGAGACACTGATCTACCCATAGTGACTGAATGGCCTCACACACCTACAGGCTTCTGTGTGGTTTGAGACCAAGTCAGTAGCACCTCTAATATGTGGAGAGAAGGAAGGAAAAGTTTCCTACCTCAGCAGCCTGCTCTTATGGACTGTGCATCCAGTTTAGAAGGTCTCAGACATCAACGCTAACAGTTACAGTGCTGATCATTTACTTCTCTCCTGGTTGTGTTCAGGACGAAGGGCTTGCACTGGAGAAGGACTGGCCAGGATGGAGCTGTTCCTCTTCTTTGCAGGCTTGCTCCGCAAGTTTGTTTTCCAGCCTGCTCCAGGAGTGGATAAGTCAGACCTAGATCTCACCGCTGATGTCGGCTTTACCTTGAACCCCATGCCTCACCTGGTTTGCGCTGTGCCCTGTGAATGATCAAACAACATGGAGTAATGAACACTTCACGCTTGAAAGCACATCTAGTTACAGGGGGAAAAAGCTGTCTGTACCTGAGCTTTAGGAGAAGGAAGACACCGGGCACTGCTATTTTTCTCTCATTCATGCCATTCTTTCCAACAGCTCTTGCGGTGTCTGTATAATGCAAACCCTTCAGACACCCCTGAATACTGCTCTCAGAAACAGTGTGATTCTTTCCTGGAACAGCACATCAGAGATGCAGTTTTCAGGGCTGTTTGAAAGAATGAATTGGCTTCAAGTCTCCTCTATAGATGTAACCCATCAGAGGCTGTTCCCTGAGAGCCTCCATGGGGGATTTCTCAGCCCAAAGTCCAAGCTCTATAGCAGACCTGATTATCCACGGCCCAGCTGGAGACAACAGACAATGGATCTAGAAATCTCCCCAGGACAATTGTTCAGCTGAGCCTCAGACTGAGCTTCCATTGTGCGATACAACCGCCTTATCTTTATTAGAGTCCCAGACACACGGGTGTAACATGGGCTGATGCCAAGAGCCAGGCACGGGACAGTTATCAGAAAACATCTAAGTGGTTTGGGAAGAGGGTTCATTCCAACTCACACTAGGCACTTTATGCTGCAGAGCCCATTTATGACAGGACCAATCTAGCAGCTTTCTGCTTCTGCTAAGAAAGGCATTTCTACCACTCCCTCACCTCTCCTGGCTTCGTGCTGGCTCTGGCCCTTGTCCCATCCCTTACTGGCCCATCTTAGATCCCTAAACTGTCAGAAAATGACCAGCCACAGAAAGTGAAGAGTTTCTGAGTCAGTGTGGCTAAAGCTGGACACAAGCCTGAGGCAGTGTGAGGGCAATGCAGGCTGGGGCTGGGCAGCAGGGCTACCACGCTACCGTTAGAGAGCTGAGAGAGTCTCAGTCCTCTTCTCCGCTTGCACCTATCGTTGCTCTCTAGAGCCTCCCTAACCTCCACAGAGAGAGAGAGAGAGGCTCTTCCAGCGCTTGGTTCAGCTACCGTAAGGTCTGACTTGGTCACTCTCTCCATTGACTGCAGGGTGAACCATCATCCACACAGGCTCCTAATTCAAACTTCAGTCTCATGTATCGGGTATGTTGGGATGAATAGGGATGATATTTTCCATCTGACTGAAACCAGAGCTTAAACGCTTCAGAAAATGTTGCTGTCTGTCTGCAGATTTACACCAGATACACAGCTCCTAGCATTCCAGCTGTCTTTCTCTCCTTGGGTCAGGGATAGGGAGCAAGGGTTCCAGGCAGAGTAACAGATCAGCCTGCACTGCTGAGCAAATACCGCTGCCATGGGTTCCCATGGAAGTCTGTGTGCTCAGTACACAGCAGGAGCAGGGCCAACGCAGTAAAGAACTGAAGCAAAATGTTTGTGCTTGCTAAAGTGCTTCAGCTGCTTAGGCAGGAACTGAAGTTTCAAATGCAGAGCTGATAATGCTCACGTTCTGCCAGCGGAGATCCTCCATCACTGTCAAGGCTAATAGGATTTTGTATGTAGTCACTGTGACAATACATGTAAAACTGGTAATAGAGTCTGGAAGGAGAAGCAGGTGAGACCTTGCTACCAAGTCGCTCACCTGTACTGTTAACTTGTCGTATGGGGTTCTCTGTAGAAAGCTGGTGGCACCCCAGAGACTGTGGCTGTCCTAGAGCAGCTGTTTGATCACTACAGTTAATGATTTATTTCATGTAGCAGCCATTAGGAGTAGGAACAACTAGCTGTACCTGCAAGGCTACGCTCATGGAGGGAAGCGTGATACATGCGTGAAATCTGAATGGTGGTGCAGGTACAAGAGAGGAGGCTTCTTCACGCACTGGGAAACGGGCAGGCAACCACGTGTGGGTTAGGGAGCAGTGAGTCACCGGAGGTGCCTTTGTGTTGGCTTGGAGGCGGGAAAGGCAGGTTAGGATGAGAAGAAAAAAGGGAGAAACAGAAAGTTACAGAAACTGAGGGGGTGGTTATGGGAAATCTGTAACATAAACCCAAAGCTTCTGTCATCTAAAACTGATCTGTGCAGGAAGAAGCAGGAAGAGAATATGAAGGGATGACAAAGTAGGGCAGCGTTTGTTTGGCCAAGACGCTGACTCTTCACACGAGCTAAAGGCAGCGCTCCAGTAGTTGTATTGTATCTTGTACTGGTACTGCCCTCGCACGTGCGTTCTGCTGTGGGGCCAGCTCCAGCTTCTGTATACACCTCCAGGAGTCCGCTTAAAAAGCTTTGTAACAAGAAAGCCTTTGCTGCTACATTCGCTCATGTTTGTTTTGCTGTTGCTCTATTTGCAGTCTAACTACCGCAAGCCTCCTAATCAGTAAATACATATTTTGCTCTGTTGCTGTTGATCTATCTGGTGTTGCAGGATGAAACCGATTTTGGGTCAAAATGACAAAGTTGGGCTGCTTTACATTTAATACACCCGCCCTAGAGAGATGGGCGCAGGGACCCCCGGGCAACATGCAGCCAGGACATGTTTAGCAATGCAAAGGGTGAACAGTACTCAGAGCCACAAACAGCTCAAAGGAAATCATTGAATTTCCAAATCCAGAAAATCACAACTGCTGTCTGAGTCAGGACGTGGCTCTGGATGGCTCTCTGATGTGGCTTCTTACAGTGGTTCCCGTGGCTCTTGCCCTTGCTTAAAAGAAACTTGTAGCAGTAAAAGCCAGCAGGAGCTACCTGAGGCTGCAGTCCCAGATGCACTGCTGGTCAAGAATGGGACTGGTGGGGAAGGCACAGAGATTTTGGGAGATTTAAGTTAATTTAAAGGATGCAGGGCTGGTGCTTTGCTGGCTGGCTTTCCCCAGGCTGGCTAACTGGCAGCACAGTGGCTGCGCTTAGGGGTCGGCAGGTGACGCCCATGCTCCACGTCCTCACCAGCACCAGCTGGTTCACACGCTGTGGCAGGGGATTGCCACGAAGGCATGAGGGATGGAGGACAACCCAGCTTCGAGCACCCTGAGGGGCCCGGCTGCCCCAGGAATGCACCCGGAGCAGTGTCAGCGCCTGGCAGGTGTTTTGTGCTCAGCTCTGTGTGCTCAGGCAGGGGAGCACGTAGCAGCGTGGCTCCAGAGCGAAACACGTACCAGACACATTATTGAGACAGGAATTTCTTGTCATCGCAAGAGCTTTACTTACCTTTGTAATTTTAATGCATTGCACTCAGAGCCTGGTTTAAAAAAACCCAACACACTCCCCCCGCCCGGCTTTTCAGAGATAATTTAAGTCTCTCTCTGAAAGGCCTTTTTATGATTTCAGCAGCTCCCAGGGCAAGGATGAAATACTAGGAGAGCGACAGCAGCACATATCTGCAGGGTGCTGCTGGTCAAACAAAACCTTGCAGAACAAAGACTTCACACGGGGCGCAGAGCATTGCCACTGGCAGCTCTCATCGCAATGCCCTCGTTGTGCACCCTGTGCCAGCCCTCATCCTTCTCACCTGTCTTTACAGCCCCTCTGCCGCTTCACTCACTGGAGCAGGCAGGGTTGAGTCATCCTAGGCATGCTCTGGGGGAAACCGTTGCCTCCAGCCCATTTCTTGGAAACTAATTAAAAAAAAAAAAAAATCCCAGAAACGTTGCGACACACTTGCTGCTTCTGCTTCTGGGCAGCTGTTGTGCTGTAACATCTCCACACCGCGCAGGCAGCTCCAGCGCGCAACCAAGCAGCCGTTTGCTTTGGGACCGTGCTGACCATAGCTGTGCCACCCTCCACGTTAGGTCCGCTTCTATCCCTACCTTCTCTGCACTTGCAAGGATGAGGACCGATATTTGCTGAATAATGGCCCTTATATGATCTAACCTTTGGATAAGTGTACCTTTAGCCTTGTGCTTCCTGATTGTGCAAGACAGCTCTTCCTTCCCTGAACAATCTCATTCCATTGGCTGTTTATTCCCAATATCCTCCTGAAAATCACTATGCAACCAGGTAGATCTCAATTCCTTCTGTACAGGCTTTAAAGCTTTATGAGCGATACAAGCTCCAGGTGTTTAGTATCTTTGATTTAAAATAATCCCATTCTCCTGTCTTGTTCCCCTTCCGAAGCCTGCCAGGTCAGCTGGCTTCATTAACTTCATTAACTTCTTCCCTCTGTCTCTTAGAAGCTGCTCTTGCAAAATGAAGAATCCTCCCAGAAGTTTCAAATCTAATTTAGTCTTTTCATTCCACTCATGAATCCACTCATGATCACTTGATCCTAGCTAATTTTCCTTGGCTAGTTATTACATGTCCTCTACTTCAGACACAAAGTCTGCAATCACATCCCTTCTGGGCAGTTTAGAGCCGACTTTATGAAGAAGTTTATGGGCTACAACCCCCAGGGATACAAGGGCTTTACCATTATTGACCACCTTTGATCTCTGCGTGACATCAAGAAAGTTAAAGTCTCCCATAACAATACTATTTGTCTCTCGGAGATCTCAAAACCTATCCAAATCTGAATCTGGAGGTTTCCAACAGGATTCAGAAAAACCTTTTTATTTCCCCGTGTCAGTGGAGGGTTTGGAGGGCCAGAGCACTGCTAGTAAAGGACCTCGAGGTCTCAGGGAGGGGAGGAGGTTACAGAGGCATGCCAAGCACCTTTTCCCATGTATGTGTTCTTGCACACACATGCATGGGTTTGTAATTTGAAACTCTCTTTACTTCTGGACACGCTCTGCAAACTGCTTAGACCACATTCTCTGAGGTGTTTAAAGAGGGTGGAGTATGCAGTATTTATTTAGGTACTCTACAAACCTTAATAAGAATCGAGTGCTTGTAGCAATCGCAGAGAGCAAACAGAAAGCCAGCTGGCAGAAACTGAACAGTGCCACTGCATTTTTATTGCTTCTGACTCCCCAAATCCCGATTATTACTAAAAAAATGTCTTTTTTAATTTCATTTATCTCTGATCCTGCATTAATTTGCCTGCTGTGTGCAGCAGTATTATTAGCTGTACTCTATTTTTCAACTGGCTATAAAAAATCAGCTTTCAAATTTCCTCCTGGTCCAACTCCTCTTCCGATCATTGGTAACCTGCACTTGGTGGATCTTAGAAGGCAAGATAAATCACTAATGAAGGTAGGACAAAAACCCCCGAACCCAGACCCTCATAGATTTTAAAGCTGCCTGGGATATATCAGTGAGAACTTTTCATCTTTTTTTACTTCGAACTAAATTGTAAAGGTGTGAAAATTGCTTTATAGTATTTCTTTGGGCTTCTTCTAGCCGATGTCTGCGTTGATGCAATGTCATTTATGAGCGACCAACCATTAAAAAAAGACCTCCGGGTAATATGGGAATTCTTCATGTAATTGTGATGATGTACATGAAGTATATAATGCTTGTGGGATTTGAAATATTAATTTGACAGCTTGGACACCCAGAAATCTTTTAAAAGCATTAGGACATAAATAACGTGAAATGAAATTGCTTCTCTCCCCCCCGCCACGGAGAACTGGCAAGGGGAATTTCACGACGCAGTGACCCCAGAACTGCTTCGGGGAGGGCCAAAATCCAGGTGCCCCATTGCAAAATCCACTTCCCTCTTGAGGAATTGGATACACGTTAAAATATAGATGGCAGTGCCAGACAGGGATGGAAAATTCGCACTAAGGAACCAGAATGAATAGCCTACAAGCTCTTCTATTAACCTGTAATTAAGACAACTTACCCCACTTATGGTGGTAAACGGTGCAAGTTGAGGTGCAAGATGAGGCTGGTACAGCCCAGGGTGTTTATGTCAGGCTGCTGAGTGCTCCCTCCTCGCCTCAGCAGACAGCACCCCCGGGGGATCGACCTGCACCAGGGTCAGGGAGAGAGTGAGCAAACAGACAGCGGTGGTTCATGACGAGGTGTCATACACGGCTCCCGTAACACCGGTGCTCAGCAGCAAACACCAGCAGTTCTCTGGGAGCAGCCGAGGGGTGGGTTAGCACTGCCGTGGGGTGAGGCTCCCAGCACCTGGCGTTGTTATGGGCAATGTCAGGGCTGGGGTCAGTTTACCCAGCAGGGCTGGGCAGACGTTGCTGCAGCCGCTGAATGGCGGTTTGGAATTACCTCCGCGTGCTTTCATCACCTGCTAGGCTACATTTGGTGTTGCCTGTGTTTGCCTTTACTTTGGGATTACCCCAGAGGGGTTATCCCTCCATCTCACCTCACAGAGAGCAAAAAACGGTGATGGCATTGAGCAGCAGGCACCAGTGTTCGTTGGCTGGGCACCCTGATGGGGGAGTTTGCAGGGCATGGGGGGATCCCCCCCCCTCCCCTATGAAAGCTGCCGCTGGACCCGGTGCGGGCAGAGGCTGCACCCCATACACCATGTGTTTGCTTACACAGCAGATTTGAGCTGTGGCTTCCCATCATCTTGCTCCAGCCCAGCCCAAACTGTTCTTGGCTGTGCCCAGCTGCTGTTTTGAAGCTGCCACGGAGCAAGATGCAGCTGCAGCGGCAGGATGGAGGTAGGCAGGAGTATCCAGCCATGATGCAGCACGTGCGTTTCCCCGTCAGCTGGCCACGCTCCGTCCAGAGCCTCATCCCATACCCCTTTCCTTGGCAAAGAAAGAGGAGCGGGGATCTGCACACAACACAGCTGGCTCTGGGGGCACACGTAGGACATGCCAGTGGGATAGCATGCTCCTGCAGGGATATTCAGCCCCCTGAGGCACTGCGTTGCCCTTGTAAAGCACCCGGCAAGGCACAGCTTTGACAGGGAGCTGCAGAGAATTTGTCCTGGGGCATGTGGCAGTGAAAAAGCCTCTCTGTTTCAAGGCAAAGATACGTCCAAAACCTTCTCAGTGCAAAATGAGCACCATTTTGTGTACAAGCATGGGGACAGCCCGCCGTTCAGGCAGCCTCCTGCTCCTGCTCTGGGTTTCCCTGCTGTGCCTAGCTGAGCTGTAGGCACCAAAGCCGGGTCCGAGCAGAGTGGCACAGATTTGCAATTTCTGGTCATCCAGGGCAAACTGAATTCCCAGCACGGGGCCAACGGCTTCTCTGGTCTAGTAGCAGGGATGCAGGAGTGCTTTGCTACAAGAGGAGCATTGTACCAAAGCTTTCCCGTGTGACAGCATCGTTTGCACTGAGATGTCTTCGCTGTTTTCGTCTTTCTCCGGTTTGCCAGCTTGTGTTGCCATTTGAGGTCTGGTCTTTAACTCTAGGTGGGTTGTTTTGGTTTTCATTTACTTTCTCCTTAACAGCAAAACCAGGTTAGTAATGCACTGATGGGGATGGGGGTTCTTTTGTGGCAATAAGCCTGAAATCCATACAGATGCCACCCAGGCATCCGTACAAAATGCCTCATGTTTGATCGTGATGAGCTCCGGCTCACAGATGCCGTTCTGCAGGTAGCGGCTCCACAGCCGCTCCCAGCAGGGCACCAGGACATAGTACGTCCTGCCAGAAAGCAACGGGCGCTTGCCTCATGCACGCTCCCTCCATTCCTGACCATCACAGCTCGCCTCTTTTTCAGCTTGCAGAAAAATACGGCCCCATCTTCACCCTCCACTTTGGGTTCCAGAAAGTTGTGGTCCTGACCGGGTACGAAGTTGTGCGGGAGGCGCTTGTGAACTACACAGAGGAGTTTGTAGACAGACCATCCATCCCAATATTTGACCAAATTCAGAACGGAAACGGTACTAGAGAAATGAGCGGGGGCGGGCGGGAGGGACGACACTGTCACTTAGTGCCAGCCTAACTGTGCTTCCCCAGAGACCGGCTTTTAAACATCCCCCTTGGACCCTTCTGAAACCAAGCCGACAGAAAATATTTGGCTTTCCTTGCTTTCATGCAATGCGTCCTGGCTTTTCACTACCGTCATTGTTGCTAACGCACTTGCGGCCGATCCATAGCCTAAACGTTTGAGGGTGAGGAGCGGGATTTTTAAAGGCACCGTGGCAATTCTGGGATTAATGTCCGTAAGACATCAGTGAGAGCGGCTCTCCACCACCACCGCATTTACGAACCTTCCCCACGGTTTCAGGGTACTTTAGACTAACTGGTTGGGCTGTTCGGAGCTGTAGGGTTTTTCCCTTTCTCCCACTGCCAGATGCCAGAGTTGTGGAGATCATCAGCCCCCCCTGCCCTGCGCCCACACAAAAGCTCTTGGGTGGACCACATGAAACAGGTTCAGGCAGAAGCAACAGGCTGAGGCTGGAAGTTTGCCCCCACAACCAACCTCATGGTTTTTCCAGGGCAACTGAGTATTTCAGAGCACTTTTTGCCTTGTTTGTCCATCCTCTGCTTCAGCTGAGTGAGGCTTTAGCTTTGAGCATCCAAAAGGCAGATTTACAGGCTGGTCACAGGCTGAAGTTGGGATTATAATTAGAAATTAAGTTACCCAGCCATAATATCAATAGATGAATTTATCACTAAATAAGGGAAAGGAATAGGTGGGGGGAAAAGTATTTTTCAGAGCTAATTTACATGAAAAATATCCCCGTGGGAGACTGTCAGTATTGCATTATAAGTCCTTTCACACTTACCTTCTCAGCCCAAGTCTGAGCCACTTAGAGGCGACCCAAAGCTGTAAATTCACAGGGGCTGTTAAGTAACAATGGTCACAGATTTTCCAGCGGAACGGTTTTTTTCTTCAGAAAATGCCCATTTGTTCACTCTGAAGCTATTTGCAGGAAATGAATTATCCAGATGAAAGTACCTGAATTAAAGACAAATTAAAAATAAAGTTTAGGAACTTGCTCTGACACTTTTAGAGAAAAAAGCTTGGCTTTCCAAATTAGAACTACACGGCTCTAAACCAGTGTTTATTCTAGAAAAAGCAAACACATTTAAAGACCCCGCAGTCAAGATGAAGATTTGAATTGCTGGAATCCAGTTTTGCAATTGACACAATTTGAGACAGCATTTGGAATATTAACACAATTTTTTCTTTCACTATTTCCAACACTGATGGGATGAAATACCCATCCCTGCTTCGGGGTGTTAGTGATCAAGGCATGAGCAGAGTGACCTCTACAAAATGATAGTATTTTTGCCGCTGCTGAAAATTCAGTGCTGCTGAGAATCTCCATGAAAAAGCTCAGCGCTGGCCAGGGTTGAGGAGACTGATACATCTCACACAGACAAAATATGTTTATGACTGGAACAGGACACAGCGAGAAGCTTCAAAGACACAAGGTTGTTCCTTGAGGCTCTAGACTTGCAACCAAACAGGGTCAGAAATGTTGTGTGATGACTTAGACCAACATCTCTCCCCAGCTCTACAGCCAACCAGTACTGGTCTGAAAGCCGTACCTGCTTATCTTGCACTCAGGAGAGGGCTGGGGCAGACTGCGTTGGGGGGGAGCTTGGTTTTCCCGAACTACAGGCTCAGTGAGACTGGGAGAATGGAGCTGAGAGGATAAAGCGATGGGGCAGGCAGAAATGGGAAACCCTTAGTCCCCAGACCTTTGGGAAACTGGGCAGCAGAAACACTTGTGGCTATCCCTCCTCATCCAGCCCCCTAATTTGTTTCGTGCGGTGGGGCTCCTCCATGCATGAGCCCAGCAGTGATATCTCATGGCCTCCCCAGGTTTGTTCTTCTCTATCGGGGAGCTGTGGAGAACAACTCGGAGGTTCACCGTATCCAGCATGCGCAACCTCGGCATGGGGAAAAAAATGATAGAAGGGAGAATTTTTGAGGAGCTTCACTTCCTTATTGAGATGATCAAATCCTTCAAAGGTGAGCTGGAGACCATCATGATGCTGTACAGCCTCATACGCGTCACTGCTGCTGCAACACCTCACTCATATTTCCATCCTCCTCCTGTTGCAGGGGAACCTTTTAGCCTGACGTCCTTCAACTGTGCTC
This sequence comes from Steatornis caripensis, assembly GCA_013398225.1. Lineage (NCBI taxonomy): Eukaryota > Metazoa > Chordata > Aves > Caprimulgiformes > Steatornithidae > Steatornis > Steatornis caripensis. The sequence continues at coordinate 41,730 of VZSC01001218.1, forward strand.
CAATCAACATCACCTTTGTCATGCTGTTTGGGGACAGGTTTGACTATAAGGACCCAACATTTCTTACTCTCTTAAGACTCATAGATGAAGTTATGATTCTTCTGGGATCTCCGTATTTGAGTGTAAGTAAACTTTCCCATAGATCAACATTTTTTTACACAGGCATATTACGTTTGTGAGCCACATAAACCATAGAATTTAGTTCAGCAGTTTTGAAATATTCTGAACCAGCCATTACACCTAAAATGTGACAGTTCTGCTGTCATACCACCTTGGTCACTACAAGCGTGCAGCCAGATTCCCCTTTGCTACTCTCTTTTTGAACCATCCTGCACATCTGTGCGGAGCTAAAATGGGAACTGAACTGAGGTTATTTTAGCTCCACAGATATTTTTTTACTTCACCATAATTGCACCATCCAGGCTTTCTTTGCCTTTGCTGCATTTTTTTAAAAAGACACATTCAGTGTTGATGTCCAGGTGAGTGAGATTTCACAGACTGCATTAAAATTGCTTCCTTAGAGAGCACCAAGAAAACTCTGCTTATCTTCAAACTATCATAGCCCGTCCTTCATAACTGATGTTGGAAAAAACTAACCAGTCTCATACCGATCTAAACTGACTGGTGGCCTGGGACGCTGAACCCCCAGCTCTGTTGAGAGGCTGACCAGGCTGTTACTGGTGGAGGATGTGTTCCACGGAACAGCACAAATGCATAAAATTAGGCAGTACTAAATAAAGACTCAAAGGTTGCAAAGCCCTCCCTTATGAAAATCTGCCCATGAAGTCCCTAGGACGCTAAGATACTACTACTACAAGATAAAACTCAACTGATATGTCATGCCTTAGGAAGAAGCTGTTTCAGCATGCTGATATTTCTGCACGCTTAACGCTTCTCTTTTTTAATTCCTCATTAGTATTTCAACTTCTACCCATTCCTTGGATTTCTTTTTAAAACCCACAAGATCATGCTTGGGAAAATAGAAGATGTGCGCGTCATTTTAAGGCAATACATGAAGGCAAGCAGGGAGGATATCAATGAGAACAGTGTGAGGAGCTACATTGATGCACTGATATTCAAGCAACAAGAGGTATTTGACTGCTTAGCTCTGCTGACTGTTTTCAATGTCTCTTTTGTATTTCTAGCTAAAACAGTTGCTGTGTCTTGATTTCAGTCCTGTCATGTAAACCTATTGAAATCCATGCTGTTATTCTATTATTGAAATCAGACACCAATCTCTTTCGGTTGGTGTAATTTACTGCAGGAATTTTTCTATCAAAATTAAGATATGAAAGCCACTGTCTCAGTCCGCTCCTGAAATAGCAGCGCTACTAATGTGGGATCAACACCTTGTTCCTAGTAGGAAGGAAATGCATGAATTCACATGAAAGCTGACTCTGCCTTTCTTTTTACGTCAACAAATCAATTAATCATCAATAATGTTGCTCCAAGATAAATGGTACACTTGAAGTACTTGAATGATAAATCATCAGTACAAGTCCTAGCCCTGCCTTGCATCTTACTTTAGTACAGACTCAGCAGTTTCACATAGCAGTTGATTTCATTCAACACAAAATCTTTGGGATGTAAGTTTTCTCTCCTTTCTGGGTCTGGGCCAACCTTAGACTTCAAGTCTTCTACCCAGCTATGTGGAGGAAGGGTCAGTCCAGTCCTAAAGCCCAGTAGAAATGGCCCAAAAGGTCATTTTGAACATCATTGGGGATTCAGTCCTGCCCCTTGGAGCTGGAATTAGCTGAATCTTCTTCTGTACAGGGGAGAGACCGGGCTTTTTCCAAACCTGTGAGGCTGAGTCTGTGATCAGCATTACTGGCCCTGGGCTTCAGCCTGCTTTTGTGTGGAGATGGATGCCGAACAAAAATCCACTCCAAAACTTCCATCTTTGGTGCTCCCATCTTTGGTGAATGCTATGCATTCAAGATCAGGTCTATTTTATCATCCAGATCACAAAGACAAGATCATAGCCAGCAGTGTCGTAGGCTATGCAGTATTTCCCAAGCTTGCTGAATACTAAGACCGATGGTTTTAAGACCTTTCTTACCACTTGTGTTTTTCAAGGAGAAAAACAAGAAAGACAGCCTCTTCCATGATGACAACTTAATAGCATCCATACTTGACCTGGTCATGGCGGGAACAGAGACCATAGCCACAACACTCCAGTGGGCCATCCTGCTGATGATGAAATACCCAGAGATTCAAAGTGAGCTCCTTTCACTGTGCTCCATCTGTGGCACGGCACATATGGGGAGGGGAGAGGCCTGGCTGCACATTCACAGAAGCTCTTTTGCCTTAAGAGCTGGATCTCATCTCTTTGTTATTACAAACTCGTGATGTAATTAGATGCTGATCAAAGTCACAACAAAACAGTCCCTGTGCCTTGCTGGGAGAGAAGCTGAGTGGAGATCAAAGTACAAAGCTGGGGAAACAACGCTTCCACGTGCGGGTTGTGACAAATAGAGCGGGGAAACCCAGGCTGGCATTTTCAGAATCCTCTCTCTCCAGACCCTGGAAAAATATGTTTTCCCCAAACCCAGATCTGAGGAGGGAGCTGGCTTCCTTGCTGGGGCACATCTCCTTTGTTTGTTCCTTCCAGAAAAGGTGCAGGAGGAGATTGGGAGAACTGTCAAAGCTGGAAGCTGGGCCACGTATGAGGATCGGAAGAACATGCCGTTTACAAACGCGGTGCTACACGAAGTGCAGAGATTTATCACCCTCCTGCCCCACATTCCCCGCTGCACTGCTGTTGACACCCACTTCAGGGGCTACTTCCTTCCCAAGGTAGGTAACTGCTCCATCCCAGGAACACCCCACCCTCCTCCTTTTTGCTAGTGCCATTAAAGACTGGTTTCTTTAGAGGGAATTATAGGCCTGGAGTCCAAAGTAAGCATCCAAAATCACCCCCAGAAGAATTTCTTCCTCTCCAGTGACTATGTTGAGTCCAGAGAGGCTGGTGGTATTGTAGGGTTCAGTTCAGTCCCTCTCATGCTCAGGACTTCCTCACTCCACAAGCGACCCTGGTTTACCTCCTTGATGCCATCTGCCCAGTGAAATATCTGCCAGCGAATTTACAGGATCTGACCCTCTCCTTGAGGTTTTCACACCGCCTCGTGGGGTTTGGCCTCAATCCTTGGCACTGCTGGGAAAATCTCACTGAACTCTCTCTGCTGGCTGATGGGATAAAACCCTCAGGGTCTCCCCCTAGCCGAGGTGGAGCAAATCTCCTGGGGCACTGAAGTCTGTGTCACAAAATGAACGAAAACAGAGCAATTCTGCTGTCTTTTGTGCCTTCATGTACTTTTCTTTCAGGGTATAATTGTAATCCCATCACTCACCTCAGTGCTGCTGGATAAGACGCAATGGGAGACACCACATCAGTTCAACCCCAACCACTTCCTTGATGCTGAAGGGAATTTTGTAAAGAGAGAGGCTTTCCTGCCCTTCTCCACAGGTAACTAACGGGCTGATCTGCACAGAGCTGAGCCTATGGCAGGACCATGTTATTATGAGATAAACTGTCATGGTTTTCATGGCTAAGTACTGCCTTTAGTTCAGTCAAAAAGCAACCAGGCAACTGAATGGAGTCAATTATTCCACATCCAGGCAAATGGCTGCTCTCAGAGCACACCTCTCCCACAACTGAAGGGGTTGGTTCCCAAAGGTTCAACAGGAGAGAAGACAAAGAGATATATTGTGTCCAAAAGAAGGTGAAAAAATGCCTTAAAGCTGCCAGGAGCAGGTGAATAATCAGCCAAGACTGGTGGGGCTGCCAGCACAGCTATGCACAGGGTTTCACGAGCTCTCCTGGAAGTAAGGGTACAATCCAGTGACCCTCAAGTCCTGTCTTGAAGCCAGTCCCAGGTGTGAGTAGGTCTCATGGACAAGGCCTCATCCATTGCCCACGAGAGCCAAGGAGGAGGGTCCCAAGAAGCCTTGCACCTTGGCTGGGTATTACAGCCAGCAGAGACCCAATATGGGACAGAGCGCATCAAACCGTATTAGTCTCATTGTGAAATCTTAAATTCGAGGTGCTGGACTGTTTCCAAAAGTCACCATGGGCAGTGATTCTTCCAGTGGCGCTTTTAAGAGCTCCCAAAGATTCCCAGCAAGACCTGTTCTTTTAAAGGAAGAAGCACAGCCCCATGGTTAGGGGAGGTGATGGAGCACTTGTCATCCCAACACTACCTCCAACTGTCATTTTGGTGAAGTCACAAACTTTTTCTTTTATTATTTAATCTCAATTTCACCTGCAAAATACGATTTACATTCTTTCCCTGGAGGCTCATAAACCCAAGCCCCATGGGACTCAAACTGAGCTAATAGTAGGAACAGTTGTTAGATATCAGAAACTCTCCCCTGAGCCATCTTAAAAGAGGAAATGCCACTTACGCAGTGCCTTCCCAACAGCCATAAATGCTTCCAAAGGTCGCTGATTTCCAGAAATGCCCACCGCTCAGCCCATGCCCTCCACGGCTGCAGCAGCGTGCGTTACAAGAGGGCACAGCTTGGATGGAGTAGTCTTGCTGGGAGTTTAACAAATCCCATTGCTGCAGGAACCCATAAATACTATAAAGGGAGATTTCCTGCAGAATCCTACAAATCCTCTCAAGTAACACTACACTTTCCAGCTGTTCCTCTGAAAGGATGGCTTGAAGGGATTCCAGGACATGCTCCAACCACAGACCCTCAGCAGTGCCTTCTGATGTCAGGAAGCCAGCCCTCACTCTTCACCAAGTGCTTCATCCGTGCAGGGATCATCATGCAAGGGCCGAGAATCTAGCACAAAGACAGGGTAGGAAAGAAGAAACACAGTCTTTTCTGAAAGTGGGGTGCTAGGATAAATTCCACAGGAAAAGTGAGTTTCAAACCATTTTGCTTTGGGAGGAGGTGGCATTTTTCTATCAGGTGGCTTTTCAAAGAGAAATGGTTAAAGATGCTGAGAGGGCAGGAAGAGCTAAGGAGAGGAGAGGGTACACCATAAGTGCACAGTAACCCTGCAACATGGCTGTGAGTTGCTGCTGCAGGCAGCTGTGTGACAAGAGACCAGGCAGGCACACCATACCAGTGTGACTGGGACAGCTACCTTTAGCAACACAGGCTCCTCTGCTCCAAAACACACTGGTGCATCTCAAGGTTTCAGTCCTGCTTCCACTGCAACATCTCAGATGCTGACGTGTCCATGGCAAATATTCTAGTTTGATCTTTCCATCAAGTAAACATTCTGCTTTCATCTGCAGGGCGAAGGAACTGCATTGGAGAAAGCCTCGCCAAGATGGAGCTGTTTGTCTTCTTTGTAGGGTTGCTGCAGACATTTACTTTTCAACCCCAGCCAGGAGTTTCAGAGTCTGACTTGGACCTTACCGTCCCCCAAACGACTTTCACATTAAGGCCTCAGCCTCAGGCAACATGTGCTGTCCTGCATGAATAACCACAGCCTTGATGAAGAGCAACCCAACAAGTGGGGAAGCTGCTTAGACCCAACTTAGCTATGCTAGGACTCGCCAGTCCCCATCCTGTCACAGCACCCTCTTTCACATCCCCTTCTCACTGTCTCCATCCACTCCTGCTCCATTGCTCTCCACCACTATGTCTGCACCATATGCTGCTGACCCCTTCTTTGCTCCTGTGCTGTGAGGGGTGCATATGATCAATTAGAAACCATGATCGTGGTTGACAAACACACTTCTCAAGACAGACTGTGCATGGAGCCAATGGAGGGACCAAGGAGGTGGTCTGGTGAAGGGGATGCAGCCCATGAGTAGTAGTTGTGCCACCCAGGCTCCCATGGCAAAGCAGTGAGGTTCATAATGTCACATAAATCTGCCCAAAATCCAGAGGAAAGATGCACCGCCACTTGCTAAAAGCCACAGAAATGCACCATGGGCCTCACACTTGAACCATCTGTAGGTACCTCCTGAACTTTTCCAAGCTCCCTAATTATCCATAGCTTCCAGCAAAATCCTACCAGGCTAGGCAGCCAAGTCAAACATTGAGAGTGAAAAGACAGATCGATTCATGTGATTTGAGGACGAAGTTATTTCTGCCTTGGAACAGTGTCCTGAAAGATGCTCCAGAGTCTGCCAACCCATTTAGATAAGCAAGTGCTGTTACCACCAAGTTCAACGCTGCTTCACAGTCTGAAATAAAGAAGATCTACATTTCTAATTTTGCAGTCTAAATCATAAGGCTGCATGCGATTTGTACCAGCAACCGATCATACAAGGCTAATGATACAGACCCACTTCTAGTTTTATGGATCTCTGATTTTCCTGACCTTGTTAAACAGGAGCAAACATTGTTCCTCTCTTGAGACCTCCTGGTAATGTTAAGAGCCAACATCAGCAGTCAATCTGGTATTTGGGATGGTCTGGCCATTGGAACCAGCCATGCAATTTCCTTGCAAATGGTGTCTAATTTCACAGCGCTTGTATTGCATGCACACACGCAAGGACAATTGGGTCCAGTGATCAGGGATTAGAAGAGTTCTGGGTCTGGTTGTTTTCCTTTCCTCTGTAGCTTTGTCTGGCTGTTCTCCCTGGCTGTAGCACTCTTATCTGCCATCATATTCTGCAATCTTATTCCAGTTGATGTATAGCTCAGGCAATTTTTCATCCATTTATCTGCCTGTGAGTTGCCACTTCTCCATATGCATTCTCTTATCATGTGCTTTATCATATTTGTTTCCTCCTTCATGGGAACCAAATAAAGTTTTAATCCTACGTCTTCGTTATACTTCATATGCCTGCTGCCCAACTTTGCATTACACAGAAATGCAAATGCCATCAAAGGTTGATCCCGAGCCCAGAGTAGCAATGAGTATTTTAAGTTTTACTTACATCTCACAAGTGAGAGGTGCTGCATACCCTTATCCTACTAAAAAACAGCTCAACAGGAGACCCTCCATTTCAGCAGAGTGGTTTCTCCAGGGAAAGAGCTTTCCCTTTGTGCTCAGCTATGGGCTACTAGTCAGTCCTGGGGATAGCCTCGTTTTTTCACTTTTATGTCTTCAAATCTTGGTTGCAGAGGCTGAATGAAAGGTTGTCACCACATCTACACTGATGCTGGTGCTGTCCCTCTGTTTAGTACCTTTGACCCTGAGCCTCTCACCTCTTGCCCTCCCGAAGCATCACCTGCTGGCAATGCCGCTCTTGAGCAGTCATAGCGGCAGGATGGGGTCTTCTTCGGGGAAGGTGAGGAGAGACAGGTAAAGCAACAAAGGAGCAAGACACACATCAACTCAGTGAAGGAAGTCTTGGCCTTGCTGAAGTAAAAAAACTGGTTTTGCCTTTGGCTTCAGAGAAGCCAGGGCTGTTCCTGCTCCAGGTCTCTCCAAAAGTAATATGAACTCAAAAGACAGATATGGCAACAATCTGGTGCTCCGGGGGACAAAACTGTGCTGGGTTCAAATCTGCACGAATTCACTAGTGGAACCTCAGCCATGGGTTCTCAGGGTCTTGGCTCTGAAGGAGAGAGGGGGATCCCTTCCTACACGGCATAGTGGCCTTCAGACCTTGCTATTTTTGGACATCACCTTCTGCACTGGCACTCCCCAGCAGGCAGAGCAGAGCCTGCGGCAGTGCTGGCCGTGTACAGAAATCCAGCAGACTGCGCAATACCTGTGCCTCAACAAGAGCCGTGAGCTACCAGGTGCAAACATTCACGGGAAATAGGTTTATCTGATTCCTTTGAAAAGTGCTCCTGTTTGTGCCTGTGTTAGCAGATGGATGGAAGGCATCGCGCCCCAGCCGTATTAGACAGCTGAATATACCTTCGCAAAAGAAAGTGCCTGCCTCCCACTTATTTGTTCAGCCAAATGACAGTAGAACATTGATTCTGACTCAGCTACACATTTATCCAGCAGAAAAAACTGGCTCTCAGGGGTGGAAATAGCATTTGCACACTCCTCAGTGGCCCTGAGGGTCTTCCCTCTAGCTGCAAAACATGTTTGTGCCTTGCAACGCACTGACCTGAACTGAGGGCAAACATCTTGGGGCGGGACAGGTGGCTTGATTTTTGAAGGAAGATCTGAACAAATCCAACTCCTGCGGCTCACGCCACGCGCAGCCGGCTGGGCAGCACGGCCCACGGGCCAGCCTGCCAGCCCTAGCACCGCACGGTGCTGGCACCAGGGGCTTCTGCGCTCAGGGGGGCAATGGTCAGGCGCAAGGACTGCAGCAACCGTATGGATTCGTAAACCGGGGGCTGCCTTGTACCTGCAGCCCCCCCGCGCGCTGGCCAGGGCAGTAAGCGTTGCGCTGAACATCATTTCTATTTTCTGTTTGCCACGAGATGGCACCACGACTCCTCCGAGCCTCGGGCAGCCCGGCCCTGCGGTCCTTACCCGGGTAAAACGCGCTGCCGGCCACAAATCCGGCCGTGGGAGCAGGGCACGGGAAGCCCTGAGCTTTGCCCACCGCCAGCAGGCAGCGCGCAGGGAGCAGGAGGAGCCTTCTCCTCCCCATCCTGCAGCGGACTAGGATCCCCGGCAGGGATTAACGGGCTGAAACCCCACGGGCCAATGGCTCAGCCCACCTCCCTTTGCTCCTCTGGGCTCCTTCACCCCGCATTTCGCACCAAAGCAGCAGCCGCGTGCTGTGAAAGAGTCTTGTTGCCTCCACTGATGAGGGGATGCGACGAGGCTCCATCTCCAGGCGTCTTAGAGGAGAGGCAATGGGAATGTCAGGAAATGACAGGGTCCTGACAAATCTTACAGCAGCTGGGAGAAGTAAGGAAAGGGGAGATGGGCAGGTTTTCTGTCACTTTGCCTGGATCTGCCCAGCTTCTGTGCTGCTTAAGGAAAGGGCATTTTAGAAGCGTCTTTGCCATGTTTGTATGCTTGCTTGTTCGCACATGGTACTCTGAAAAGAAGCTGTGCTTATCTGAGCTGCCTTTGTAAACGTGCAGTGAAGGGCAGTGTCTTCATTTGCCTGGGGAGAGCTGCTAAGTCCCGCATCAGTGCAGGCGCAGCAGAGCCTGTGCCCAGAAAGGGCCAAAGACTCTCACAGAACCGTGCTAAGGTCCCGCAGAGGAAGGGGACCCTAAATCTCTAGAATTTGGCATCTGGGATTCAAAACCAGAAGTCTCAAAAATGTTGGAAAAGCATCCAACAGAGAAAGAGCAGGTATCTGGGAATAATTTATTCCATGTGCAGTAGGGAATCAGAAAAGAGCAGGGATCAGACGATGACCAACATTTGTATCTAATATTGCTCTTCAAGTGAAGAAATGATCCACCTTTAAGAAGCATCGTCTTCCAGAAGCTCAGAACTAGAGTAACTTTCTAGTGTACTTGATGTGTAAATGTGTAAAAGTGACTGTCCTGTCATTTCCAGCCGTGTACCCAGCTGGCATTTTCCAGATAACCTTACCCACCAGCCTTCCTCTGCTTCTTAGAAAAATATTTGTTCAACAGATATTTTAAGCATATAGCCAGTACTTGCAAGGCTTTGAGTAAGAAGACACTACTTGTATGTACTGCACAGGGACCCGGTCTCTCCTTTGTGCATCTGCTAGGCTCTGTACACAACAACTATGTGGATTTTTCTCAGTTAAGAGCCTTGGGCTTATTGGCGTAGCACAGCGCAGGCACACTGTGGATGGGGTCTCATGGTGAATCCAGCCTCTGCAGTTGTGTCCAGCTCAGATTCTTTGACCCCAGGTGGAGGCTTAAAAGTAAATTTCTGGACCAAGCCTATGAAGAAGATGAAGAGCTCCATTGTGGCAAGACTTTCTCCAATGCAGTTTCTCCGTCCTGCAATGCCAAAAGCATGACTGTTGGTGGAGTGATTGGGTAAGCGGTGGCTCAGCCCAACACCTTTTCCCTACTACTTGGTAGCCATAGTGTGAGGGACAGTACAGGCCTCAGAAATGCAAAATAGTGTGGCGTGATATTCAGCAGCCATCACCGTTGGTCTCCTACAGGCATTTGAAGAGGGCTGTTTCACTCTGAGCCTGCAAGGAATTGATCGGGGACACCCTAGAGACCAGCTGTCCCAAGGCAGAGGGAAGGCTGAACTCTTGCTTGAAGGCATTGAGTCTTCTGTAGGTCCCAATGGTGTCTTCAAACACCAGGGTCCAGTGTGCTTCCCAGTGTGGGCTGAGGGGCTGTTTGCAAGTCATCAAAACCCAGGGAGGGTATTTCTAGACAATCCCCAACACTGATGCCTACGCTGTTCCCAACAGACGCTCAGATCCTGCCACTTGGCTAACGTCTTCTGAGGGGCACCGGGAACTCATTGCCCCTGCAGGATCAAATGCTTTTGTTACCTGCGGAGAAGGGCAAGAACGCTTTCTTCCTTACAAAGTTCCCATCCACATCAAGGAAATGGTTGGGGTTGAACTCATCTAGTGTCTCCCATTGCGTTTTATCGAACAGCACAGAGGTGAGCAGAGGAATCACTGTTGTTCCCTGCAGCACAACCGAGCTCTGCTTTAGCATGTGTGGATGTAGCAAAACTCTGGCTTTACCCATTCAGCCCCATAATCGTTCCTCCCTTTGGGCTGTGTCTGCAAACAAACTTCTGTCCCTGAAAAACTAATTTCTGGGCTTGCACATGACCACATGACCCTTAGTTAGTCTGGATACCCAGTTCACTGGAATTACTGACTAATATGTCATTAAACAACAATGGTTGTTGGCTGTTCCAGAGTTCTGAAGCAGAATAAAGATGTGGGCCAGGCTTCCTTCCTGCCCAGTTGCTCTCTGCTTGCCTCGAGCAGGCAACGAGACAATGCTGTGGTACTCCAGAGGCAAAAGTGCTCTACAGGGAATGAATGCAATAGAGAGTGAAGAGAATAAGGAACAGACTCCAGATTACAAAGACTGAGTTATGGGAAATGGGAAGTTGTGTGCATAACCCTGAAGTCACCCTGCCATCTGCCTGGGTGTAGAGGAGACAGGGGATTAGGGAACTGGCTTTTCCCCACCAAAAGCCCTGTGCTTTAAGCTCCCTCACCCCTTGTGACGTTTTTCCCCGTGGGTCATTAGTGTGGTGCACCCTTCTCTTCATCTGTAGAGCAGCAAGTACCTTGGGGATGAAGTAGCCTTTAAAGTGCGTGTCAACAGAGGTGCACCGTGGAACATGTGGCAGGAGAGTGACAAATCTCTGCACATCATGGATCACAGCGTTGGTAAATGGCATTTTTTTAAGGTCCTCAAAGGTAGGCAAGCAACCAGGGCCAAGAACTCGCTCAATATCTGCATACACCTTTTCTGCAGAGCAAAGGAAAGGCACAGAATGAGTTTCCCTCAGTGGTAAAGCACTTCCAAATCCCAACTCATGCAGACTGTTGGTCGGACTACCCTAGGGCATAAGGTTGCCCAGCCCCTGGGAACAGAGAGAGAACAACCCCTCAGATCCTTTGGTCCTGAATGGCAGCATACAATGCTTGGACAGAAGTGGACAGGTTCCAAGTGCTCAGATTTTGGATGCATGAGAGGCTACGAAGCTTTTACAGGTGAGTATCACGTACGAAGTCATGGCAGAGCACTTCGTTACCCTACATAAGAAAAGCAAAACCATGAATTTGTCTTACTTTGAATCTCAGGGTACTTCATCAGCAGCAGGATGGCCCATTGCAATGCCGTGGATGTTGTCTCAGTGCCAGCCATGAGCAGGTCAAGTGCAGAAGCCAATACATTTGCATCATTAAAAAGAGTATTGCTTTTGGTTTTCTCCTTTAGGGAAATAAAAAGAAAAAAACCACTGCTGTTAGCATAGAAAGAGAGAACTAGGACAGGTAGTGTAGTCTTTAGAGACATTACAGTGGGATGCATGTGAATTACAAGCACCAAGATGCACCGCATTGACATACCATTACAGAAATGCTTCAGTTTTCAGCAGAAGTATTTTCACACTTGAGATTTTCCTCCAAAAAAATGAACTAACTGGACAAATTCAATGATTGTCCAACATCACATGACATTTATCTGCTCTGGGCAGTGGCTATCTGGTCAACTCAGGACTTCCATCCCCTGCCTGTGGATCCCAAGAAGCTGGAAAATTGATGAGACATGCAGGACAGTGCCTTCTCGAGCCAGGGAGCTGGGGTTCGTCCGGCTGTGTGCCAGGCCCTCTAGGAGACGCAGAAAAGTCGTGAAGGCCCAGGACACCACTGGCACTTCAATTCTGCTGTCCCCGCTTCATGCTGCTGGTCGGAAATGCTTTGCCCATTCCTGTGCGCACCAGCTGAGGCACTTGCACAAGGCGTCAAGCCCAAGTACCCGTCCTGCCCGCCACCCATCTCAAGTACACGGGTGCAAACGCTTGGAGAAAAAGGGCAAATACAGACTAATCCTTTCTTGCTATACTCCCACACTATAATTCCTGTTGGTAAATCCACTACGTGGGAGCTGGTGATGCATTTGCACCAACACAATAGGAACTTCTGCATCCCTGCAACTGGGAATCTGTTGCCTCGTCCCATGCCCATCGGGAGGGATGCATTTGCCTCGAGTGCGTTGGAAAAATGACATTACCTCTCTCTCTCTCTCTCTCCAGCAAGGAAGCGACTGTAGCTGACCTCTGAAGACAAGTTTTAGACATTCATGCAATATGGTCTAGTTAATTACTTCTTGCTTTTCCTTCAGTATGCAGTATTTAACATATTGAAATAGGAGGATATTTACCCCAAATTTAAATATGTTCATACAGACCATAGTGGAGCACGTTCATTAAACAAGCAACACAGAGCATCTCTGTGTAAGATACCACACTAGGAATTGTCATATTGTTAAAATACCTCTTGTTTGAATACCAGTGCATCAATGTAGCTCGTCAGATTGTTTTCATTTATACTTTCTTTGCTTTTCTTGATGCGTTTCCTTAAGATCACACACACCTCTTCTACTTTTTTCAGTATCATCTTGTGAGGTTTGAGGAGAAATCCAAGGAATGGGTAGAAATTAGATAGCTAAAAAGAAACATAGGAAAAAAAAAACACAGAAAAAAAATTTAAATTCATCCACTACCTTGTAAAGCTCAAGTATCATAGTGAAGAAATAATTTCTGTGAGGAACCAAATGACGTGTAATTGGAATCTCTCGGGTTTGGTAACTAAAAAAATGTTAATGTTTAAAAATGCCTCCACTTATTAAAAATTCTCTACAGAAATGAATGGAGGCTATCAGACTTGTCTAGACAGAGTCTATAAACATGAATTTAAAAACCATACAATTAAGGGAAAGTGATAGTAAACTCATGAAACAATGAAATTACGTTTTTAAAGAGGTAATAAAGCAAAAAGATAAAGTATTACACGTTACGCAAAGAAAACTCCAAATGTTTAGTAAGCCAAAATACTTATGTTTTAAAGTTGTTAGATCATCACTTTTAACTTTCACATGAATTATAAAACAATTACACTCCGTTCTCGGCATTGTTAAATTTCACAGCACAATAAACAGTTGCATTTTATGTGCAGGGGGGTTACTTACACTGTTTCTCAATGTTATAAATAAAACTGGCTGCAGAGTGAGATTCACACATCTCTTGCTCTAACTGGTTATAATTTTTGCTGGTTTGTGCAAAAACTAGACCTGCCGTAGAGATTAAAAGAAAAGGGATGTTGTACTATTGTAACTATTGTAAACAGTTCTCATTCAGGCAATAAATTTATCAGCGTCTTATTTTTTTAACAGCTTTTTGGGTGACTGTTTCAATATTACCTTAAGTAACTAATAATTCTCCATCACAAGGAACAGAATAAGTTTAACCAGAGCTCTTGGCTCAGATGAGAGCCTCTTAGTTGGAATACTCTTTTTATGCAGCTCCATTGAGCAGGTATTGATTTAATGCCACAACAGGAGGTATGAGAGGTCCGTAAATAATGTCTGCAGCTCTGTACTGTGTACTACCACTCTGTAACTTCACTAGCTTCTTAAAGTGTAGCAAGAACCTAGGAACCCCCAAATACACATGCAATTGTCCCTAAGCCAAGGGTTACTTTTGGGATGTTCACACAGCATCCAGCAGAAGATGACTGGAATGAGCCTAGGTGTTTTTCTTTGTATATGCAAAAATAAATTATTTGAAAAGTTTAATCACTGGTGTGTTTTTAAAGAAATAAACTCTGGCCATGCCCTCCAAGAGGTACCTGATTCCCTCTTGTCTTTTCCACGTGAGCCTTCTTTGGACTAAAAATAATAGGGAGTAGGAGGTGTTGTCATTTTGTGTTTTATTCTGAGGACTGCTGGACAAACACTGACAAAAAAGCAAAAATCGTCAAAAAACAGGTAAGCAGAGTCATTCTGAACTCTCCATCAAAAGTGCTACAAGCTTTTATGAGACACACTCCAGGAACATTTTCCTGCAGTTACTCTGAAACACCGAAGACAGAAGGTTGCCCAGATCCTAGTCCTACGTTAGGGTCTGTTCGCTCATGGGAGACTACAATTCGCCATAAACTGTAACGTTCGCAAAATAATGTGACTAAAAATAATAACATAAATGTCAGAGTCTATAGCACTTCTGTGGATTTCCACTGATGGTCTTGGACACTGCCTGCCCTAGTCCCACCATGATGGAAGCCTCAGTTATTGCACCTTCTGGCTGTAGAAGAATCAAGCACATCCATTCTGCTGGCAAGGTCATATCAGCATCTCAACCCAGTGCCACCACGTGATGTTGGACCTCCAGGAGGGCTTCACGAAGGAGGAAAAACCCAAAATAAAGAACCTTGTCCCTGCCTATGGCAGGAGGGATGGACTAGATGATCCTTAAAAGTCCCTTCTAACCCAAACCTTTCTATGATTCTTATGTTTCAGTACCCTAAAAATTCTCCAAAACCAACCAGTAATAGTAAGTCTGCTTGACCTACCAACTCCAAAGAGATACTGGAGAATCTTAGCAGAAAGAGTAACTTACATGCAAGAATGGAGATCCAAGAAGGTGCGTAACTTCATTTATGAGTCTTAACAGAGTGAGAAACGTTGGGTCTTCATAACCAAACCTCCTCCCAAGAAGAATAGCAAAGGTTATGTTGGTAGGGGCCATATTCAAAAATCGTAATAGGAAAGGTCTACCTAGAAATGAACAAAATCATGACTGTATTGGTCATTTCTGGAGGAACTCAGAGGTCTTCACAGTGGCTTTGTAAAGTAGCATGAAACACTCAATGTCATCTCCAGCTCACCTTTGAAGGATTTGATGAACTCAATGAGAAAGCGAAGCTCCTCAATCATCCTTTCTTCTCCAAGATGCTTCCCCATGCCAAGATCCCGCATGGTGGCTACGGTGAACCGCCGTCTCGTCTTCCAGAGCTCTTGAGAAGAAAAGAACACACCTACGGAGGGATTGCACGTGCTGTTTGCTGAGGCAGTATGGGATTTTTGCCGAAACACCAAAAGCATAGCTGGGGAGGCAGGTAATTTGCAACCTGGTAGAGTCTGCTTGGGAGAGGACTGGAGGGCTCTGTGGGGGGCTGGCTTGGAAAAGCACTGCCCCAGGTAGGTTCAGGAGGGCAGGAGGCAATATTTTAAATAGTTGGGTGCTGTTGACACCAAAGTTCTGGGTTTGGCTTGTTTATAGATTTGCCTCTTCGCAGCCATACACAGTAAAAAGCTCTGTGCATGGTATTTGTCTCAGGCTGACTTGGTTTTCCTCAGAAAAATGACCCAGCTGTTTCAGAGAGCAAGGCTAGGACCAGATGACACTGCTCCATCCCCGGCATGAACAGGACAAACAATTTCACTAAACAACTTGTGTTTTAGAGGATGAACTGTATACTGTTCAAGGCGACAAGGAGGGGCGGCAGAGCAGCTTCTTTGCTTACAGCTGAGGAATACCCCACAGCTGGCTAACCCCTCGGCCACACAAAAGTGTCCATCCAAGAGGGCACAGAGGTGTTTGGGTGCAATTCAGAAGTCATCCCTTCCCAGGAGGGCTTCCAGGGCTGAACAGATTCTACATCTTCTTACGGCGGCCGGGAAAGTAGCAGTGTACCCTTCCTCGCACTGGGCCTCACTCTTAAAAACAAGATGAAAAAAACCCCCACACGCTGTATGCATTATATACATATTAGGTCATCAAATCTTTTCCTTTCAGCCCTGGATTATTCCCTTCATTGTTTTTCAATGTCTAGTCTTGGGCAATGTATTACTTTTTAACATGCAATTCAGAATGAGGCCAAAAATCTGTTTACAGAAGTAATTGTCTGAGGTACAAGCAGCCCATGCTATTGGTCTCTTGCCAGTTCTTGCAGTCTTTATCATGAGTCATGCGTGATCCACGCTTTGTCTGAACTCCCAGTAACTGTAGAAAAGAGATTGCATAACGACCTCAGCCTTCGTGTTGCGAAAAATAATTTCCTTCCCTCCGCGCTGCAAAAAAACTCCCTTGAAATGTGACCCAAGTGCCACTAAAACCAAAAAACTGGTAAGGCAAATAAGAGGATCCCCAGAAGTATTTTTCTTAAGAAAACAAACAACTGCCCCCAGGCCCCGCAAAACGTAGCCCTCGATGATAAGGAAGCAGCTCAAGACCTTTAAATACTGTTGCAATTGGAACAAGACATTTTAGAAACAGCATAGCAAGCACACCCTTATCTTTCCAACCTGTCAGTACCGTTTCCATGTTGGATGTGATAGAATATGGGTATAGCTGGTCTGTCCTCAAACACATCTGACGTGTTCAGAAGGGCATCCTTTACTGCCTCGTAGCCAGCCAGCACCACGACCCTCTGAAACCCCAAACGGATGGTGAACACAGGGCCATACTTCTCTGAAATCTAGAAGGAGAGAAGAATCAGAGCGTGGGATTCATCAGGGGGAGTGGTATGTCCTGCTGGGGTGGCTGAGGAGTTGCCTTCCCTCCTCCTTCTGTGGCCAGAAGGGATGGAGGTATGTCAGAGATAGAGCCCTGAGGCGCTTAAATGAAAGAGGAATCAAAGCACATAAACACTGATCTGTTTAACCAATAGCTTCCATAAAAGCACTGTTTTTCTGAGCTGGTTGGGCTCAGTTTGGCGCAGTGGGTTAAAAGAGGCAGAAGGTAACACAGCACTTTGGGCACCACCAGCAGCGCAAAAAGATCACCCGGATCTCTCTGCCGAACAGCTATGGAGCACCTGCGGATCAGACGGGCTGTAACGCTAGAGCCCACCACAAGAAGATGGAAGAGCAGAGGCGTTCTTATTTATTATAAAAAGTTAAATGAAAGCTTTGTCGCAATCAATGCAAAAAGGTACATAATATGATTCACCAAGAATGGACATATGAAGGCATATGAAGCCATTGCTCTTTCAACTTGCCTTAGAAAACTACCACAATACCGCACTCTACTTACTATTTCTGCTGCATCATAGTTTTGAAGCCACTGCACTGCAGGACATGATAGTGAGATCTGACATACTGGGTAGCAGGCACTCTCTGGAGGCTCATAAACACGGTCCTGCCAGGCCTTACAAGGAATTAAGACTTGACTGAGAGCAACGGTGTTGAAACTGCATAAAGCTATCATGAGATCAAGCCTGGTGTCCAATAAAAGGAGATCAGTTCTGGCAACGTAAGCCAGAGGAGGCTCCAAGGCTTAGCAACCCCTGCCACTGCACCAACGAAAACAAGTAGCCCAGGCAGAGTCTAATCTGTGCTTCAGCAATATCGCCAGACTTGTTATATTTGTGAAAAAAAAAAAAAAGTTCACGGGACACTGATTTCAACCATTTGTTCAAAATAATGTCTCGGTTGCTGCGTCATCTACCGTGTGACTTTCATGTGGAAATCCTCTAGGGATTCTCCTTTTGGGGAGGATTTTCTACTCTAGGTCATTTGTTTACTAATACCTTAAAACCCTTCTGGCAAGTCATCTTTTGGACCCTTGCTGCAGTTCCACAAGCTCAATATAAAATGTCGCCCCACCCATAGCTGCAGCCCGGGGCACCCTCTTACTGCCCCCTGCCCTTTGCAGTCAGGGCAGAGGACAGAGAGAGGGTCCCCGGGGCTGCAACCACAGATCTCTTTCCCGCTTGGTTTCAGCACTAGACCCCTTTCCCAGTTGACTTCTTGATGCTATAGTTCAGTGGGGGAAAGAAGGCATCGATGTGGCCAGTGTGCCCAATACCTTCTCCTGAGTCTGTGCTTCACTAAGATGCTATCACCTGGCTCCTGGCGCCTCAGGTCACCTCCTTTCCAACCACTACTTTGCTTATTCTTCCCAGTATGTCCATGCACCACCCCCAAACCCCTTCTCCCTTACCCTCCTCTGCAGACGGATTTCTAGTCTTGCCAGAAACAGGAACCACAGTCCAAACCGTTTCCCACCTCCCAAGCGCTGGGTGCTGAGCCCACTGTGAGCTGGCTGGTGTTAAGATGAAGATGCATCTCCGCAGGCATCCTGGAGGCCCCTTGCATGGCACGGTGATGGGAACGACGCAGGGAAAGCCAGCACCTCTTCCCTACGTAGTGCTAAGCGGGTCAGAGGGCTGCTGGAAACCTGATGTTAAAAGGCTTCGTGTAAGGCGCAGGATGCTCACACCCCATGTCCTGACATGGGGAATGCCCGCTGAGCCACATTTTGGCTCTAGGAGACTAAATACATTGAAATTTCCCCTTTTTTCTGGAAGACAAATGCGAGGCAAATGTGATTTCTACAGAGAACCTTATCTTGTGTAAGTCCAAGTCATTCACTGTTTCAAATGATTTCTCCTACATCTCTTCTTTGGGCTGTGCTATATTAATTCCCATTATCACGAAAAACTGGCAACATAAGAAATACAAGCTATTTTGGCAACCACAGTTAAGCATCCATCTTTCAGTTTGACTACATGGACACTCAAGAATTTTAAAGTATTTCACAACACAAGGAAGATGCCAAAATTTAGGTCCATCGGTCTGAACCAATGCGGATACTCATAGTATTCAATGTGTGAGTAGTTCTTATGTAAGCATGGTTCATATTTAACATCAGTCGCTGCAGAGCTGGGATTTAACAGCTTTCTTGGTCATTCTGAAACCTGAAAAACTTCACAGTTTCTTAAGACTGCATTTGACACTACAAATCCTCTCCGAACTGTCACCAGAAGAGAATTTTAAATAGATACATGCTGACATTCAGCACCCTAGAAACAAAGGACACTTGTCCTTACCTTCATTAGTGACTTGTCTTGTCTTCTGAGGTTCAGCAAATGCAGGTTGCCAACAATCGGAAGAGGAAATGGACCGGGAGACAAATTTAAAGCTGATTGCTTAAAAACTTTTAAAACATAGAGTGCAGCTGATAAAAGCAACGCGCACACCCCACAGATGAAGAGGGGCACAAAGGCAGACATATTTTGGTGGAGCTTGCCTTTCTGGAGAGCCACTGGGACACCTTTATTAGAATGCTCACATTATCGCATTATATTTATTCAGAGGAAATCACGTCAGGGTTCTTGCTGCACTTTGCAGGGTCTTTCCCTCCACCCCCAGCTTTCCACAAAAATTGGAATGAATGCCTGCAAATGGCAAAGTCCAAGCACAACTCGTGCAGGCTTGAAGGCTCCCTGCCCAGTGTAGTAGGGGAGATTGGCTTCATTTCCAAAGTCTAGCTCAGATTCTTCTGCCTGCAATAATTTCCCAGCACCTAGGAGTCCCATATCTGTTTTATTATTAGGCATTGATCATGGAATTGCTCTTAAGATTTCCTTTTCATCCCTCTCTTCCATCCTCTTCACTTAAAGTCTTCTCTGAACACAGACAGCTCTCTACTTTTTGCCTTCTAGCTCTTTACCTTACAAATGCTGATCCCAACATAATTCTTCAGGGTAGACAAACATCGCTCATCCCAAGCCTTAGAGCCTGGCTTGAATGATTCACCAGCCCAGTGTAAAATACCTAACAAGGCACTTTTACAGTTCTTACTCTTCCTTGCTGTGGGCTACGTTGTAGAAACCTCAATAAAATGCAGAGTTGCTCACCCCGTCTTGTTTTTTTCCCCGTCAGAGGCTAGTGAAAAACTTACTCACTGTTGCAAACTCCGAAGTTGTAATTCAGTGTCGTGGCTCTCTCTTTCATGAGTGGGTCTTTTAGTGAGGGGCATTTCTTCCTGCTCCCCATCTGGTGATAACTGGTACCACCTTCACTCTACGCAGAACAAAAGGGATATAAAAACAATGCATTGCAGAGGTGGATTATTGAATCGATACGAACGTGGAAGGCTTCGTAAGAGATCTGCTGTTCCCACTGGTTTCCGGCAGTGTCTAACAGCGAGAACTGTCAGGGCCATTAGTTGAAACACACATCGCTTGGGTAAAATTACCCCAATCTCACAAACGATGCAATGGTCCCATAGGTAGGAGCAGAGTATTTGACATCTTTTTTTTGAGCCCTTTTAGATCACAAGGATTTTGTACTGCTCTGTACTGTGCTATCAGATGTATCAGCCTCAAGGATGCTTAGGGACTGTTCCAAGGTGCAGCAAGGTTCACACTTACACTGGACACAACGCGCATTCAAACCTGGACTCTGCCATCCATCTCAGGCAGGCCACGGATGGCCTGGACGGGATGTGATCTCAGCGCATACCCAGTTCTCCCTCAAACCGTGCACCACCCAGGAACCGTCCACCCATCCCAAACCCACTGGTGTTACAAACAACAGCATCTGTGGTAAGAGCAGGAGACCAGGAGTGTGGACACGCGTTTGCGTTCTTGCTTGGACAATGACTTGTCTCTGTGGCTTTGAGGAGTGCAACGAAGGGCTGTGCACAAGGATGGCCCTGGAGCGTGCGTCAGGGCTGGGCTGTGAATGCAGCCGTTGTGCCCGGAGCCCTGGGGCTGACTCAGCTCCTGCCCCTTCGCTATAGTCATTTCTGGGAGGTTTTTTGGGCTCTGTGCAGAAAGGAGGTAATCAGGACATGGTGTAGGAACAGCAGCACCTCACACCGTAAGAATTACCAAAAGCAAGAGGCAGAGAGACGTCACTCTGACACTAAAAATGACTTTATGATCCCTAAAGAGATGGGAGCAAGGAAGCAATCAGCCTGCCTCTCCACACACCCCCAGCCCCCCGCCCGCAGCCTGCGCAGCGGCAGGAAAGGTTACTCATTAGCTGTGGGGTGAAGCAACTGGTGGAAGAGGTAAAGCTGGGCAAAGGTAACAGCATCTTAGATGGCCCGCATAAACATTTTCACCTAAGAGATTTAAGTTAAAAATTAAAATGAAATTTAATCTTTGTCTAGGAGTAAATGATCTCTTCGAAAAAAATCAAACCTGCCCTGTCAGGGCAGGGTCATGTCACAAGTCACAGGAGAAATTATGGGGAGGGACGGACAGAAAGAAAGGCCCTTACACAGAGTGCCCCGGGACTGAACCACCCATGGATTTGTAGCTGGGAAAGGAAGTAATTCCTTGGGCTGTGTATAATTATTTGGAGGTCAAACCCTTCCAAATCAGCCACTCTTGGGCAGAGAGGACTAGAAAGCAGAAACCGAGGTCTCCTTTCCTGTACCTGCCCGTGGAGCCAGCAATGGGCAGGTGCGGTTAAAATTCAGACTGTGATAATCACCATTTCTGGGGGTATCCTACTGTAACTTTGCGTAGCAAGGGGCCTCAGGAGCACCACGTTGCTCGAGCCCTGCTCCTGCAGGAATCAGAAGGAGAGAGCGAGCCTTCAAAATCTTGCACTGTGGTATTAGGGACCACATTTATCAGGTGAATAAATCTGTCGCCAAAAGCATCAGCTGGCAGGTTTGAGGAGCGCCACGTTACTCACCAGCACACACAGCAGCCGCACTCAGAGTGCGTTGGGATGCGCTCTCCAACCCTGCAGCAAGGTCCCTGTCACAGGCAGTCGCAGCCCCAGCCTGCCCGCAGGTGGGCAGCAATGACGAATTAATGTCCCGTCTGGGCTTTCAGTGTAAGAAAGAATTTCATTTCTGCTTTAGAGAAAAAGGCCTCAGTCCCGAGCCAGGTTGCCCATCTCTTTGATTCTAGAACATTTTTCAGCGTAAGTACAATGAAATAACCTCGCAACAGAGGCGAATGCTCCGTCCCCTCCCCTAGCACACTTGGCAGCTCCAGTCTGAAGCTGCTTTTCCTGACGAGTTCTGGGCTGAGGTATTTAGTCTGTCCGGGGTCCAGCCCAGCAGAAATTCTGCTCTCAGACCTTTTACTCTTTTCTGAGGCTTCAGGCTTTGTTCTTCATCATCACACTGGGCTACTCCTTCCCCAGCACCACTGGCAAACCCAGCTGCAGCACATTTTAAAGCAGGATTTGCCATGCTTTTAAAATTCTCCTTCCCTGGCACTCTCAGCCTATCTGCCTGGTCTCTGATTCTTGAAGTTCAATCCCAGGTTTTAACTGGTGCTTAATTATGCACAAACGTGACATATTTAAGATAAATACTTGTTCGTTCCTCTCTCTCTGCTTGAGGATTTCAGCTTCTCCCCCTCCCTTCTCTCTCTGAAAAAAACTTTGCCTCCCACCCTGCTCCCCGAGGGTACCCATGGGCAGCCCCGCCCTGCCTGCACGGCGTTTACCTGCACAGAAAGCTCTGCGCATCTGAGCCCGTGCCTGGGTGACAAAGCCACGTTGCCGTCCCCAGCGTGTGGAAACAGCCACCTCTGCTGCCCACATCGCCCCGTACCAGCCTGGGATGCACCCACACATCACCGCTGCCTTCCTGCCATCGACAAGAGCGCAAGACCGGCAGTTCTTCCAAAGCAATCATGAAGTCATGGGCAGGCAAAGCCTCCCAACTCCGCAGTCCCGCGTTGCTATGCGCCAAACAAAAGCCAGCTTTGCCAAGATAAAAAGGTCAGATCTCCAAGTTGGGTTTTTCAGGTTGCAACCTCAAAAACACCGTTCCCTTTCTCCACGAGTGAGCTTTTCCTCCTCATCCCCATCTCCACGCAGACCCTCTCTCAAGTGAGCACGGGAGTGCCAGGGGGGCTGTGCCCTGGGAAGCTGGAGGGATCAGTGGGAGGCTGCGGGACCCGCACGGAGGGCAGATCAGCCGGGAGGGATCCAGCAGCCCTCCGGCGTGGGTGGCCTCGGCAGCACTTTCTCTGCTTCGCAGCCGCAGCTTGCAGGCCACCACAGGAAAAAACTAAGCCCTTCTGCATTTATTTTTCTTGCA
Organism: Steatornis caripensis; assembly: GCA_013398225.1. Taxonomy (NCBI): domain Eukaryota; kingdom Metazoa; phylum Chordata; class Aves; order Caprimulgiformes; family Steatornithidae; genus Steatornis; species Steatornis caripensis. Next base: position 64,795 of record VZSC01001218.1, read on the forward strand.
AGCTGTGTTTTAAGTGTTACCCTGAAACAGCTCTTTGAAGCAGCATGAGCTGCCTCGGAGCTTTCTCTTCAGCTAATTAACACATGCCGACAGCCAGGACAGCCTGGCCCAGCAAAGCCAGGACAGCCCTGAGCAAGCTCCGGCCCAAACCCCTCCGTGCCTTGCACAGCAAAAATGCTGTTGACAGCAAGTGCCTTTAAGCCATTAATCCATGCACGAATTTTGTCTTCCAGGTTGCAGCTGCCTGTCGTGAACTCGTGTCTCGCAACAGAGCTCGGGGGCACCGGCTCTTACTGGGTTTGGAGAGGTTTGGGGTTTTCTGTTCAGAGCTGCAGGCCAGGCATTTGTCAGAGGAAGGTTAAAGTGCTTAAATGGTGTGAAGTGGGATACAAGCTTCTACAGTCCTGTGTAGATTGTCTTTTTAAAAGCCTCTAGCAATATTTCTCGGTTCCTGGGGTCCATCACTCATTTCAGGGATGCTAGCTGTTCTTCAGCAGCAGTACTTTACCCTTCACTTGAATGTGAAGTGCACTCCAGCTAAAGAAATGCCATTATCCCTGGTTTATAAAAGGAAAATCCAGATGGAAGAGGGAAAAAGATTAGTTCAAAGGCCACATGAGACAGTGATAGAAACACGAGCAGAATCGCAGTCATCACTAACAGGCATACCAAAAAGGGCAACACGGTAAACGTGCCCCCAGCAGACAATCAAGTAGCTCAATCTGTCACAATTTGGATATTTTATCAGCCATGGAGCACTTGAAACATGACTTGCAGTTGCAAAATCCAGCCTGTGGTTTTAAACCTGTAGTCTGAGCAGTGGCAACAGAGAAATGAGCCCGTCTCCATTCCAGAGACATTTTAAACGAACCCCGACCTCCCCTGGAAGCATTTTAGGGATTTACAAATTGCGGGGTTCAGAAATGCGAGCGTATCACTGCACCGCATCACCAGCCAAAGGGGCACTGCGCTCCTTTCGAGGTTACAGATTAATATTTAATCCAATCAGTAATTTTAAGTTAAAATGTAGCAGTATTATCTGACTGGGTTAACAGCATGGCCAGTTATCAAACCGCAGTAAGGGAATGAGGCACTTGCCCATTTTAAAGAAGGATTACGGTGCAGGCCAGCTTCATCTCCCTCTTGCTAGCAATTCTTCAAGAACCAGGCAAATAACCCTTAGAGGTTTGCTCCATAAACCATTAGCCAGTAAAAGTCTAATTAGGTTAGAGACATATGGTCTTGAACCAGTAAAAAATTCAACATCGGTGGCTACGATGTTATTAACCTCATAAAATGTGGATGCATTTCAGAAGCTGCTGGCTGAGCACTGAAAATTGCGTCACGTTCAGTCTACATCAGTGAAACTTTTGCTCTCCTAAGCCAGCAAAAAAGGGAAAGGGCAACAGTTTTGCTAATGAAAACTGCTTTTTTTTTGCTATCATATCAACTACGAGCGTGAAGATGACACAAAAGCTCTTTTCTGAACAGGCTTTCCCCAGCCATTAAAACAGTCTTAGAGCTCCCCAGCCTTAGTGAAACAGGAGATGATGGGAAGTGAAGCCAGAAGTAGTCAGTACACCTTATGCACTGCAATTCTATAGTTACGATAACATAAATCTAGTTGTTGAAAAACCTTCTAAGTCAAGTGTTCTCCCTTTTATAAAGAAGACCCCACTGTAATCCCCCCCCCCAAAAAAAAATCAAAGAAATTCCTAGGTCTATCTCAGCTCTCACTGACCCCACAACCACAGCTGCGCACATCCGTGCAGTTAGCCAGGCTGTTACCCGAGACCTGTGAGCCATGAGGTGTCACTCCCACATCACCTCCACGTCCCCCACTCTCTGGGCAGGTGAGTGAGATGTAGGAAGCACCACTTGGTCCCAAACACTCGTTAGATCAAGGAGCTTCCTAGCTGCAGAGAACAGGGGATGTCCTCAGCTTGCCACCATGGTTTAAATTTCATTTCACCTCACTCACTTTGGGCTTTTCCCAAGTGGAAAGGGGATCAGAAGGAGCTGAGCTCTGGGATGAGATGTCTTAGGGAAGATGCATCAATTTCATGAAAGCCAACTCTTGTCCCTCTGGCATCAGCTGAGTTTTACCATTAGTTTATGTTACAGCTTGCCATTAGCAACAGCAGGGATTTGGGACATGCTGCAGTGGGGCTCCATCCCCTACACAGGCTCCTATAGCACTCACTTTCTCTTTCAGGTGTCCCGATGACGACGTGATCCCTCTGTGGGATCTGGACACAGCAGCAAACTGTGCACTGCCATCACCGACTCCACCGGGGATTTCTGAACGAGTGCAGCTACATCTCACACCCTGCTCATCTGAAGACATGCGCAGGAGTGGCACGGCCAGAATTTAGCCCTAATTTGCAGTGTTATGGCCCGGTAATGAGCACAGAGAAGTGTCTTTAAAAGGAGATTGCTTTCTAATTGCTTCTTAAAAAAGCCTTTAACTCTCTGGCATGACTCAGGGCTGCATTTCTAAATCCAGTTTCTCCCATGAAGTTTACTCCAGCTGTTCAGTTGGGCTGCATTCACACGCAATTTTAATTTTTTGATCATCAAGCCTGTTTACAGCATAGAGGAACAATATGGGAACCGAAATAAAGCTGGGACAAACCCAAAGGAGTGAGACCAGTAACGGTACTGCCAGCATCTCTGGCTTGAAGAGCAAGAGGCCCTGCAGCTGTGCAGTACCTCAGCAAGGCTCAATTCACTACTCCCTTCTGGTCATGTATTTCAAACCTCAGTTGCGTTTGATTTACCCATCATCTGCAAAGTTAATACCAAACAGTTACAATGCCTGCATGTCCTTAAGCTGCCAGCTTCATATCTGCGGCACATTATAAGAGAGAATATTTTCTAGAATACAAAGACTGAGGGACTGACTGTCACAACGGCATCACTTTTGGCTTCCTTAAATACAGTAATCAAAGTATTTTGAACAGTAGCCCACAGCTACTGAATACTTTTCTGTCTCAAAATAGACACAAGCCTCCTCCCACCTTCTGCCATGAGCTTTTTGGTCACTCTGAGGTTTTGGTGGTTCAGTCCAGTTTCCTCTGCTACATCCAGTGAGCGCAGCCATCTGGTTGCTGCGTCTTTGATCCAAGTGCTACCAGCTTAGCCTGTGAAGCACAGAGTCAAAAGGACACAAAACGTTAGCAGACAAGGTTTGAAAAAGGAAATATTTTCTATATTTGCATTTACATTTTTAATATAGTCGTGTTGCCTAGAGGCCAGATTTGGGGAATGGAAACCAGGAGTCTGGTTTCTATTTTCAGCACAGCCACTGATTGCTCTGTGTTGCTGGCAAATCTTTTAATCTCTTTCCCTCTGTTTTTCCCTTTCTGTAATAAAGGGATGATCAGACCTCCCCAGCTATGCCTTGCATGGCAGCATCCTCTGATGAAACACAGCAAGGACAAAGTATTAATAATAATTTCATATAGCAAAACCAAGAGGTCACAGGTATTTAAGTACAGTTTAGCTATTCAGTGCTCCTTTACGCATGTACCACACCTTGATGTTAATAGAAGTTATATATTAATATGGAATGGAAAAGTAGGCCCTTCAGGGCACAAAAATAACCGTATGCAGAGCGCCACTGAATAAATACAATATAAAGATGAAATCACTCCAAATACTGAACAAATTGAAAGGCAAGGAGATATTAAAGAGGAAAAACAAAGTCACCCAGCCCTCTCCCCAGCTGGCACCTAACTGTCCTCAGCACAAAAACGTGGATGAAAAGGAGTGTCAGGTGCCAAGAAATGGTTAAGTGTTCCCAGTCCTCCATTTCTTTACCCCTCTGGCATCTTCCTGAGGAGATGTCAAGGAGTGGGTAAAAGACTGAGCTCCCTAACTGCGATGTAGCAAAGCACATGCTCAATCCCACATGGAACTGACCCTGTAAATTATCCCGTCAGTCCATGCCTGCACCCTCCAGGTCTGCCACATTGCCACTTGCCCTTTCCTCCCACAAAACTACCCTGGGGTTCCTTCCATGCAGCCGTCCTCACCATCAGGTACCAACCCCCCTTTCTGGGCTGCTCTGCAAAGCCGCTGCCTTTCAGATCCCTGCAAGCTGGTCACAGCTGGGCTACGGTTACCTGGGACCTGCCAGATCTCCTCAGCCCCCCTGCCTGCTTAATGCCAGCTGCTGCACCTCTGGCCCGATGTGACCCTCTCCTCACACCCACTCTCCTCATCACTTGTGTGAACGCTCTCTTCTACGAATGATCTCTGACACTGCAGTCAGGACCGGGGGATGAGCAAAGCCCTGCTGTTCCTATCATCTAAGCCATCTTTGGTCATTTTATTTACATGTGCAGCTGCACTGGCACATTTTGGGGAGGACTTGGGGGATCTTGGTGATGAGCAGCCTGCAGCAGAGATCTCTCCACTGGACCACTGCAGCCACAGGACGGTGTGTCTTTAGAACCTTGAGCATTCTCTTGTCTATTCCTCTGACACAGTTATTAAAATAATTCCAAAATAATCAGTGTTGCATGACGTGGTGCAACAATCAAGCTGCTTGTTCTTTGTACAACCTCTTGGATCATGCCGAAATAATGTGCATATGCTTTTGCGGTAGAGACCAGCGTTTATTTTAAGAGGTGCTTTAGGATCAAGACGGTCACCGCTAGCTCTCCACATTTACTATTCGGGATTATTGGACCACAAGTGACCTTTCAGATTCTTAAGACTTGGATTACAAAGGGCTTTATATACTAAGCCTAATGACTTGAATTACAGTCTTAGCATCCTGACAATCAGAACATGGCTATAAGCATTTTACTTTCTTCTATCCCCAAAACAGCTTGGGCCAGATTTCGAGTCCATTTCAAGGGTATGTCAAGCTGGTGACCATCATAAGGATCTGGCTGAGTTGCAAGAAAGATAAGATGGCCTAGGTAAAGGTCATGTCTGAGAGTAACGGCAGGATTTTCCAGATAAGCCAGCTGAGACATCTGTCTGCCTTCCTTCCTCCGAGACAATTATTTTATCATTTCTAGATATTAAAAAATCACTGTGAAATGCTACAACACATTTTAATCCACGGGGCTGCACTAGCAGGACATTGTGTTTTGTCATTTTAAATCTCTGCAGCAAAAAGTTTTGTGGGACCGATAATGATCTTCCTGTAACTGGCTGAACTGGAAATACTTTTCAGCTCTCAAAAAAAAAAAAGTATCAGTAACTTATATGGCACCTGATACCAAGGCATGGATGTTGTACTTGCCCTTTTCAATCGATATTCACACTGTTCAACATTACAGTGAAATTTGCTTCGTGCCTAAAATGTCCGAAGCTTGTGTTCTCCATTACCTGTGTTCAGCCGCCCTTTGCCAGGACTGACGCTGGAGTCCATCAAGCATCCTCCAAAGCATTCCTGCAGACAATTCAAAACACCAGCGGCTTACAGCTGTATAGCAGGTCAAAAGTTTAATTTGACCATTAAAGCAATTTTATGAGGTATACAAAACCCACAGCCACAGCAATGATGCAAATAAAGGTTGATTGATACATTCCGCTGGCCGAAACGCCGTTGTATTAACAAGGAAGGGGAACATTGGCACAAGTAGAGCAGAAAAGCATGCAAGATGTGCTGTTTGCAGAAGGACCGCATTTGTCACATTCCCTTCGTTCCTCTCTTGGAGTAGCAACCATCTGTAACACTCGTGTAGGGAACAGCATGAACCAAGACTTACCTGTCATGCGTTCATCTTCTACTGGGACCCCTGCAAAAAAAGAAAACAAAACCAAAAACGAAACCCAAACAAAAATGAACTGAGACGTTCTGTCTGCTCTATGTTAACGGGGTAATTCAACAAGAGGCAGTATTTTCTCACTAAACAATGTCAAAGATGTACTTTGATCTCTCTGCGGTCACTTGTTTTCCCCTCCTTTTGTCCAAAGACAGCTGAAATAATAAAAAAAGGATTTAGGAAACAAAGACGGAACCCCTGGGTTTTTTAGAGAGCCAATGAGTATTTTCTAGGACCAAACCAATTTCTGGAAATAATTGTCAAGTTCCCTGTAGTCTTCCTTCTGCATACTGTGTTCTACAGTTGGCAGTCTTGGCTGTTCAAAAGAAAAGTAACACGATATAATAAACTGCAGAGAGCCATTTCACGCCATTACTGCTGCACAGGTGATAATTCTTGAATGAGTTTTATTTCAATATCACGGACTCAGAATCCAGACAGCTATACCCAGCCTACTTTGAAATAGAAGTTATTTGCATTTCCTAAGTTCGACGAGCTGTTTTCCTCCTCATCTCCTTTGCTAATTCAGTCAGCTGAACTTTTCCACGTACCGGTTACAGTCAGTTATAATCTGCTCAGGAGCTTGTACAGCAAGGAAAGAAGGGTGCTGGTGCAATATTCGTAATGTAACCATCCACTCATGCAGAATTTTCATCTCTGAGATTAAACAGTGTATTAAAAGCACAGGAAAATAAAATTATCTAAAGGGTTTTCTTCAATAATAAAAATATCTGACAATAGACCGAGTTCTGATTGTGTGCCCTATGCAAACTATACAAGGAGATCATAATTCCTGAGTGCAGCATTTCACGGTGACTGACCTTCACCATGTCTACCCTTCAAACCGCTGTAGCCAACTGTACAAGGGGTGGAGCGGTCCATTAGCAACTCGGTGTTCATTTATATGAGGGGACAGCCTAGAGAACAATCCCCCTGGAGGTGATCCTGTCTGGAAACCTGAATCAAGGAGCAAGGGGATGTAAATGCATGGACGGGAATGCCGGAAGGCACTGACACGTTTCAATACCCAAACAAGAGGCAAATGCTCACAGGCATTATCAGAGCACTGATGAGCTTTTGTTTGAAGGTTTCTTCTTAGTCATCAACAGCAGTTTTAAAAATGTTTAAATAATCTCTGCCATCTCCCCCGATTTCTACAAGTCACATGCACTGTGTGATGAGGCTCAGACTGGCATCATCTCTTCCAAAGAAAAACACGCTACGTGTCCAGATGTCAGGTCTGAATTTGCTTGATGGGACATCTCCCCAGGGAAGAGCTGATGGAAATCCAGAGCCATTCTGGAGGAATTTTCGGTGAATTTTAAGGATAACTCAGTTCTTCTGACTATGATATTTCAAGACCTTTAAATCCCCAAAGCCTTCTGCTACCCTAGCTGAAGTGGCAAGCACCAGAAAGCACTTTTTCACAAAAAGATGGATAGTGGAAGCAGCTCATTGGGTGCACGGAGATGCTGTAGGTAGAGCTGAGGGCCTAGAAAGGAAGAGTGAGGACCATTTGCCGACAAACACTCCTCCTTACAACAGGCACTGGAAGCTTCCAAAAAATTTTGGTAAGGGTTGCCAAGCAACAGCTGTACTGACCTGAAAAGCATCACAGTCTACAAAGAGATGGGTACAGGCAGAGCTACGCAGTTGAACTGGAAGCAAGCGTTACCTTTGACAGTCCTCAAAGCTGCCACTGAAACGGGAGAATTTGGCTTGGACACAGGCTGCAGATTTATCACAGACAGCGCCTCATGCCTAGCGTGATCAGAAGGAGGAGAAGGTAGTAGGATTCAAAGGAAAACTTGAGCATTACTATCATTTCAGATTAATTCTTTAACTGAAACCAAAGCAGGTGTTTCTGTTGTGGGACTGGAAGCGACCTGCAGGCAGGTAAGGTGGGTTGAAAAAACATTGCACTTCTGCTATGAGTTTCAAGTTCATCCACAACAACAGCTTCGCCATTATCTATTTTATTGCAATAAGCAGCAGCACGTGGCCAATGGACTGCAGCCATGCAGAGGGGTTACAGGCTGCTTCGAATACACAGGTACTCTGTATTTACATTACAGTATCATGATCGTCACAAAAAAGGACTAGAAGTCCTTCCGGGAGCTGAGATGTCACCCGTGCAGTGAACCGTTTTGACGCTGCTGACGGGCACACTTAGACACCGGAATTCCACCCGGATTTCACCTGTTTAACCCCAGCAGTCTGTACACGGGGCCCTGCTTACAATCAGCCCTGGTATTTTCAGTTGTTTTGGACCTAAGCACTAGCTGCAAGTAAAGAGTTCAGAGAAGCTTCATATTTATTCTTTCCGGCATATCAGAGTGCCCCATTAAACAAGGACAAAAGATTTCCTTATGTAATAGGGATACTATTTGTTATTTTTAACCTTATGGCAGCCAGGAGCTGTGCCAGGTGGCATTTTGCCTTAACCAGGCAACTTCAGGAGGTTACAGTCCCGACTGTCATCTTTGCCATCTGGTACGTTTGATGCCCATACATGGCTTCTTGGCTGTCTGTCGTCGTGTCTGTCCGCTAGCATGTATTTGTGACAGCTCACGTAAATACCAGTCTTATTTAACAAGGTAAATCAGGGTGCTGGTCAGTTGTTTCCAGGATCCTGCAAGAGCTTCTGCTTCTAATAAAGGGTACTTGTCTTTATGAAATCCATAAAGTTTGTTTACATGTATCTATGCTACCAGAGAAACACTATCGCTGTAGCTTAACCTTTCAATATGCCAAAATAGCTTTAAAACAATGTTTTGTCAAATTAAGCCCACAGAAAGTAGACAAATAAATGGTTGCAACTCTCAGCAGCCCAAGACTGAAAATGGGCAGCAAGGCCAAGGAAGGTATTAAGCTGTGGGCTGAGCATCCTGAGCAGCTGAGACCCCGCAGCCTCGCGTCTCTAAGCGCTCCACAGACAAATGCCGCTCACTTGGCAAATTCCATAAGCAGCATCACCGTACTGGATTCGGGCAATTTCACGGAGCTTAAGAAAGCCTGGCTGATACAAAGAACGCTGCCAAAGCCTGTTGTACCTGCAGACCAGTACAGGGAAACACAGTGTCAACATTCTTCTTTGGGTCCAAAGGAGCTCAACAGCAAATGATGATTTCCACAGTGCCGTAGCCAGGTCTAGCTATTTACAAGCAAATAAGAGCGACAGATCCTGTGTCCCATGGTGCGCAATTTTATAAAACACACGCGGGGCCATGAGGAGAACAGATGTAAGTTGTCACACCAAAAGGCTACGTGATATTTCAATTAGCAGCAGACCTTCTTTAAAGAATCTGAATAACGAAAAGCTAACAGAAAATGTAATTCCACCTTCCTATGAATAGAAGGGTAATTGGTAATCTTTAACTATGAACTCACATAATTTAGGGGGTTTTGCTTGTCTGGTTCTAACACGATCCCCTTCATTCAGTCTCCTGACCGGAGGCATAGAGAGGCAGAATTTGAATTCTTCTGGCCATTTATATACATGTGGCATTTCTTGACCTTTAAGTATTTGAGTTTGAAACCTATTTAACTTTCTGACGTAGGTGTTTTCGTGGGTTTTGTTGGGGAATGGCAAAAATTTTCTGCATGGGGAGGGGGGAAGAGTAACTGTATGACTGTTCTTCTGTTTTTAACCAAAGGGCCCGCCCTCCGTGTCTGTAACACCAGTCAAACTTTCTTAGCAGCACAAGCTTCTTATTCAGCTTTGTTTTGACAAAGAAAGATAAACCACTGTTTTGTTTTGCCCTTCCCCCACCATTTACTCATTGGTTTTATTTAGTTTGGTATTCCCTGTTCCTTGTAGGGAAAAACCCCCATATTTAAAAAAAAATAATTATTCTTGACCATACTAAGTTGATGACTACGTATGTTCTTAGGGAGAATTTAAAATAGAATGTAATTATAAATCACTGCCAAAACGAGCTTGTCCTGCACAGGCAAGGACATTTAATTGGTCCTTGTATGACTGGAATCACTGTAAACAACTAATATTCCTATTTGCGGGGACAGAAATAACTAGCTCATTCAGCTGTACAGAAAGGAAGACATAAAAGGAAACCAAAGGCTAAACCAGAATAAGCCACTGGAAAGTTTTATGTCAACAAAACTGGATTTAAATTAAGTAACATCAATACAGTATTTTGACTGTAAATGAATCAGAACATTAAAACATGTTTGAAAGGGAACATTTGTGATGAAACACCTATGACTAGTTCCCATACCAAATGAATAGGAAAGTTCCTACATATTTCTTCTGTGCAGGACCAAATCCACACAGCAAAGTTATTTCGCCAGCTTTAGTACTACTTTGTAGACCTAAATTTTGAAAATGAGCATAGCAGCAGAACTGCAAGGAAAACACTGAATAAATGACTTATCAGTTATACGCAATGGAAAATATGGCACTGATGACATAATTAGATGTTGCATCATACTACATATGCGTGAGGGAGTAAAATTAAAATTACACAGACAATTTCCATCCTTATGTTTTCTAATTTTCTAAGTGCTTGACTTTGCAACTTAAATATCTTTTATGATTGTTTTTTCTGACATTGATTTGCAGAAATGTCGGTAGATCTTAACATTAACTACTTTGCCTTACCCAGTGGCAATAGTTTAAAAAACAAACCAAAAAAACCCCAAACAAAACCCCCCTAAGCTCAAACCAAAGAAGTGCATTTCTAAAATATTTGAAATGATAGATGAGTCAAGAGTCACCCTGCTTTAAAATCAACAGAAACACAGCAGAGCTGTTCTCCAGTGGGAGGAAATAAGGAAACAAACTACAAATTCAACAACTACGACACACCTTAAGAAGAGAGAATTCATTTACCCCGTAATTTTACAATGGTGATAACAAATTAAAATCATGGGCAGACAGTGGAGAACCAAGAAGATACACAATCCATAGCAAGAATCAGCCAAATTAAAGGGAACTTCTTACAGTGTCAAATTTTGAGTAATTAGTACTTCCATAAGAGGCACAGTTCCAGCTTTAAGCAATTCTAAGTAATTAACGTTCTTTTATTTTGCCTAGAAGTCCTGACTTCAGCATTCTCTTAGGATACGAATTTTTCTAGCCAGAGCTACACAATACAGATTAACTCAACTAGAAGACAATTAGAGGAAGCAGACAAAGATGTAATTTGTCAGTCTGCACACACTGTTACTTCTAGCCTTGGATGCAATTTTTATTAACACGATAAACTGATTTAAACGGAGGCAGAGACACGATTTTGTCCTTTCTGTATCTATATGACTGCCTAAGCTACAAGCAATGTTGACATTTTAAAATTCTACATGACCAAAAGACAAAATAAAGTTAATGAAGTGCCAGATTATATCTTCCTGTACAGCTTTGATCAGCTTCAGGAATTCAGTAACTGATTAAACACTTAATAATTTAAAATCCATCATTTAAAATGCATGATGGAGGAAACCTTGCTATACGTATTCATCACGTAATGTAAATCCCTACATTAAAACACCAAGCTGGGCAGAAAGCAGAAGCTGGCCTGGTGGCTAGCACATGGAAAATACAAAATCATTAATTACTGTAATTATCGTATTTGCACACTGTGTTGGGTAAGTTGTCTGGGTCCTCACAACTTTGTCTTTAAAACAGGCCTAGCAATACATGCCTCCAAAAAATGTGTTTATTTTTGTTTCATGGGTGTTTTGAAAATGACTTGTTTGCCAACCAGCTGAAGAATCTTTAAGAAAAGGGGCAAAGTAAAAATGCCAAATGCACTTAAGTGTCCTTTCCTATTTGCACTACAACACCAAGTCTAAGACAACGCTTAAAATATTTCATATTGAGCTTTGAAACCCAAGACATACACAGTAACATTACAAAGCAGAAGTTTTACCAGCCTTTTACCCAATTTCCAGACACCCCCGACCACTGGGCAGTACCATACACCAAAACACGTGGCAGAAAACATCGTATTTTGCTTTCCCTACCAAACACAACCATAGCAACAATTACCTTAGTTTTTAGCTTCTGAATTTTCCATAACTGCAAGAAGCAGAGGCCAAAGACCATGTCCTTCACCCAGCAATCGGTACCACTGAAGGGAAAGTTGGAATTGGTGAGAGGCTCGAACAGTTTTCCAAATGTTACTGTTCGCATGGTCTCCAGACTGGCAGGCCTTATGTGCTTTTAATATTAACTGATACAAAAAGAGATACGACATTCTTAAGCTACAAAGCCTCTCTTGTCACACATTTGTCAACATTTGCACATGGTCAGAACCAAGGTCCAAGAAAGACAAATCTTGCCAAATCTGTCAAAATCATAAGAGGTTCACATCTTTTTGCCTGGACCTTGCCTTTACAATGTTTTTCACAAGTCTCTTCCAAATATGGTTGCAATGTGCTGTGCTTTTAAGCTACAAGGTGTATTAAGCGCACAATGAGGACCCACATTTTTGTGTGACAGAGAAATCAAAAGTGGAGATTTTCAAATACCTTCAGAGACAACACAGATTCTTCTCTGGCACCTAGAATGCAATCATAAAGTCAGAGAAAGACACCTTGAAAACTTCATCCCTGAGAAACTCCTATTTTTCCTGATGGAAAGAAAAAAGTATCAGCTTCTGCTTGGAGTGACAGCAGTTCTTCCCAGCTGCATATTCTCGGACATTAAACATAAGATCCAACGATCTTTTACGAGTTCGCTAAATGCCAGCACGACTTCTTTTTATTACGGACCCTTTTGACCAGCTTTTACAATGGAAGATCAGTTTTATACAGCTTTGGGCCTCAGAAAGGCTTTGACACTGCATGCATCCTCTGCAGCCCCCACCCAAGCGTCGCCCCATGGTACAGGAACAGCACCGAGCTGCTGATGAACGAACCATTGGCAGCTCAGTGGAGAGGCTGGCCGCTGCACCTGAATTCTGCTCACCCGTTGCATTAAACTCCACCACAGTTACTGTGTTAGAGCAGGGCATGCTGGTCCCTAGCCTGTTTTGGCTGAAAACACCACCTTCAAGAAGTCAGTAAGCCTAAATTATTTGTTACTAGTAATATATTTCATACTTCTAAAGATTTGTAGTAATCCACGGCTGTGAAGGCTGTCAAATCCACTCAAATGCTTCTTACTGAAAAATTAGGCCTGCATATCCATAGATCCTTCCCTCCTTCAGCCATCCTAATTAAAGCCGTAATTCCCAAAGACAGCCACTCTTCTAAAACACTACACATTTCATACAGTTGTTATTAAAAAAGTATGAACAATCTTTGCAGAAACATTAAAGAACCAGGTCAAGAATGCTGTCTGAATACAAGTGTTATTAAATAAGCCAATCATCCAACTTTTGAGTAATTGAAGTCCTTGATTTTTACTTGAAAGCCTCATTTTCAGCACGTTCACAGGAGACAAATGTCCCACGTCAAAGCGAATGAACGCTAATTAACTCTTTTGGATGTCAATTACAAAAGAAAGATGAAAACGCCGTATTGGCAGGCGAGATACAAAATGTTGCAGCACAGCACTTCTCATCGAGGGGTAAGTTTAGGAACAATCAGATTATTCCACCACATACAGTCAAAGGATTTGATCTGTTCCCATCTGCGCGTTATCTGAATATCTAAACAATTGCCATAATGCATTCAAAAACTTTAAAATATAAAAGGGAAACTAACGAAGCCGATGGTATCTCCAGATCACCGTGTGAAGTACTAATAAGCAACTGCGTTATACAACCCGTGTTCAACAGACTGAAAATGATCTTTCCCAAATCCAAATGACATACTTCTAAAGCTGAAAGTGATAGATTACAGCTGGCTGAGCAAGCACTGTACTGTATGCTCATTTTAAAAGCTGCCATTGTAAAAGACCCTCCAGGCTTTTTGTTGGTTCCTTTGCTCTTATGAAGAACTGCAAAGCTCCTCTCCTTTAACGGGAATTACAGGAGGAGGAAGAAGAAAAACTAACAAGAAAGAGAGGTTTATTTTTTCTAAAGATACGCAGTAAGATTACTTTCAGTAGCATGTCTATGGACCAAATGTTATTTTTATTTCAGCACCTGAAAACATGATACATACTTGCATTTGAAAAAAAATTGTGAGTACAAAATCTGAAAAGTTAGTATTAGGATTCTTATTATCAATATGTCTTTACAACTCATCGATAGTCTCTGTATACAACATCCTATGCTTTTCTCCACTAGACAACCATTAAGACACAAAAGTACTCTCAGGACAGCAGCTGTAGAACTTGTCGTATGCGCTCGCACTTCTCCAACAGGTTTGGGTCTTCTGCATCGGAACCATCAAATTCCTTCATAAAAGCTTCAGCTTTCTGCACAGTTATGTCTCGCGCGCCGCCTTGAAGCCCTTGCAGATAATCCAGTAAAATGGTGAAATACTTGTCTGGAACCTTTAAAGGAAAAAACAAGGAAGGAAAAAAACCCTGCTTTATTCACTTCTCTCTCAATACAGATCCACAATCACGTCAAACCATCACCCAAAAGATAATTAGGAGAACTGCATGGGCTTTTGCATTTGCCAATGCCCACCTCTGTGTGGAAGTGTTTCCTGCCAAGGTTCAAGCTGCCGGGAGGGATGGACCGTGGTGAGAGGACTGTCATGTGCTCGGATGGGCAAAGCATCTGAGAGGAAATTCTAAGCAGATGTGGAAATGCTGATCAGCAAACGCAAACACTCCCTGACAGTGAGCTCAAGGCTGCGACGGTTGTTGGAATTAAAAAAAAAACCCACTAGCCAAATCCTACTTTTGGAAATATGTATGCAAATCTTACTAAATTCAGTGGAGAATTGCGTGCACGTGTCTGAGGAAAGAATTTTGTTGGAATTATCCTCACCCCTACCCAAAATTATATGTTTGCTAAGATGAGATACCACCCACCATCGAGCACTTTGACAGAATGCTTATAACAAAGGAATAGAATTTAATTTGAAAAACAAATTGAATTCAGACATATGGAAATGATTTTTAAGTCACGCTGACTAAAACTGATAGGCTCCACTAACATGTCTAACATTAGAAGCAGTTTAGTCATCCGCAGTTGCACTGCCTCCATGTCACTTCCTAATTAACTAGTCATAGGCTAAATTTTAGCCGATCTGGTACAACATACAACTTAAACGATCGTTACATTAAATAATCTTGGCAGTAACCTGGCAAAGACTTTTGAACAATTTATTCAGCATTTCAAACCAATGTACTTTCAAAAGCATTAGGTGAACAGATCTACGTTGAAGCATATCTTAACTTCATGTTGTATATCTGTGGAACAGGTTTCCGCCAATAAGAGAATATTTTTGCTGTGAATCAGGGGATGTTGAAATGACCTAATCCTGCAACTATTTTTCTCCGTGTTTAACTTTACGCATATAACTTTAAAAGGCATACTCAACATGAGTCAAGTTAAACACATGCGTAAGTATTTAAAGGACTGGAGACTAATTACTTGAGGGCTGTTTCAATTCTGCAAAGTCTCAACATTTCAGAGAAGACAGAGCTTCAACAGATACTTAATTTACAACTTATTTCTCCATCAACATTTGGCAGCGTAACTTTGATCACTAAAACTTCTATCACTCCAAAAGATGAGGAAGAAAGAATATTCCAACACTGCCTTCATCAGTCAGGGATATTACAAAGTAATAAATCAAAACTGAAGTCTGCATTCAGCCTCGTAACTTATATGCTATGGAAAACCTTCTAATTCTTCACACAAACACTCCTGCGTTAAAGAAACAATACGGACACAAAAAACCCCATTAATTTTACAGTGACTAACACTGAAATAATGATGTATGAACTGTTGCTATAATATACGAATTAAACACATTAAAACAGAATGAAAAATGTCTGTATTTTTGAAAACTTTTTACTCACAGTAAACTGGTACTAATAACAGACAAAAACGTTCGGACACAAACACCTTCAGCGTGCTAGTGCTCCTTTAATGCAGATGCTCACTACTGGGTTTTTAAAGCTCAGCAACATTTTGTGTTTCAAACCTTAGCCAAATTATCTACGTAATTTACACCCCTTGCTCTCAGACCTCGTGTATAGTCATACCTCACTCCGTGGAATTACAGTTGTTATTATTTCATTTAAGCAAAGTGCTGGAAGGGGCAATTAAAAGCCTACATTAAACTTAGAAATACTAAGTGTGCAGACAGACGCATGGCTGCCTGAAGCCTAGAAAACATTTAGCCTTCGGCCCCAAGGATAAAGGTTAAAGTGTTCAAAAAGTCTGGTTTAACACAGCCATTAGATTTCAGCAAGAGCTTACAATACAGTACCTTGCAGGCAAGATAATATCGTATTTCCTCCTAACTCACACATACAACAGAACAATAGCAAGGACTGGAACACAGAAAGTGCCAGCAAAAAGTGAATGAAATTCAAATTTTAATTCTTCAAATACAGCAGCACAAGAGCTGAAATTTCAGGGACTCTTGGTGAGGTGTTACAAGAAGGAGCACAATCTTTCCTCTAAGATCAGCTTTTGGGCTGGCTTGAAATCGGATATCAAGATCTCCCACCACAGCTCTGGCAAGTGGAAGTGATGTTTCTTCATTATTCTTTTGTTAAACTGTTTTGACCTCTTTCTTGTTTCTTTTTCTCTCGCACACACTAACCTTGCCTCTGTTCTAACCCACTAATATGTACTGGAGCTGACTGATATGGAAATATTCCAAAGTGAAACAATTACCGTCATCAGGAAAAGGGGAGAAAACACTACAAAACAGTAGCAGGAAAAGAACGGTTATTACTTCGAAATTATACTATGTAACTTAGGAGTTTTCAGACTTTTCAGCCGTGCAGATGGTCATATATTTTGCAATGCAAATACAGATACCTGCAGAGAGAACTTCAGCTTACTGCTGCCAAGCTTGCTTTTCTCAGTTTCTGAAGCTCAGGAAGCTTCAGAAACCCCTCCAGGGCCTTGCAGTCCAGAAGCTGAAGACAGCTGACATAGTTACGTTCTAAAAATGCTGTGCCAGATGACAAAAGATCAACAAATGATCTAGTGTTTACTTTATATTGGATCCCGAAGAAGTATATACACTGTAGGTATAGAGGCTTGGCTTGGAAGCTGTCAGCCAACCACCAGATGGATTTTGAAGGGACTTTAAACAGCCCTCACGTTGCAAAGGACTTTAAAACCTCAAGTTACTTCTTACAGAAAGAGGCTTATCAGTACAGGAAATTCAATTCACTCCTTTGCATGGCTTTTCAGTAGGCATCCAAGTGACACCACGAGATCAAAGATGCGGGTTAGGAAGGAAAGAAACTCATGTCTCCTTTTGTATTTTAGTCATGTTTGGATATCCAACAGATTTTATTTGGTAATGGACAGGAAGTTGAATTTAGGTATAAAAAAAATATTCAAAAGAGGCTGCTGGTCTGCCCTCCCGACAGTGCTGATGAAGAAAGAGACTTCATCATATGCTTAATTATAAGCACTTGAGCAGTCTACTGAATCTGGATGCAGATGTTAATCATTATCTAAAGCTCATATTCAATGCATCTCTGATTATTAAGCTACAAAATATGTGAATTTAAATAAATCATAGGACTTCCGTCAGATTTTTAAAAAACAGAAAGGAAGTTTCATTTCAGCACTGAGAAATAAGGAATTAAGCCGTGTTTTGATACATAAAACAAGCGTTACTTACAGTTAATTATTTCCCAGCATATTTCAACACAAAACCCAAAGTAAACAGGTAAAAAAGTAAAAACATCATTCTGCCTATAAAACAATTTCTAGGTAGCTTTAAAGAGCATACATTGATTTTGAAAGGTTGATAAAGGCTTTTAAAGGAGAAACTTAAAAATAGAAGACAGTGCAAACAACCTAGGTATTCTGCAACCAACCTTTTTAAAGTACTGCAGTGTGCGAATATTCTTGCCTTCACAAAACTCTGCTTTTAATTATCTGGTTCTCTGAAAGTCTTTTTAGTCATGAAGGTAACACGCTGTGTCAGGTGATTGGCTTAAGAGCTGCTGAATAATTCGTGTCAGGAAGACTGGTATGCTTATATGTTTAAGTGCACACAAGAAATCCGCAAAAACTAACTGAACGTCAACTAAATGAATCGGGAAGTAAGGCACTGTGCAAATGGCTAGATGTTTGTTCTATTACACAACAAAATGAATGACCTGAAACCCCCATTCAATACCACGACAGTCAGACGCTTACTGGAAATTCAATCTATGTTGTTTTTTAAGTAATGAAATGAATGAATTTCAGTAATGATGCAAGCCTAGCTTCTGGTTATACTTTATGCTTTTTACAATCAACATCAGGTTTCACTTATATTTTAATGAGAAAGCTATTTTAGCATCTTGGCAATATGGCTGTATGTCTTATATGGAGCCAGAGATATCTGAAGCAATATGAGAACTGTGGTTTACAGTATTGGGTTCCACATTCAGAAACTCAAATTAAGGATATGACTCAAATTCTCAGTAGGCTCCAGATTTAGATAAAACATGCATCTGCTCTATTTACGCTTGACATATATCAAGTCTAAAAATCTAGCACACACACACGGGAGAAGGATCACCAACAAAATAAAAAGATTAATTACACTAGCAATTAAAATGATTCAGCATTTTGGTTAAAAACAAAGTAATTGATTTATAAATTTTTTTTAAAATTATTAGAGAAGTGCATGGCCAGTACTAGCAACTTTCGGTTAAAAAAGAATAGCTACAACTAACGTATAAAACTTTGTATCATATTTGTTCTGAGAAAAAGCAGCATTAATACAAACCTTCTCTTTATCATACATGTGCAAGAGAAGCCAGGTTTGTCTTGCCTTTCGAAACTTCCATTCTTCCGGGTTTTCAGACCAGCTGTAGTAAATAAAAAAAATTTTAAAAAATCCTTAAATGAAATACTGTGTGATCAAAACATTCATTATTCATAAAATATTTCCTGCGATGACTCCAAGTGACTTTGTATGCATGCCACAGAGTTTCACGGCATTGTGTGAAACAGATACTGGCACACATTTTGTATGAGTGGCAAAAAAGAACACAAGGGACAGGCTGCCTGGCTTCCGTGCAAAAAGTGTAAAGATTATAGGAAAACATTATGGCCAAGAATGTTACAAATTTTCAGCAGAAAGCACTGATTCCTTGAAGTTAAAAATCAATACCACTTCTCAGCTTTGACCAGTCCTTTATGGGAGGTCATTGCCCTCATTTGACCCACGACAACTGAGCACCCCAAATCCATACCCCAGCTGCAAGGCTACCTGAGTATTTGGGGAGGTGGCATGGACAAGGAATCAAGTTTGCGTTTCAGAAAGTTGATATTTCACAATAAACTGAAATTCATATGAAATCAAGCAGCCTCTAAAGGACTGGAAGGAGAGACTCATGCTACAACGGTCACCTCAACAACGCTGGAGGCCATCACAGATGGCTGTTCCAGAGCAAAAAATAAATTTTTCAGGAGCATGTGTCTTAAGGCTGGGATTCGTCTAAAGGTGTGACTTAAACATTGACTTTTACAAGATAGAAAAATGCTTTTTATGTCTCCCTCTCCACAGGAATTACTATTCCAATATTTAGCTCAAAACTTCAGGCTGCTTCTATACTGTTAAAAGTGACTGGAATAAAACAAATGATTAACATCCGCAAGTGTTCATTGACTGTTAGCAAACACATTTTAAATACGCAAAATTTTAACTGGGTCAAAACACCACATTTACATACATCTTGAACATGGTTTTAAAGGTAGTATATTCTGGTTTAGATGAAGAAAGGACATTTACCGCTATAAACAAATAAGCAAACCAGGAAATCTAATTCTAAAATGAAGATTGCTTTTTTGAAGTATGTGCTTGAAAATTAGCATCTTATGTACAAAATTTGTCGGTACACTGAAATATTTAAAGCTCCAGAAGAAAATACATGAGGAGAAAAACCAGAAAATTTGACACTTATTTGATTTTTCTCTAAATAAAAACAAGTCTCCAGAGGGTAGCATGCAAGATATCTTTAATGTTCTGGCTTGTTTTACACAGCAGCAGAGAACACAGAAATCAATTGAAACGCCAGCTGGGTATGAGAATTAGTATTGTTTAAACATTGTCAAGTCTAATAAAGCAAGAGTCCTCCTATTCAGTGAATGCTGCACCAGCAAATACATTGTCCAGTCAATTAAATGAAAGAGAAAAAAATCCAAGACCACAAATTTGTAGAGAAGGGTTTAATGGAAGTCTCTGCAGAAAACCCAAAAGAAAAAAATTATTGTCTTGAGTTTCAAATTCAGGATAAAGAAAAAGCAGCAACAACTCATTAGGGTTAGCACCAGCTAAACTCAATAAAAATGCCTGTAACCAACATATAAGGTAAAAAAGAGATAAATAACAGTAAATCAGGAAGGACAGACAAAACACTAATAACTAATATTTTACTTGCTCAACTTAAATTCACAAATCAAGTGATTTAGAAGTCTTTTTTGGGACATTGTCAATAAATAGGACAAAGTTTGCAAAACAAATACTGCTCAAAAGCAGGAGCCCAAAAGCTGACGGCCAAAAGTTATAGATTCAAATTAAGAAATATTGTGGGGAAACCATCCTCCTATCACCACCAACCTAGAAGCCAAAGTACTTGCTAAATAAAGATCATTCAGCCCTTGGTGTCACTTGCCTTCGCAGCCAGATGCCCAACTGGACAACGACTGTCAAAATTAAAGCACCTGTAATGCGAGGAGCCGACAGAGAGTGAAGTAAAAAGGGCTTTTCTTGTGGCTGCAGCTTGTGGGGCAAGCTACTTGCTCATTTGCATCCAATTTCTCTGTTTGCCAGGCAAGCACAGTAGCTCCTAGCTGAGAAATTGGAACTTCTGCAGGAAGTGATTTAACTTCTAGAAGGCCTTAAAAAAAAAAAAAAAAAAAAAAAAAACTTCCCCATTTTTTCTCTATTCCGCATTAAACCAAAATATGATGAAAATTAGAGTGCAGAAAAAATATGTGCAGATTAGATATAGCTGGGTGGCACAAAGAATCAATGCCTGTTGTCTTAGTTTTCTCCCAGCAACAGTTTCAAAGAAGTGAATATTTACGCATTAATTAACAAACCTCAAAACCATAGTCNTGGTGCTTGCTGTTAAACCCATTCTTTCATAAGGTTCATACTTCTGGACAATTACATGGACGACGTTATAGGAAATGCTGTCTATTTGCACAGGACAAAGAAGAAGGTAAGTTTAAAATTGTTTTTTACGTTAAATAAGCCTGGAAACAGTTTACATTATAATCTTTGCAAAATGACAAGAACAAACTGAATGACAGATCTGTGACCGCATCCTGTTTAAACAGTCCCTCTTCTAATGAAAACCTTTAACACATGTTTTCGTTTCTTTAAACTATACTATGTATTTATACATTTACGATTATATTCATTGGTTAAACACACCACATAGTACTCTGAATATTTTTTTCTCTGCTAATGTCATGTTTCTATCACTTATGCTATCACCTGAGTACCGGTAGGCATTAATTTGAAAAATACAGCCTGATTTCACTAATCTCCTATAAAGCTATAGGATGTTAAAATATCTTTATTACCTAGTTTATAAACAACTGAGACTAACAAATGAGTGCACTATAAGGTTAATTGCTCTTATTAGCCTATTACCAAAACCATATGCTCTCTTCCACATGTTACGGCAAGCCACTATACCCCTGCAACTAAGATCCCACATTGACTTCCACTCTAGTGAATTCTCTGGTGGAAACAGAAGTTTCAGCTAGTCTTCCCAAAAGGTTTTGCTCTATATACACCATAATAATTCACATAAACAGCAATTACTTTAACATAATCAACTGCAGAAAGTACGTTTGTGCCCATTATAGCACCGGAGCTTCAAAAACCGCCCCTTTTGGTTTGTGCCCTGTCCTAGTAGAATCAAATGCTAAATGAGTATGGTTAAAAAAAGTAGTATTTTCCTTAACAGGCTATGGGTGTACTCATATTTTCAGAAAATGCTCCCAATTCTTTAACTGGTACTCTACACGTGGTTGAATCAATTCCTGTTTCTCCCCCTCCAGGAAGACGGCCCTTCTCTTGACCTTAATGCCTATCAAACTGTGGGCAAAACAGTCATGATAACGGATGCATAATCTTTAAGACAGATAATGTGGGAGTCGCTCCCTATAATTAACCCCTCCACAGTTATTAAAATAAACATTTTCCACTGAATCCTATGACTATGACAGCTTTTTCCTACTCCTACGACAGCTTTAAAACCTATGGAAAGTATCACTCTGTGACAAAGTGAGAGGGGTATCTCCTTTTATCAGAAGGACATAATAAGTACATTTTTCGAAATGCTCAACTTTTAAACTACAAAAGTTAAAGCTTTGTAACACAAAAGAGGTCTCATTTTGCTGTTTACATGCAGATAAACTTCTTTAACATATTGCAGCAGTAGAAAAGGCTTTTCCTTTGAGTGATTAAATATACAGAGGAAGACCAACTACATTATAGTTTAAGAAATACTTTTTACAGACAACCACAACCTCTTTCATGGGTTGAATTAATTTGGTAGCCTTTAAGAGTATCTATGATCTAAGATAAATGATGGAATTGGATGAAAAATATACACTTGTAAAACATGTATTCTTCCAGTATGCTTTGGGCTAATTTTCAATACATTGTACAAACACTAATTGCCTTTTTTTACACAGTTAATGTTTGAATCTTTCCTATGAGCTCGAGCTCATTGAAAAAACACGTTGGTTGACTTTAGTTAAAGAGAACTTTTATGTTTGTGCAAATGATCTTCCTAAATGGCTTTGAAATTGAAGATATAGAGCAAATGGAGCAAATGAAGCAAATGAATCAAGCGGCTTAGGGAATTTTACATTCAGGGTTTTGGTTGTTAGCATGAGCGTCTCACGTAAAAAAGCTGCCCGAGATTCTCACTGGTCTATGTCATAAGTGACTTTTAGTCTCTACATTAACATCACACAACTGTATTCCCAAAACATGGGAACGGACAAACAGAAGACAAGTGGTAGCATGCAGGGCAGAGCGCTCTCTGGGATGTCCTAGTAGAAAGAGAAGAGGAAGGGAAAGTAGTCCAAGTGGTTCCAGAAACACAGTAAGAGAAAAACATCATCGCTACAAATTGGATTCAAGAAGACAACACAATGCATCTGCTTAGACTACTGGCCAGGACAAAACACTACAAAGCTGTCACAATTATTAAATAATCTCCTATGTGTAGAAAAGCATCGTGCTGAGAACCAAACATTTTACTCATTCAATCTGAAAAGATTATTGGGTAGGAGACAAGTCTCAAGAAACCAGACAGATGTGCCTGTTGATAACCTTCCAGAAGACAGGAGAGCACTGCTGCATGCCACGTGCAAGGACACCTAGATTCACCTACAGCTACTCCTCCAGTTTTGTGCCATTGATGGTCCAGCCCACCTCGGATATGCCTTCCCGCTTGGGTATCTATCCAAGGTAAAGCAGACTGCCACCAAATTTAGATTTCTCCGGCATACAGCCTAGGCTTAGCATCAGGGAATTAATTGTGAAGGCTCCTCCAGCCCTGAGGACCAGATCATCCTCTTGCTCTCCTGCAATTTACCCACAATGGCCCTTATGTCTTACTCTGTCAAGCTTCACCGAATCTCAAAGGAGGGACAGAGCAACGGATATGGTCCATTACATCACATTCAAGGCTACACTGAAAAGATCTGTTGAAAACATTAAAAGCAGGACACTACACCACTATACAAAAATTGTCACGTTCTTCCCACCTCGTTTATCTGGGGACTTTTCTGTTTTGATACACTCAGTTATTTATTCATCACCCAGAAACCTGTCTTTAAGGCTCACCTATGTTCTTCTATATGCCCCACAAAGAAGGCTGAACAGAAGTTATGGCACACGATCAAGGCTTGCAGGAATCAAGTTAAGCACTTTATTCCCCAAGTGCTCTGTGAGCAGTGTAAAAGGTATCATTTCTGCGCTCACTGCCCTATCTGTAAAATGTGGATAACAGGTGCTTCCTCAATAAAGAACAATCACACTCTAAAAAATTCCCTTAAAGATACTTAAAGCCTTGCTGAAACACTTGGCACTCAAGTGATTTGCTGTAATACTTAACAATGCAATACATACAACAGCAGTGACTTCAAAATACCATGCACGTGTGTTTAAGGCAAACTCACCGCCCTTATAAGCCTGAATTTGGAAACTCTGAATAGTGTTACCAAGCCAGTTCAGCGCTGAGTGTAACATCACATATGGGCAACAGGTGAGCACAGGAACCTGGCAGCTCAAAGAGGCTCCCTGGAACCGCTGGAAGCAGCATGGAAGGAGCAGAAATTTGGCATAAGCTCGTTCTTGTGGGAGAAGAGCCATTTTATGGATGGAGGTTTTATATGGATATATAAAAAATACATGGATGGGGATAGAAGTTTTATATATGCCCTATAGTGCATATAGTGAAGTAGGAATAATAATATTTTGTCCAGTTATAACAAATACAAGTATTTAAAGGGAAACATAAAAGTGTTTATTTTTATTGGAGGTATTTAGGATTTCTTCTATTTCTCTCAGGGGCATTTAAATGAATTTACTTTTAAAAAGACAGTTTTTGAATCTCTGTCTTCATCAACACCTGCATGCTCGGAAAGCCACCTTGCAGCGCACTTCAGTGTTCAATGCAAGATAAGAGGAAATCTCATTTCGAGTGCGTGTGATGCTGATTTTCCTAATTTGGAAAAAATATCCAAAATTTAAATTCTAGATAGATTTTCAAAGACTTGATCAGAATGGCTGTAGTTAAAATCTTACACACGCTAATCTGTTGCAGGACTCAAGATATAGACGTAAGAAAGAGTCATAGCTTTTATTTTTAACCGTGCTTTTCTTGTGTTATGGATTACCTTCTCTCTCAACTGCAATTCCTGGAGAAAGTTAATATATTTATACTAATATTCTCAAATCCAGTTTGGAAGTTAATTAAATTATGACTCAGATCAAGGTTTTCCTTATTTTCCTGGAAGAGCAGAAGAGACACTAATGGAGCTCTTTTGCCAGAAGAAAACTTTCTAAAATTGTCAACAGATTTTAGAATCAGTGCCACAGTTTTGGTTGAAAATCCTGGCACCACTTCTCAATCTGTGGTTTAAAACTAATTTTTAATATATTCTTCCATCTGGTTTAGACGCAGCATAATGACTAAAGACTTGTGAAAAGGGGAGGAAGCTTTTTTCTTCTTTTTCTTTTTAAATTTAGGAATGACACATGCAGGAAGAAATAAATGTGCTTTTTAGTGTCCCATTTTTGTCCTGATGTCCAATATAAGGACAGATTGTATCTGTACAGCAAACTACACAGAACACAGAATTTTCTTAGAAAGTATTTATAAAGCAAAAGGAAAGGGCCTTTGTGTCTTAAAGCAAAGCTTTGATTAAATCTACATAAAATGTTTATCACAGCATATCTTTTATTATATGTACTTTTATCACTTGCCATTATTTGTAATGTTTTAGATGATGTTTGCATCCTGAAACTTCAGCCAAGCTAGAGATCCCCTTCCTCCCCCACTATGGGCACTGTTTAAATGCAACACGAGACATTCCCTTGAAGAACTTCAAGTATAAACAGATGAGGCAGATGATAACTGGAAAGGAAAGTTGACGCAGAAAATTGTAACAATGCCTCAAAATCATGCAGCAGGTCATCAGCAGAGCTCGCATCTCATATATGGTACAATACACATAGAATATCTTACTGTAATTCAGCTTGCCAGCTTTTCACAGACACCAACCTACCTGCAAATGCCAAGAGTTTTCCACTGGGAAAAAAACCTTTACAATTTTTTTAAAAAATATTTCTTCTAGTACAGTTATTTCGTTGCTGGTATCTGTATTAACCTGCCTGCAGCAAAATTGGATTTTGATCTGAAAACACATATACAGCAGTAATAATACGCTGAGAACTTTGTTGTTTTCAGTAATAACAAAAAGGTCAGCAGTAGGCTTGAAAGCCCACAGCTAATATTATTGTATTATTAAGCTAAATGAGCTTTTTATTTTACATACATTCATAAAAAAAAAGGACAAAGCAGAAGAAGAATAAAAAATAGAACTTGAGCCCTTCACAGCCAATCTGTTCTGCTCCTGCAAAGAATATACAACTAAGTGCTATGCCAAGGCTGTGCTGAAGTCCCATCTCCTCTCCAGATGTCCATCTTTTCTTGCACTTAATTCTGGTCACACTGATGCCCAGACCAGAAGTAAGGGAAAGGGAAAATGAAAACAACTGTTATGCATGAAGAACACCCTGGGGGGTACGAGGAGATAAAGAGGGCCCCACAGTCTGTATGAAAATCATGTAAGAAGCCAGCTGCAAGTAAAATAATTTTCTAAAGTTGGCAACAAGCCATTTACATAAATGCTTTCTGATGATCAGATGAGGGATATGCTACCAGACCCAGAAAAAACAAATATGGTCACTTCTCTTCTGCCTTACCATTACACCACATAACGTCCAACTGTGGTACAGAATGCTCCTGCCAAGGCACGGATCCAAGCTGATTTGCAACCAGTAGCTCATTTTCATCGCTTTTTAAATTTTAAATCAGCCTTTAAAACTTTTAAAGGTTCTCCCTCCTAGCATCTTAAAGAAGAAAAGAATAATAGCAGAGATTAAACAATTAGGAACAAATGAAAAATTTAATTTCTTGATCTTAAACTAATTGTTGCATTTCAAAGGAAGGATCTGAAGAGCATGTAAGATTGAAATCAGGCTGAAATCACTGCTTGTGACCCTGTAATTGTTGGGAGAAGACTAGCTTCTGGGGTGGTTCTCAGCTAGAACAAATAATCACTGGATTTTACTGCTCACCAGGATAAGCGATGCAACTCCTTTCAAGCTAGATGTAGAAGATTCAAAACTATTTTTCAGTGCCACTAAACTACAACAGTAACACCTACTCATGGGTATACAGCTAATGGAGTGTTAATACACCCTAATCTTGCTCTGGATGTCAACACAAAAAATTCTATAGTTTCAGCAGTGCTGGGTCATACCTACACTAGCTATACGTAGAATATTACAGTGTTAATGAAAGAAATATTCGACAAGCTACAAAATGCTGCTATGAGAAGTCAAGTATTTACTAATGTAATTTTAGAAGTATGTGTAATTTTAAGGCCTATCTCAAAGCTAGCAACGGTTAAAAATAAAACCTCACACAATTTTTGGCTTTTAATAAGAAAACCCCAGAAATGTATGAAAGTGTCAAGGTTTGCCATATAGTGATGCTGAAAGAAAATGCTGGAAGAGAAACCAACTTCATGCAAAAATTTATCAGTGAAAGTTTTTGAGGAGGGATGAAGAAATGACCACTTGGAGAAGGATTTGAATACTGAAGGATGTTGGCTGATCGGTATTGCTTTGAACCAACCAGGATGCCAAACTTCCAATGTATTGCTCAGTACACCAAGTCGAAAGTTCGTGTTAATTATTACGCATGGGCTATTTCAAGAAGTCCCGAAGCTACAAAGTGAGGCTGGCACCCTATGAAGGGGTCTAATCTAGCTGGGCCCCTGATCAGCAATGCCGCTGAAACGCATTGCTTTTGTGTAACCAGATGTCTTTAATTTAGTTGCAGGTTGGGTGTTTCTGTGCTGCTTCTACTTTTGAAAAGACCTAATGGACTTCCACAGGCAACAAAATCAGAAGTGCTCTTCTGCAGTTTCAAACTCCAGAGTAACACTTGACCATAAGATGAAAAAGCAATGCTCTCTCATTATGCTAACGAGATGCTCGCATGCCAAACCCCTATCTGTGCTAAGTCACAGCGCCATGCACATTCTTCCTTTCTGACTCTCAGCATCCAGGACAGCTAGTCCAAGTTGCAGGGAGCTCAACTGGCCTCCCTTCCTCCCTAAAAGACTGAAATCCTGTTCCTGCCGACTTCCCAACAGAGCTTCCCGGCAACCTTGAGGAACAGGAGCTGCTTAGACTGTGGAGCGTGGTCTCAGTGAACTTGAGGGATCCAAGGGGTGCAATCTGGAGGATGGCCAGGCAGGCTGGGTGCCAGCAGCATCTGTGAAGTAGTACCTCCTGTGTCCTCTCTCCTTGCTTGACAAGCAGAAATACTCACGCTGACAAATAGCTGGCCTCAAATCAATCCCATCCGTTGTGGTGTCCAGGGGCTCTAGCTGAAGCCTCCAGGAAAGGAGAAATCACTCCCTCAAAGGGAAGCTGAACCATGAGCCTATGCTGTAGGACTGGTCCCATATCTTTTCTACAGCGCTGGCCTGCTCTCCTGGCAATGTTCTGTAGGCATGCAGAAGACATCCTGGATTGTCAAATTCTTACTTAGCCCCTTTACTGATTCACTGAGTTCTCTTAGGACAGTACCGAAAAACAAATATTTATTAATTTGGATGCCAGCCCTAGATGCATTGTTGCAGAAATTACATTTGCAGGCTTTTTTTTTTTTTTAAATGAAATCCAAGTATTTTTATTGCTGGCTAATTAGACATAGCTCATCTTTGTTACAGGAAGCCCCACGCAGCCCTCTTCAAATAACCCATTGCACAGATGGCTTTTACAGTGCATCTCAGAGGATACCACGTTTGGGTTATTCTGGACATACAGCAAGAACATATATAGAAGCTTTCACAAAAAAAAAAAAAAAGAAAGACTCGTCAACCATCCTCGTCATTTTTAACACCCCAATTCGGACATCCCACGGCTGCGTTCATCACGAAGTGTGGCAAAGGCAGAAGGTGAGAGTGTTGCAGACCCCTGGCCATTTGAACCTCCTAAGCTGCAACCTTACAGAATGATTTACTCTTCTTTTTGCAGAAGAGCTCTAAAAAGGGAGAAGTTGATAAAAAATATCAAGATCAACCCAAAACCATACAGCAGTTGACTGCCCACTCGCATTTTCTTGATTTAGCTGGTATGTTCACGTATCTCTCACTGCGTAATGAAATCTGCCGCTGCACTACGGTATTCAGGACAGTATCAGATTCTCTCTTCTAATGTCCTGTGACATGTGCTCACTACTAAGATTTTAGGTAACCTACACTTAAAGAAACTGATCTGCCAATTACTGCTTCCTGCAGATGGCTCTCATTCCAATTCAATTTTATTCATATACAAGTAATTACTGATACCTTTTTGGGTATCATCATATTAACAAATGCATGAAGCAGGAGAAGAGTTTTATTAAGGATCTAGTTTTATTATTTCAAAAATACTGCTTGTTATTCTAACTCTGGCTAGGAAGCCTTGACAGGTCCCTGGAGCTAACTGATTAATAATCATTGCCAACTGCATTTTAAATTTTAATTTTGGCTTTGGTTGACTCGACTAAATGATTCCCTAGAGCTATGAAACTACTTGCCACTATTTTGATTATTTGGGCATTGGATGAATAATTTGAATGTGTCTGAGGAAGTGAGCAGGAGTGTTAATTCTCCTAGATCTAAATTTTATGACACAGAGAAAACATAAAATCTTCCTTTTGCATTTCCACCATGTCAAGAATGTAGCCTGAACGGAAGAAGATGGGTGCGTACAAAATGCCTTCTCTCAAATCCAGAAGACAAGTTAACAATGGGATGCCTCTGCTTGGGGCCAGGTGCTAGGCAAGGAGTTTGGAGAGCCAGCGGGAGAGCAGACTTCAGAGGCTGGGAGGAAAAAAAGCTATGCCTCATACTCCTTCAACAAAGCCTCACTGCAGACAAAAGTTTATTCAAATAAAGCAAATAATCCCTGCGATCTGCTTTTAGTTTAAAAATGTCAAGAAGTAGTTTGCTGTAATACTTACACGTGAAATGGGTAACACTAATTATTCTGGTTTTATTTGACCTGAATAGTGCACAAGCTTTCCTCAACACAAATGGAAAAGGTCAAAGTGTGGGAAGTGTTCCGCACTCACAACTTCAGTGAGCAGGGAAGGTATTTAGTTACCGTCAGGATACGGTCCTGAAGCACACAAGTCTGTTATTAAAGACTTCTGCTTCTAATCTCCCTAATGTATCTCACAAGATTTCTAAAAGTCATTTCAGGCAAAATAATATATTAAAGCTGCTTAATTATTCAATTAGATGCAACCTCTTTTGTATAATACTATGGACAGATGAAAGCTGGATCTCAACGAGAAATATCTAATGGCTACATTTAATAAACTGTTAAGAAAATTCATTTATACTAAATTTTATTTTACTGGAAATGAGAGTCATTACGAAAGGATGCATTAAATTTTCCTAACTAGGTTTGGAAATAAAGATGTTATTTTAGAGGAAAGAGAATCAGGCAAAGAAACATTAACTATTTTTACCCCAGTATTTATGGACTTAACACGCATAATCTAGTTTTCTGCAGCTGAGGAAGCACTTTACAGCATGAAGGTTAATTACTGCTAATACAATTTATAGCTGTGACAATATATATGTGAAAATTTATGAGGAATCCTAAAAATCTTACTGAAAACACTATAAGTAAATAAAAGCAAACTAAACTTTGAAAAAAAATCAATTCACGAAGAATGCATGGGAAGCCTCCTGAGGCACATGAGAATGAGCCATCTTAAGAGCCACCAACCTCATCTGATACAAGATCATATGCAGGAGAAAAGTCTTGTATACGAGACTGAGAATAAAAGTGCTGCCTGTAACCTCCAGCTGGCTAACTCGGGAATTTTTGTTCCGAGTTTTATGATTGGTAACAAAGTGGACTAAAGCCGCTCTGGCCATTTGCAGCATACTATGAAGGACCACAACTGCAAGGAGACCCCAACCATGGAAGACAGAAACCTCTCCCAGAGTAGCTAGAAGGGTTTGGAATACTAATCCATACGTTGCATGCCCATACAGAGATTAGTAGAGTTGCCAGCGGCCTTTAGGAATGTCTTAAGATGCCACTACAGAAAAAAATCCATGCAAACTCCTCTTTCAAAATAAGGAATTGAGAAAGGATCCTACAGGTCTGTTGGGTCCAGACATTGGTACAGGGCCAAAGAAAACGGAGCCTGTGTTCAGATGAGAAGAAAGTTTTGTCTCGTTTCCCTCGTGTCGCTTGCTTGAAAGGAGACTTTTGGATAGTACAAGGACTTTGGTGAGTCACAAACTTCATCGCTGTTTAATTTATCCATCTGAAAAATGGGGTAATATAACAAATTTCTCAAAAGTTGTCATAACAACAGTGAATAAATTAGTGTCAAAATATTTTTCATTTATTTTGTCAAAATACAGTCATGATATGCTATCAGGAAAGGTATTATGGAAAAGCAAATTACCGTTACTATGACAGAGAGAAGATAGAGAAAATATTTTTTAAAAAACAAAAATAGAAGTCCCTTTAAAGATGGGGCTGGTTAGTCGATAACATATTTTTCAGCTGATCCTGCAAATGACAGCTGTCAGATGAAAGGATTTGTGAATTCATGTTAATGATGCTATTAAATACAGTATTGCCCTATGAGAATGTTTGAACCAAATGCCCACGTAAATATTTTGACAGCTTTGTTTCACACTGAAAAAATTGTAGAAGCACAAAGAGGCAGAAGGTTTCAAAGTAAATCACTCTGCAGCTTTTACTGAAATATGCTGACGTGTACTTGCAACCTTCCATAAAATTAATTCAAAGATTTAGAAAAATGAATTATTTGATTTGGAGCCATAAAGCAGGATTAGAGTTTCCTAATCTATTTCTCCCTTTTTGGTAAACTTAGGGACTATTTAAGGTTATGGAAATTATAAGAAGAAATCTCTTTCCTCTGCCATAAACTAAACAGGATGATGAGCAGATTTAGAAAGATAGAACAGCTACTGACTCTGACTGAGAAAAATTTTGCGTGGACATGAGCCTTCCTAGCTTTCTCCTCTTAAGCCGTACATTAGCGCTAAGCAACGCCGTAAGAAAGCTACTCCAAAACCATTCTCTGTAGAAAGGAGTTTATCCGGAATAATATTAATAGCTAAACCATAAGAGGTTTGGTTCAGGGAAAGTAGTGTTAGCCTAGCTGCTTTTCCAAAGCTCAGCTGAACGAGTTGCATCATGAGCATTTACTAATTTGGCTGGAAAATCATGCAATCACTGATGTTTCTAAAACTTCCTACATCTGAATGAGTTGAAAATACCACAGAAATATCCGCAACATCCGAGAATATTCACGTATAACTAAGCTTAAAAGTCTTAGAACCTGACACTGTAGAATCTTCAAAGCGATCACCTGTTTTGTCTCTAGAAACCAGAGTTGCTTACCCAGCAAGCTAGAAATGGCAAAATACATCCCAAAACATTTGTAAATACCTAAGATCTTCACAACTTCATACACCAATACAGAGAGAACTTGCTAGAAATTACTGAAATTATTAAAAAAAGAATTCTATCTCGAACATTTCCAGGACAGTATTACAGATACCCAGAATATATTCATACAGTTCATTTTCTTCCCAGAAATTCTTGGTAAAAATAGCTAAGATTGGCTGCGAGCTACTTGGGTTTTGTTCTTACTTTTGGTTGCTGTTTTTAGAATTATGTACCAAATAACACTATTATTTGTCAGCATTAGCTTTAACTGACAAGTTTATCTTCAGTAACAGCTAAAGAAGCCTTGGTGCCCGCTCCAGCACTGGAAGCGGTATAATTTAGAAATAAGATCTGTGCAGTGCCAGAGCTCATTTGCAGAGCCATGACTTCTTAACTCAGGCTCACTTGGGTGAGCTTTCAGACCTGAGTCAGTATTTCTGCACAGCACAGCGTCATGCAGGCACCTTCTTCTGTTCAGCACCGGCATCTCTTTAACCGTCTGCATTGCAAAGTTGGCCTCACATGGAAGAGCTGCAGACCAAAATTGTTGCCTTCCTTTTTTTGGTAAGCCTTCTTCAGGCAAAGCCAGGAGCACTCAGTCTGAATGGCTGTAATATTTATAGGTGGAATACGAGATGAGATATAGGTAAGGAAGAGTAATCTGCACAAACTCACTAAATTTAAAGAAGTCAATGTGCATCTTGCAGAGCAGCAAAATTGTTGTATTAGAACCATCAAAAGCAGCTAACCCACCAAGAAGTTAATAACGGTCTAAAAGCAGTTCCTGCACAATATGACATCCTGTGGATGTCATGTGGGGGTTAGAAAAACACTGGCGTGGCTCCAACACAGTCCTGCATATCACTTGCCACCACGATACAGAAAAGTGAATCCAGAAGTCAATGAGTGTATCACAGGGACTGAAAATCATCAAGTCAGACTGCCGCCAGACATCTTGATTAAACAGGCAAAAGCTGTATGGTGCTATTACCAAGAGTATAACGTGACATTCACAGAATCCTAAAGGCATAGTTTGAATAATCAGATGATACTGAGAACACTAACATCTGGAAACGTATATCATAAAGCCAACTCTGAAATGGTAGAGTATCTGACTTGCTGCAGCCCGGCTGAAGTAGGATTAGAAGTACTGTCCCTTTTACAGTCAGTGAAAAATTTATTATGGCTATAGTTGGCAGGTTCTTGCCAACCCGTAATTAACACAAAACTGAATAGTTTGAGGGAAGAAAAAACAACCGGTTTTTGCGTGCAGCAAACTAAATGTGCAATCTCAATGTGCTATGGCTCAAAGATGAACCCAATGTTGTTGCCCATAAACCAAAGCCAGAGTGACAGGGAGCAGGAAGGAATCGCAGACTCTCAGTCCCTTCTGCATGGAGCTGGAAGGCAGCTCCAGCAAAACAGCGTGTTTGCTTGCCTGTCTCTCACTTCCAGAATGATCACAGGCACAGACATTCAAAGAAGAGCAACAGAGCACATCAGTGTCTGGAAGGACTACCGAAAGATGAAGGATTGCAGATGTACTGCTTCACCGAAGCAGCAGTGAGATTGAGAAAATCGATACAGCCATGGGAGGATCTAAACACCAGGACGGGAGAAGTTATTTACAGAATGTGGGGCAATGGAATGATTTGGAAAACCTTGCTCGATAACAGGTCCAACATAGCAGAACAATTTTTCAGCTTCATATACCCTAAGAGTAAGCTTTGCCTTCTACAGGTGATAATATGAATAGCCCTAAGGAGCACCAAATCTGTAGCATGAATATGTCCTCTCTGCCCACCCCCAACAAGAAAAACTGCCGGCATACCAGCACCCTAAAAATAGGAAATGTGTGGGCATTGCGAAAGAGAGCTTTGTAGAGTTTCTGAGTAATGCCGGGGCTGCTAGGGAACTGCAAACAAACTGACGTGGCTTCATCTGATGCCATGGGGTACCGAAGTTACACAAGGGAGTGTAGGATAACAATAAGGTAACTCACTCTTAGTAAGATGAGAATAGTTTACCCTGCCACAAACAGAGACAGTGGCTCCCTATAAAATGAGGAAGATCTGTCCAACTATTAACATCAATTGGAAAGCATTTCGTTTTACAGACACACTGATTTAGGTCAAGAGAAAACCCACTTAGAGGCAGGTCAGGCTCTGGTAGAAGTTAGAAGTCAAACAATACAGAAAGTTGGAGAAGTGCTAAAACAAATTCACTTATCTCTAGAGTATTAGGAAAAGTGCAAGCCTTTGAAATCAGATAGTTGTAAGTGGCTGCCCAAGTTCACATAAAACATAGCCGCAGAACAACGGAAAACGCAGATTTATCCTGTGTCTGACTCTCTGGATTCGTGAGGCTTCGTATGGAACTTATGAATGTGACAAAATGGCTAAAAGCATGTATGAAAAGATTAATTACATCCACAGTTAATGCTTGCCCCAAAACCTTTTAAAAATAACCCTATGATTATTAAAGTAAAACTAGCCTCCATCTCTATTCCCCTAATCTTTGAGGAAAAACTGCTCTTTCAAGACACCTTTAAGCCCCAGTTGTTGAAGGGAATTCAGCAACATTGCTATGTCTAATTACAATAGCTTCTCTTAAGTTCACACACTATTTTTGCTACTGGCTAATTGAGATTCACCACCTGAGCAGTTCTACAATAGTTCATGAAATTCAAGATAACTGATGAGCTTTTATATATGCTGCACCTCCCTATCCGGAAGGAAACTCATTCTCCATCGCAGAGGGTGGAGGAAGAAGAAATGACACTAAATGCTAATGCTAGTTGCTATTAAACCCAAGAAGTCAGTCTCTAGAGGGAGAAAAAAAAAAAAAACTGTGTTATGTTTAGATTTCTAGTGCATCAGTTACTCTTAGTATCTGAAAGCTTAAGCCACTGATGGTGAAACACCAACACCAGTGCCAAGTTTAAAATTAATAAAGATTAAGGCCAACAGCAATGGGAATTACTTAAGTTCAGAATCAAACATCAGAAGTCATCACTGACCGTGGCCAAAAGAACAGTTAAAACTGTGAGATGAAAACCAGCTTGAAAGCGTTATGGATCAACAAAGCAAACTAAATCTGGCACAAGCACACCAATGTACTTTAAATTTAGAAACTCCTTCTCAGCATTAATGAGTGTGGCTGTATTTGTGCAGAAGCTCTCAATATAGTCACCTGGTCCAAATGTGGTAGGTTTTGTGATTTCCTGAAGTGCCACCTTCATCCCAGCTATGTGACCACAAATCTCAAGTGTTGTTGCCTTCTTTACAGGCCTGGATAAGCTTTCACTGGTTCCTTCAAAAATCAGAAACTTCCTAGATGCTAACACTGAATGAACACTAAGCTACCTATTAATGCCCTTCTCCAGATGGCCTCTGCTCCAGCAGGAGTGAAAACTTGATATACTTTATACATGTTATTTTTATTATATATACCTATATAATATATATAGCATATTATATATATATTTAAAAACATAACAAGAAATGCTTAGAGCAATGTCCCTCAGATTTCTGTATTCTTTGAAAGGAAAAACAATGTTTCAGCTTTAAAATCTCCCA
This sequence comes from Steatornis caripensis, assembly GCA_013398225.1. Lineage (NCBI taxonomy): Eukaryota > Metazoa > Chordata > Aves > Caprimulgiformes > Steatornithidae > Steatornis > Steatornis caripensis. Next base: position 100,487 of record VZSC01001218.1, read on the forward strand.
TGCTTGGCACTGTTTGCAATAAAGCTTGACTGCAGACTGGGATCTGTTTCCATTCTGCAAACACAGCAGACAAACAACCGCCCTGGGTCGTACACTGCTTTCAGCAGCACTGCCACCACGCTCAGCAAAAAACACCTTGTGTTTTGCACAGTCAGACTATTTCCCCACTCGATGGTAAATTCTGACTCTCACTTTTGTGTTTCTGTAATGTCCCCTTGCTTTGTATTATTCTTATAAGCAACTTTTTTTTTTTCCTTTAAAGAAATCTCTGACATTCTCTGAATCTCACCTAAATTTAAACTAGGGACGAGGAAAGTAAGACCTATAAAGAAAACTGAAAAGACAATGCCTTGGGAAACATTCTGGTGGCATATATTATAGTGTAACATAAATCATTATGAAAGAAAAGAAATGTACTCCAGCAGCTAATTTTCAAAATTTTACCATGTGGTAAATAATAATGCAAGACTTGGGTAATTTACAGCAATATCCAGATAACAATATTATCTATTACTTCTACTTCAGATGACATCAATCTCATAAGTCCACATACTTTTAGTGTGAACTTTTCAGATGTTCCTTTGGTGGGTAATGGAGAAAACCGTATGTGCAGATCCATACAGCAATGAACTTTCTAAGCCAAACACAAGAACAGAAATGTCTCTAGGAGAGAGCAGCTTGCCAAGACAAACAAGTTCTGCCAACATTTTAACACCACAGAAGGTCAGTTAGGTTATAATTAAGTCTAATTACCATTCTCATGAATTGCAACATCTTTTCACTTGAAGGCACTTAATGCTCAGAAAAGGATGAAGTTTTATTTTATATTTTGCAAGAATTAAAATAATGAGACACTCTAATCTTGGCTTTAAACCTGAATCATCACTTACCGTCATAAAGAAAAAAAGCACGTCATCATTAAAAGGAAGAGATGTGCGTAGTTTATTCAAGCACTAATACCTCCTCACTCCTGCTTTTCCCTATTACTCTGCAGTAATTTTACAGGTTTTTTACTCATCTGTTCAGTACCACTCTGGTTTTTCTCATTATTCCACATTTTCTTTTTTCCTTCTCATAGTTTTATAACCTTTCGGTTTCCCTTTTTGCTTTAGCTCCCCATTTTTAATCCTCTATATATCTTCAGATCTTTCCCTCTGCTCCCCTAGCAAGCTGGAGAATCTGATGGCAGTACCCTTTCTTCTGTTTCCACAGGCATGCTGTGATTGCTGCATTTGACAGAACTGCATTCGGAAACCACCTGACCTTATCTGATCGAGGGAGAAGGGGAGATAAAAACTGGTGAAGCAAAGACAGTTTTTGTTCCTCCCCTTTTCTTTTCCCACAGGCCAACAGAAAGTGAGAGAGGAAAAAAACAGGAGCCATTTGGCTGCTTCTCCTCTATCAGGAGTGCCAAACCTGGTGCATGCCCATCGTGGTCTCATTCAAAAGAGAAAGCAGCTGAAAAGCCTGGGCTATCAATGTTACCCAGCTCACAGGGGAAACCTTTCAGCATCCTCAGGTCTAGCTGGGGGCTGTGGTTTGCTAGTTGGAGTCAGCTGCTGTTGCATGTGGCCACCCCACATGCATGAGGAAAAAAAGCCTCTCCCAATTGCTAGGATGGTCCTCCAATAACGTGATAACCTGACCTCTGTGGAGGCTGGCAAAGCATCAAGGACTTTGTTTTTAGCCTCTAATAAGAAACGTGGAAAACTGGAAGAACTTGTAGCACACTGTGCCCAGCAGCATGGAGGTTTACAAAGACCCCCAGCAGCAGGGCACACATCAGCAGGGCTATCAGACACAGCCACGTGCCTCGGCCTAGCATGGCTCTTCATGCGAAGCATCGCTCTCAATCTAGCTCCGGTCGCTGCAGTGCTCGGCTCAAAGGTGTCAGGAAGGGCAGTATGCAATTAGCGGTCCTGCCCCACACACACTTCGTTCCTTACTCCCTCTCATCAGTGCTCTCTTCATTAACTCGACTAAAAGGATGAGGCACGTCTTTGTGAAAGTCACCTCGTGCCTCTGTGAAGAGAGGAATGTGGGCTGTGTGCTAGTTCCATTTTATTTTATAAGTGGAACATACAAACCTATTGCAGAAGCACGGATTTCTAAGCACAGGACTCCCACAAAACAGTAACTGTTATTAACCATGTTTTATTTCCTCCAAGCAAAATTTTGCTGCTTCCCCCAACTTTACTGCCTGAAACAGAAATCTATTCACTTGGTGAAGAATCCCACATACCAGAAAAGATGATTCTGCACTCTGAAGGAACTATCTCTTAAAATATGTATGACTTACAAAATAAGTTTTCCCTTGCATGTCAAAAGTCTAGAAGTGTAACAAAAAAATCTTTCACTGAATGCTTTCTAACATTTTTCTTTTAAAGTTATCAAACAAATTCAGTATTTTCCTGTCATACGCTAAAGCCTCATAGAGTTGTGCACTCATACTGCAAATAGTCTCTTAATAAATAAAAGTTTTAGTTATCATAGGGTACTTCAAGTTCCACCTGTCCTACAGGAGCTTCACATGTCATCAGGGAATTAAGATGCCACTTCGCTTAGCAACCTTCTGTCATGTACGGCTTTTTATTGCAGGTGGGGCAAAACATAAAGCCAGAGCACCCTTTAGTTTACTTCCAATTATATTGATCTTTTGCATCTGTAACATTAATTTATCCTCCTACTTATTATTCACACCTGTAGACCTACAAAAACAAGTAGACTAAAATCCTTGACCCACTGAAGTTGCTGAGGTTTTGCGATGGACTTCCAGAGCTTGGATTTTAGTTTCTCTTCCCCAGCTAATACATCACTTTTCTGATTACTTTAAATCCAGTTGTCTCTTTTTCCAATCTTGCTGGGTTGAAAAAATGTCTGAGGTGTAAAAGGATTAAGCTGTTTTACTGTAGTTTACACCGGTGCCAGATGGTCCCGGCACATTTGGGGCTTGAGCGGTGTCCACGGTTATGTCGGCTTGGCAGTTCAGCATCTTGTGACTATCCCTCTTAAGTCTACAAAACTCAAATTGTCTGTTGCTGAAATAATCCCTCACAACCTATTGCTGTACATATAGCCCTTGGACTCTGTGTATTACAAGACCGAATGACATAGCAGGTTTACTATTTCAAGGTAATTTGGTACAGGTTAAGTGAAACCCCAGAGTCAAATTGGTTCAAATAGCAGTTCAAATATAGTTTCACATTCTCTCACCTAACAAGGGAAAAATCCATACAGGTAACAGCGGAATATCAAGCAAAAACCCACAGCTTGTTCCTTCGCTTTCCAAACCTGAAATCCATTATCTAGAGATCCACCAATTACTAGCACACATACCAGAGCATAGTCTGAGCAGATGGCTCAAAACTAACTGTCAATCTGTTTGCAGTTCAAAACAGCGGTGAACTACTCCAGCTGTTTCCCAGATCAAAAATATTATTGTCATTTTGCTATCGCTGCGTGCTGAGGGTTATCTAACAAAAATGCACATGTCCCTCTGCCTGGAATGCAATTAATTTCCTCCCTCCCTACTGAGAGTGGTAAGTAACAATTCAGACAGTCTGGATGCTTCACTTTTGAGCACGGCCAGAGATGCAACCCTGGAACTGTTCCATGTGGTAACCCACTATTTGTAACACGCCAGTCTTCTGGAGGTCTTACAGACAGGGTATACTTTGCAGTTTAGAAAAAAATAAACACCATCATCCTGTTTATACATGAGCTCTTACTGTCTGTAGGGTACTGTGAACGCTTTGCTGTAGTTCTTTCATTTAACCATAGACTTTGCTTTATGTTGGAATTTTAAGTAGTCTAAGTAAGTGTGCTAACTAGATGAAGTAACCGTTTCAGATCTGACATCAGCTACTATACTTGCTGTACACCCTGGTATGCAAAAGAAATGCATTGTACACTATAAGCTTTAAAGTAGTGACATAATCTCATCTTAATTTACAAATACCCAAACATCATGCAGGTGGTTAAATTCAGACTCCATAATGCTTAATCACTTTATGCAATTTGCTTATAGAGAACAACTGAGGCTCCTTTGCTTAGGACAGCGCACTGAAGAAACAAAACTGATTTCCTCAATGCAATCTTTTCTGCAATGCACCTTTCATCTTTAAGTTCAGCTAACCCAGTGATATTTATATATCAACTACAAGATCTTCAGGACAGGAGGTGTCTAGCTATAAAATGTTTGCACCGTACATAACATCTCTCAGTTGTTCCTGGGATATAAATACAATGGGGCAATCAACTGTACACTAGGGTGCCAACTGAGATTAAAGATTCGCTTAGTACTTAACTGCAGCAATTTCCTTTAATGTGTTGTTACTTGGTTCAGCTTGTTCTGGATTTCTGGCCTGGTTTACAGCTTACTTCTGTAGGGAGCATCTGCAGTGGTTTTACTTTCTTACCTGGTTAAATAAGCCAGAGCCAGCTCAGATCCAGACTGCTTTTTGGGCTCCACCTTTTTCGTAGAGATTCCAGCTTCCCTCATCAGCTGTTTTTCCTTCTTCTTGCGCTCTTTTTTTAATTTTCTTTCCAGTTTCCTCCTTTCCTCTGCAGTAAGTTCTTCCTCTTCTTTTGTTGCCTGAAATAATAAACATTTAAATAAAGTGCTTATATTTCTATAGGAAAGTGAACTAAATATGCATAAACGCAACTAAAGGGCACAGGCGATATTTAAAACCAGAAGGTTCAAGCTTCATAATTTTACTGTTCACTACACTTCCATCACTTCTCTTCTCTCATCAATGCACAGAACTGTAAACACTGCACTTGCAGAAATCTATAGAACCACCCTCTATGGATGATTACACCATTCTCGGCAGTGCAGTAATCTGAGCACCTTCTAGCTATGTATTAAACATCGTATCTAAAATTTGTTGTGCTGTTTGTTCTCCCACACTCAAACCTGAGGGGGGGATGTGAACAGCAGAGGCTGTTTTGTAGTGGAGGGAGGATATGTTTGGGGTTTTTTTTTTAGCATACACACGTTTAAGTGGGAGAAGGAGGGTTTCCTTAAGATCCTTAGTTTCTGGGGCTGTTTGTTCTGTAACCTCACTCTTCCCTGGACTGAGAAAAACCTCTGTCTGCCACACAGGGGCTTCATCTGCATTACGCCAAAGGAGAAGATGTGACAACTACAACTACCATGTTCATCCAAGACCTCTCGGAGATCCTTCAGCAATCTTGGGTAAACATACGCACAATCTTCAATAAACATACACACATACATCTCACAAAGATTGAAGTTTCTTTAGGTTTGCAGACAGAACAGTTAATTAGTCACATCGAAAACCATATTACTATAAATATATGCATAAGTATACCCCAAATGAAAAGAAGTATTTCAAGTACAGGTGAAGAGCATTAAATAGATACACTGAGTTTATGAGGGAAAATCCAGTGTGAGATCACACTGTGTAGACATAAAACGCTGTTCCACAGCAAGATGAGATTGACTCCAGGGACTCCTAGCCATCTGAGAGAGGTTCATTCATTTCCTTTCCAGGCAATAGTCTCACTGAATTGTTAAGTATCAACCAGAAGCATTAAAAAATTGCAGCTGCTCTAATACTAGATGGCTGTTCATTCAATGCCTTCCCCAAGATTTCCCTGAGAGAGATCTACTCTTTACAGAACCCTAACTACTCTGGTGATCATTGCACACAGACCATCACAAAACTGCAGACAAAGTAACTTCCGGGTACCCTCAGGAAGCAAGAGCAATTTGGACACTATGAAGCCACCTCTTCTGTGCAACCTCCCAGGAACAACTGAGCAATGAAAAAAGTATTGGTCTTGCTTTTAGACATTTCCAAGTCTGAGACTGAAGGGGAGATGGTAATTCTTAACTTCTATGGTAGTTACAGATCTCACACAGTCCCAAACAAAACTTTGATACCTTCACTGTGGTTTAAGGAACCGCTGCTTCTTAGCCACCTCCATGGGTCTGGCACTATGATAAAACGCAGGCGAAAGGTATGCACAAGGAACATTTAAATATCACCTCCTCTTCCAAGTTAAGAACAGAAATCTAGTAACAAAAACACTAGAAGTATTAGCTCTTGTGATGAGCTCAGGGGTTTTAGCTCCTGTTTGCTGTGCTGTACTGTTTCCCCATCTATCACTTGTAAACAACTCAACACTGACACACCTCTAATTATGGGCTCAGATTGGAATAGGCTGTCGCGCTCCCATTTTTTTTATCAAACCATATTCAGTACCTTCTGTCAAGACTGTTTAAATATCCTGCTCATGATATTCAAGAAGAAGAGATGGGGCTGTGGAAACAGTGTTTGCAGTGATGTGAAATGTGATAGAAATGTTGCCCAAACAGTAATGATTTGCTAATTACTCCATTAACGCACTTTCTCAGCAACAGTTGTACCAGGTTTGTTAAGACAACCTGAGCAAGGAACAGATTCCTGCAAGGCTAGGCTATACTGCTAAGAAGAAGAGGTCTCTGGGTAGGGAAAAACCACCCACCAACAGCAGCGGAAATGGCATGGATGGAAGGCAGCCCCACAAATGTCTACCTTATCTGTGCACAAGTGGACTTCGAAGCAAACTCCTGTACGACAGAAAAACTGGAGATTGCAAGCAAGCGTTTGTTGAGTTATTTAAATCCATAATTCTTCTGCTCAAAATAAATGAAGTACACTTTCTGATGTTTCTGCACGTCCCTCAGATGCACGTCCCAAATCTGCACGTCCCTCAGATGCTTCAACTATAAGCAGTGACGGTGGAGTATAGCGAAACAAGTAAGGCAGTCCGGAGGAGCCACCCATGCCTACAGCAGCTGTATTAGTGTCTCGCATCCCAAGGCTGGGGAAGATAAAGGAGTCTGTCACCAACATTTCCAAGAACAAGAATTACATTCACAGAGTTGACTTGGTTGAGATCCACCAGCTTTACTATAGCATCGTACTTGCCAGGTGAGGTCCTCTGCTAGGGCATGGGAAACCCAGGGAGGCCAAACCGAGTGTGAAAGAAACGCTCTTCCTCCTCTCTCCACCCTCTCCTCACCTGTTCGAGGAACCCATAACTGAAACCTGAACACACAAGAATTATCAACTGCTTTATGGAAAGATTGGTTAAAACCTAGAAACTCACAAATCCTTAGGGTTATATCAATTTGTGTTTGTCGAGTGCTTTCAAATGAGAACGCAGACATGGTGCTAAATAACACTATTCTTGCTGACATTCAAGCAAAGGATGGTTAAACAAGACAATACCTGAATACAGTCTTATTTGCCAAAGACACCTGCTGAGGACTAAACATTTGTTCGGTGTCAGTTCACATATCATCTAAGTTTGCTCTGACTCATCTTTTCAACTTTCTGTTTTCAAAGACCAAAACATGGCAAGAAAGCAAAAATCAGAATAAATGGGAGTGGGACAGTAAAGAGGATTTGCTTTTTTGTGTGCTTAAAATACTCTAGCTATTTTTATGGAAAAGCCAGTATTCATGTGCAAACGCAGGCAGAAGAGCAACACATGTTGCCTTTGTATAGCAGACATTTTATAGCTCATGCTGAGAGTAAAATAACATTTAGGGTGAAGGTAGGTACGTAATTGTTATGCAGTAAACAAAGGTTTCATTTGAAAAGCCACCCTGGTACTTACTAAAATAACAATCCAGCCACACAAAGCCCAGGAAAACACTGAGGGTGGTCATTTATAAAGTGTTTGTAAAAGATTACTACAGCAGCTGTCCAACAGACGACACACTACAGTTAATCTTCTTTTAAAAATAATGTAATGAATTTGTTTACTTTTCTGTGAGCCATGAAGCTTTCAAATAAAGTGACCGTGGCACATCATTATAGCCGGTCTGATAAAGAGGCCTCTGCTTCTTCGTACTTACAGTAAACGCATATCTCTGTACCTTCCCTTCCCCCCCACATTCCCTGCATTATCAAAAAGCTTTTTATCCCTCTCCCCAACCACTCCATTAAAAACAAGTTGCTCCCTCCCTGTAGGTCCCAGTGTAAATACCGAGCCCTAACAACATTTGTTTCCAGCATCGCCGTTGATGCACCGTGGGCCGTCTGGAGCAAGGGCATTGTTCTCCCTGTGGGGCTGGCGCTGTCCCACGCGTGACAGAGTCAGGATTTACAGCTGGAGGCACCTTCTGCTGGCCCACAGCAGCATCCAAGGGAAATCAGACTCATCAGGCTTCTGTTTGGGACTCCCAGCACACGTACTGCAAAAGCGCCCGCAACTTTACGGCTCAAACGACTTTTCTGGTTGCAGCTATACTTTTATCTATCCACATCAACTTGATTAATGTAGTAGCACGTACCACAATCTGTCCTTGACTGGTTTTTAATTTGAAAGCCTTGAGTTTTATGTGCTTCATAAAATACCTACATTTGGTGGCATACTCTCTCCACTGAAGCTGAGGGTAGTTTTATCACAACTTAAAAAAACCCAACACAACCAAAACCAACCTTCCCCAAAATATGGGACTCAAAACAAAATCAAATCTTTCACTGGAATTTAAAGCCTAGCTGTATTTATTTTAACTTGATCTCTGTTACTACACTCTCTCCTTTCTTTTAATCAACAGCCTCATTTTTTAATTTTGTTTTCCCTGAAGCATTAGTGTGACTGTTTTTCTGAAATATGTGTCCAAAGTTTGTGAGCCATTCAGATTAAGAGTTTTAGTATTATGTCATTCCTTAAATTAAAAAAACCCAACCAACAGGACTTTATTGTTTTGAGGTCATAAATATTCCACGTTGTCTCCTTCTGTATTTATAAAGTGACATCACAATTTGTAGTGCTACAATTCAGTCTTGACTACAACATCGTAAAGTCCATATTTGAGCGTGTGAGACACTTGTTTATTGACGTGATAAATTTAAACCACATGCATACAGAAAAATACACCACTTGCTTATTTGCAAAGCCTGCTGAGAGCTACCACAGCACCTTGGATCGTGGGCTCATTAGATCTCATCTAAACAAGGTCAGGCTAGGTCAGTACACTTGAATGAATGACATTCAGAGGAGAGCCAGTGGTTTTTTGTGATTAAGGAGGTGGGAGTCTTCCACTTGGAAACTTTCCAGAAGGCCTGAAAAGGTGCTAAAAGGGATATTGCCACTGGATGCCCTATTTTGAATAAAAGACAGATCCCCGAATCTTTAACACTTACGCTCATAAAACTCCATGTCATCTTTGCAAGGGTATGGAGATGTGAGCTCAGACATCTTCAAGCAAACTCCCCAAGTTCATACTACACCACGCCAATCTGCATGCAAAGGGCTGTGACTGCCAATACAGCGCCTTTCATCAACACCAGTCTGCAAATTCCTGAATTGTGTGTAAACATAGAAATATACCGTAAATAGACTAAGACGTCTGATTCAAAATATCTGGAAGCTTCCGCTGTGGCAGTTTTAGATATCAGTTAAAGTTTTCCTTTATTCTTTGTAATCTGGAAGTATCGCATAGATTTAAAACATTTTGTAAGTCTTCTTTAGAAATGAGCTTACCCATCATAAAAGAGGAGCCGTCTCAAGCTGAACTAAAGCATGTAATAGTGTAAAGCAGTCCTGCTAAGCAATTCAGAACACAGAAAAATAACTATAACTGCAAGAGAAACTGGAAAAAGCAGAAAAATGTGCCCAAGACAGGATTTCTTGAAGATATCTGATCCTTTTTTTCTGCAGTAAGAGTGGCAAAAGCAAACAGGTGTAGTTTTTCAGAGACTGCATCTGCATAAAACCTTATACTGCAGGGGACTATGAACCATAATAGCTGGGCAACCAGCACCAAGATGGTATTAGCAGCACACTAATTGCACTGTTTCAGCAGAGCAGTAAGTACATTTTTTAATTTGTTTACAGGTTTATAGTTACCCAAAGGTCCTTGACTGCCTCATACTGGAGTAGAATTAAAGACATCGTCTGAAGACTTCTGTTCCTCCACCTCATTTGTCACTGTTTCAAAGACTCCTACATTTGCATCCCCGGTTGTCTGTTGCCAGCAGAGAATAAGGTTGACAAAGAGTCAGAAACTCTGAAGAACTGCCACAACGAACCGAATGCTCATTTATTGCAAATTTGCCTTGGGGATTCACCTGCGTAGGTCGGAACTTTCTGCCTGTTCAGGGGTTCAGCTTTGCTGCCAAACCTGTAACAGTAATCACAGTCCAAGCCACACCACCAAGTTTACTGTTTGTTAGTGCCACTGAATCCAGCTCCACCAAAAGTCAACAGACTTTTATCCTTTCCTACCAACACAAGTCTGTACAACGGCAAAGTAAGCAACATCAGAAATTCAGAGGAATAAATTACAACTGGACTAACAGTGACAAACTTATAAAGAGGGCGTCAAATTTTTGGACTCCAAAGAGAATGATGGGGAAATGGATTATACAGCTTATTTCATAGTAGAAGCATTGTATCACCTTGTTTGTTCATTAAGCTCACGTTACTTCATAACTTTTAATATAGAGAAATGTCAAAATGGGCTTTGTTCACTGACCAAGAACTGACGAGGAGGTACCGACCTGTCACGTAACGGCTTCTGCTTACAAGCAGCCTTTTGCCCCAGAAATGCTCCGTGCAAGGGTATCAGCACGCAAAATGTTCTGTTTCTGCCTTACGCAATCCATATGAACCCAGATAAATAACTGGCCATCTGCCAGCGTAAAAAAAAAAAACAAACAGAATCTATAAACACAGTTCAAAACCTACAAAAAAGAAAGACTGGCAAACCCCAAACCCTTAGATGCAAGGGTCATAAAAGAAAGACTGACAAATGATTTACTGTCTGAGGCTTGCCAAAGAACTGTGCCAGAACTACAGCTATAGAATTTGCATAAAATAGTTCACGGTCATACTGAATTTAAATAACTATTTTCTATCATTTAGCACCCTATGAAAAAAAGTAGCATGACCTGGGAGACAGAATTTCCTTATCATGTAGAAAACAAATTTTGAATGAATGGTAACATTTGTAGAAGTGTGTCTCCTTACACCATGTCTGTAGCACTTACAGAGGAAGATTTTTTTTAAATTATACATTGCTCAATGAAAAGAATTAGAAGTTTTCATTAAAGCTAGGTGTTTTTAGAATCTCAACTCCTCACAACAAAAACACTAGGAATAACTTCCATTAAGTTGGTTTGTAAAGTTTCTGTAGATGCAATCCAGGCAGAAAAGCCTCAAACAAGTTCTGCAGGAAGCCAGATTTAAATAAGAACAGGCTTTTTATCTTTCTGATCCAGGAAAGGACTCTTTTAGTGCTCGTGTAAATGTTTAAAAAAACCCCAAACCTCTCCTCATGCACACAGGTATAGTATCTCACAAGCACAAGTGATTTAGGGTAGCACCCTAAATTTGCAGCTGTAATTTAGAATAGATGCGCCTTTATTAGATTGAAACAGCGCTTAATTTACAAGTATGTGATCTTTACACATTTATATCCAATTCTGAAGAGCACATCAAGTGTTATCATTAGGAACGGCTGAATAAGAAGAAATTGAGTATTTTACTAAATTAAAGCATTTATAGGCACACAGACCAATACGATATACAGAACCTAGCTTGCTGAATTCCACTTTATAGATTGTTTGCCCCTATAAAATACATACTGTAGCAGATTAAGTTCTAAGGCATAAATTAGTACCATATTTTATTTCTCATTTTTCTCCACCAGTAACACAGTCCTGAATACAACAGAAATACGTAAGACACCACCGCGACTGCAGGATCGGGGAATGCAGTTTTGCTTCATTTGCAACTACAGCACTGCCAGGAATTTTCACGTATTTTTTGAAGGATTTTGCTTACTCTCTTACCCTTAATTAACCCATGTTAACCAATCAGGAGAAGATGGAAGTAAAAAAAAAAAAGAAAGGAAACCCCTCAGAAATCATTTGTATCCACATCCCTGTGGCTTACACACAGCCCTTTTAACGCCTCCCCAAAAACACACTGAGGAATTTTAATAGAAGGAGCACGAGGCTGTCGCAGCTCTCGGCGTTTTCATCGCCACCAAAGTCATCCCCTTTAGGGCTGCTGACAATTTCTTCCGAAGCTTGAAAAGGCTTTGGGCTGTGAGAGGAGGTAGCAGCAGAGCACAGGCTGTTTCGAAATCCTTGCTGGAGAATTTAAAAATAAATAAATAAATAAAACAACCCCAAACCACGAGCTCGATCTCCTCCAATGAAAGAGGTACCACAGGGTGTAGGCAGGTTGCCAGGCGAGCTCGGCAGCGTGACCGCACTGCATTGAGTTTCTTTAATGAAAGCCAGGAAAGAACACATTACACAGTGTTTCTTCTGAGAGCCAGCTAGCCTCCAGTGATTGAAATCAATAAAAACAGTAGGCAAGGGGCCCAGTGGGGGAAGAGAGAAATCTCCACTACAGCATTCAGTTTGCTTTCCACTTTCTCCCTCCCCCCCTAAAGTTAAACTCTGAAGATCACCATGACAAGCTACTTCGCTTCCAGCGCAGGGAAGACGCTGGTGGGGATTTAAAGGAAGCGAGCGCTTTCCTTCGCCTCCCTGGCTTTGCTCTCCCCCCAGCGCGAAGGAAATGAAAGGCTTGTTTGGAATTTGAATCCCGCCTGGAAAAACTTAATTGGACAAGTGCATCATTCTGCATTTCAGGAAAGGGATGGATTTTATGGTCGGAGAATGCTAAAAGGTGAGAGGGGAAAGAAAAGCAGGAATCTGATTCAGCCAGAGCCCATGCACAAGCTAGGATGTCCAGCACGGCGGAGGGGACCTCTGAAGCTGTGGGAAGGACTGCAAGCAAGCGCTTGAGATCAGCACGATCTACATCCTAAAGCGGCCGAGACATTAGGGAGCACGTGACTGACGCGCCAGCCCAGGTAAGCAGAACCCGCTTTTAATGATTCTCTGCACTGCGTTCAAAACCTTTCCGCTTCAGCCTCTGCAGACTGCCCCACGTCCTCCCTCATTAACCTCAGGGAAGTTAACACTAAGCTTGTTCCATCTGAAAATGGTGTTGGGCCACTAATCCTCACTGAACTATAAAACACGCACAAAAGCCCTTTGTTTACCGTTTTTGCATTGAATTTGCGGGTTGACAAGGTGGGACGGGGCCATTGCGTAAGTCCAGCCCCTCCAGAAGGAGTTCACACTCCCAGTCCGGGAGGGCCCGCTCCGCGTAAGGAAACACGACTGACGCTGCACGCTGGAGCTGACTGCGATCTGAGAAAGTGCCAGTAATGAATTTCTAATATGGTCCACATTTATCTATTTTATTTATGTATTTTAATCACCATAGCAGCCGCATACAGTACATACTTGCACCGAGTTCCATGTGCTGATCTGTACCACAAATTACAGCGACTTGCATGCACGGGGGCTAGTCTGATTGTTTTGTCAAAAAGAACTTCGCAATTAATTGTTAATACAGCCAAGGGGGATTTCTGGCACGTCGTTTAGGAATGACCAACACAGGTTTACCCGGCACGTGTATATTCCACCATTACTCTAATGCATGCAGCTTTTATACAGATACCCTCACAAAAATGGGGAAGACACAGATCACAGCTGTAGATCACAACATCCTTCTCAAGTTTTTGGCCAACCTCAGATGATTTATCTAGACTTCAGAGAGACATGAAGGGTGAAATCAAAGCCTGCCTTCTGCAGGGCAGGCGAAACCATCTCTTTTCCAGCAATGGCAGGAATTCACTGGGACAGACCATAAATAGGTGCCTACGGAGCAGGAGCGACTATGCTTGCCCCCTCTGTGCCGGCCATCATTAGATGTTGACAGCACCACACATTCACTGCCAGGGAGAGCTGGGGAGGGACTGGATGCCTCCACTTCCACTCAGGACCCCCAAGGGGATGTTCTGGCACCTCATTATGCCAAACCTGTAGGGTACAAACACAGTCTGGATGACTCTGATGGTAGAGAGAAGAGACTTCCCAGCATCTCCTCCACTTCAGTACCACCAGGCAGAATGCAAGAACTGAGTACAGCAAGTGCATATGTATTTCTGCAGGTGCAAATGTTGCTCTTTCTTTGGAAAATGCAGCCTTTAACGGCAATTTTAGTATTTTCTCATCACATGCAAATGGAAATGACCCACACACTTAAAGAGTGACCTGGAGATCATCCCTATGACCAAAAGTAAGGGACTATTACTTTTGAATATAAGTTCAAGCATTTTTAAAGCATGAACTGTTCTGATCAAGCTATGAAAATAACTGAGGATATATTTAAATAGTAATAAGTTTTTACGCTGATTTTATCAATCCAGTTTTGAACACTTCATACAGAACAGTCACAAAATTATAGCTGAAGATGTAATTAAAGAACAGTAATTTACAATGAAAAAAAAAAGCTGTGATTCGTAATAGAAGATGCCCCATATAAGTCTTTGGGCATATCCACAGACCCAAAGTTCACCTCACTTTCCAGAGTTTTCAAAACCTGTTCCATGTTTTGCCTCCCCTCTGCACAGATCCCTTGCAGAAATAACACCACGTTCATAGTTCAGGAATCACAGCAGTCACTCCCACACCAATCAACAAGTCTGTTTTGCACTGCTCTCTTGGAGCTAAATTTATCCTTACGCAGAGGAATTCATTGAAGCCTTCACTTAAAATTTCAAACAAGGAAAGCTTAGGTGAGGCTTAGTCAATGCGTATCACTTGTACCGACATTCTCAAGCTCAGAAGATGTTCCTCCTCATTACTCTCTCAACAAAAAAATATAAATATTAACTTTAAAGCAGAGTGCAGGGTACTTTTGTTTATAGCAATGCATTTTTCAGAAGCTAAATGGTATGAGTTTCCACAGCATTTACTGTTAATGGAATGTGTTCTTTTTCAAACACACAACACAGGAAAAAAAAGTATCATGCGCTTTCTTATACATAAGATGTTTTGACCAAATACAGATATTCTAGCAGCCATACCACAAGGCAAGACTTGTCGAAGTTTGTCGGCCATGCCAATGTTATTAAAGCAGACTCCCTGAACAGTGACCCAGTCCTTCAGACTCCTCCTTTAGAGTACGGAGATCTGGAAGAATCCCATGTTGCTTTGCTGAGTTGGATACAACAAAATAGAACCAAAGGAAACCTATTTCTCATGTTTCTACTAGCCTTGATAGCCTCATATGATTAGCAGTACTTCGTCCTCAACATCAAACCACATCTTTACCATAGCCAAGAGTTTCTAAAAGGTCATGACAATCGTCCTTACAGCAATATATGTTGGTAAAAGAGCTTTTTGAAAACAGTATATAAGGTTTTTCAGTAAAGTAGATGAAATGCTTTTAAAGGTGTCAGGACAAACATTCAAACATTTTGTTTTAATCTCACCTGTCTAAATCTTTATGAAGAGAAAGATCTGGGATTCTACAAACCAAGTTCAATGGCTACTCCAAAAACGCTGAAATTCAACAATAAAAGGAAATATCAGGGTCTGTGAAACACCTGGATAGCCATTCTGGGGCGAAACATAATACTTGTGTCTGCACTGGTGGAAAAAGAGTGTTGTCATCCCTTTCAAATGAACATGATCTGACACTTCTTGAATACTGTAAAGCTTCAAGGTATCTCCTTTCTTATTTACACCAGTGGTTCGTGTTCACAGTACTGAATTCATTCAGATGAGTATATTTAGTTTGCTCAGTCCCAAACCGACTCAAGCTTCTCTGTAATGTACCCATTCTGACTCAAAAATGGAACGCAAACATACAGTTAGAGAAGGTACATTTTCCTCCACCTATGGGAAAGACTAGTGAAGCAGAACACTAATTATTAAATGAAAACTAAAGGGTTATCAATCCCTAGGAAAGGCAGTTTTCCTTACGATTCAAATAGGAATCCTTATATTTTACTCAAGAATAATTTTTCTGTTAAAAACAAAAAAGCTATCAAACCCCCTAAAAAACCTCACACCTCTTTACCAACAAGTTGTCATTAGCTTCAGCTGTAGAGTTCAACAGGATGTGTAGCTAGAGGAAATTAATGTCCTAGTACATATCCTCTACCTGGAAACCCTCTGTGTTCTTCCATTCAATTAAAAGAAAAAAAAAAAAATACCTCAACAAACTCCTCTTCATTAATTTCTTATGTAACACAAGTAGTATCACTGTACTTTGCTCTGCTAAGATCTTTTTTAAAAAATAATTAAATATTCCAGAACGTATTTCATACATACATCTGTTTGAACATTCAACTACACATGCACACAGATGCATGAACATGCAAATTTCAGTTTGTGATGAGCAAGACCCAAAAGAAGACACTTGAGAAAATGGAGTGGGCAGGATTCATTTCTTTAGCAGAATGCGTTCATTTCGTGACTCAACAACCCTAAAATAGACACTCACAGCAACACCCACAACGCAAGCAGCTCCTCAACTGCTTCTGCACATTCACACCATGCCAAGTGAGCACAAGGGTGTCAACAACATCTAGTCATGTCTTGACACTCGATTTGCTTTACAGTAGGATAAATGGTTTTGGAGACAAGAGATGGACCCTAAGTCTGGTTACGAAGAGAGAGATACCGTAACACAAAATAAGGAGTGGATGTGATGGACATTAAAGCCAAATGCAAAAATCTGTAACGTCCTGTGATACCCACACCCTGTGTGGGTGATGGACTGTGACAATTACTTCCTGTGAAATGATTAATCTTGTAAACATATATAATTTCCATTAATAGACCTTTGAACTTTTGTGTGCAGAATCTGAACCTGTTTAAAGAAAGAAGTACTATAAAGCTCCGCTTGCATATCACATAGAGTTTAGTTCCCTCCAAACATTCTGTTTTCAGAAATTTTGTTGGAAGGAGAAAGGTAAAGGAATAATGGTTCTAAGAGCTGGCATGAATCGCGCAATCTCGCTTTCCTCCAGGTCTGCTTGCTGCTCTTCCAATCACAATGATCAACTGCACATAGTACTGTCTCATTAAAACACAACCGGTAGGAAGAAAGAATCTGAATATATCTTTTGTCAGTTTGAAATGGTGTCCTGAAAGTTCCCTAACAAAATTCCATCCATATTTTCAGCATTTTGAAAGTGTCTGAAATTAAAGTACGATTCATTCCCAAATCCTATTTATTTAGCAATGCTTTACATGCTTTCTGTTCTCGTGAGCTCCCTGATAACTATATGCCTACGATACTAACTCTTAAGCTCTCCAAACTTATCACACAGTCCTGGAACACTGAAATGACATCTGGTTTTTATAGCATCAGGTGTGCCCTTATTATGCTTTTGTGAGGCAGAGCAGAAAATTGAAAAACAATTATGATTTAAGACCCTAAATTAAAACCTGTCGACTGTTTAGCAAAAATGCTCCATAGAACCTGTTTGTATTTCAACAGACCACACTGAAGATTATCATTGTAAAAGCAGCACGAAACAAGGTGATGGTGGTGTTTGCTTATTTTGGAATTAAGCTCCTATCAAGTTATCCTAAAACAAAATGGTATTAATCTACGTTTCAATAACAAGTACCTTATACATATTGATGAAATAAATACTGTAATTTATGTGAATGGAATTTACAGCTCATGTTAGTTTCAAAGTCAAGCTTTACATGCAGAAGTTACATCTTACATCTTTGATAAACCAAGCATAAATGCCACAGAAAAAGGCAGTTGCCCACATAATTTTAAAGTTAAGTATAAAATAGAGCGGATAATTACAGATGGAATAACATGTGAAATACAAGAAAGCACAGACCAACCCACTAAGAGGAGGATGAAGTTTATCACATACCTGTTCTGCTATCATGTATTTTTGCAGAGATCAAAAGAAAGGAAGGATTTAAGGTAGGGACAACAACAACTTCATTGCACACAGGACAGCACAGCAAAAAGCACTGGAGATGGTCATTAAAAAAAATGCAGACTGTCAAAGGTAAATGAATTGTTAGTGAAGGAAGCGTCAACATTTCCATAGCGCATATGGAATAATGGCTAGAGCGGGAATAGATTGCAAAGCTTTGAAAGTGAAGTAGTTTATGCTTGGCAGAAGAAAAGGAGAGCAAAGGAAGACAGAGATTAATAGCAAATGGAAAGTCCATCTCAAGGGAATTTCTGATCTTCAAGAACTTTTTTTAAAAATTAACTAGTCTGGAAAAAAGACAAAATGTCAGGATTCTTTCTTGAATGGCAACAGAAAAGCTTCATATTTCTTTTTACTCGCAAACAATACAAGATATTTGAAAACAGAAAAATCAAACTAAAATCAAAATTAAGGTTCTATCTTAACATGAGATATTCGAGTATGATGTATGTGAAATGAGAAAGTAGGTATCATCCTTCTCTGTTGAAGATTAATTTAAAAGTCATGATGTTTCCTAAAACACTTTAAATAGAATTGCAGTTTCCAAAACGGGGCGTGGGGGGGATGGGACAAAACCACCAAGTTTGACAAAGATATTTTCTCTTTTTTTTCCCCTTTTCTTTTTTAAAATCTTCTTTAGAAATGAGTACTTTCCCTTGGAGTACTGGGAGCTAAAATCCTACTGGAAGGTCATAACACAGAAATGGAGAGATGACCTCCTGCCAGTGACACAGGCAGCATGGTTACTGAAATGTGACGTCAAGGAGAACAGAGAGCACTGGAAAAGTTAGAGAAGTCAGGGAAGTCAACATCTAGTTTTCTGTCAACAAAGCAAAGACAAAACGTTGTACTTCCTGCACAGGATTCTTCCAGATTCTCTGAATGAACTCATTTATTTAATGCTTTCATAACATCTGTCATTGACCCTTAAAAACTTCTATTAATTGACTCAAAAAATTCCAAAGCAGTTTTGAAGCACTGACTTATCTCCCACCGTACATGACCAACCAGGCCTCCAGTAACAAAAGAGGTGCAAATTCACAATAAATTCCAACTTTCAAGTTATAAACAGGAGCATGATTCATACTTTTCCTGGCTTTGAAAATGTTTACAACATAAGGGTTTTTTTGGTCCCTCCACACTCAGATCTCGCTATGATTAGACTTGGGATACAACTGGAAATAAAAGATAATCTGATTCAGCAAGCACTCCTGACAACTTCCATGGTAGGAAGTAAGGATCACGTTGGCAGTTTTAAGGCAAACTTTGCAACTTGCCCAAAGTAGCATAAATTCAAACCAATCGTGGAACTTCTCCGCTTAAAAATTCCTAACTTTCAGGCATGCGTTCAGCACAACAATGTATCACAGAACTACATCTTCTCCTTTCATACAGTATGTATTCACTTTTACATACATAAAATAAAAACCGGCCATAGTTCCTAAAGCCTTCAAGTGGATAAACATTCCCAAACAATTTTGGTTTGTCTGTATTTTCACACGTCAGTTCTTTCGCCCATTTGGGTCTGCCCTACTTAGCTGCCATGAGCACGGCCCAATGCGGCAAACGGAGCTGACGGCCCTTGCTTCCTGCATCCCACCCAGGGCCTCGCGCGCTCCTGTCCCTTGCAGGGAGCCCTGGGCTCAGGAAATGCAGCAACAAAGCCTGAAGCCCCGTTATGCTTGGCAAAACATATATGACAGAGCGAGTTCTTCAACAAGGTGGAAACGCTGCTCAGAGATCAACAACAAAAAATAATCAAAGACCCTTACAGTGTTAGCCGCAATGCTGTTCAGTCCCCAAAGGCAATATGGCTCCTCTCTCATTCTAGATTTGTCACATCAACATTTACATAATTTGATTAAGTACTTGATATCTTAAATCCGCCTTACTTTATGAACCATAGGAATAGAAAATCTGAAATAAATACACAAAACCACCTGGACAATATTCCAGAGTTTTCTGCACATGGAACCAGGAGGAAGGACACGAGAAAGACCCTCGTGCAGAATGATGATAGACCTGGGCCCCGCAACTTCCACGCAATGTAAAGCTGAGCTTAGCTGCCAGAGGAATTCTGCAGGAGAGAAACATAGCAAGCAAAACTCCAAGTAGCAGGTAATGCAGTTTGCGTAACATTTTTCAACTCCCAGCTGGTAGTTATTTTAGGGAATCTGAGAGTTCAGAAAGGTACCAGACTGTGTTTTAACTACTGTAATTAACATAACTAACAGTTCTGGTCTATGCTTTCTAATGTTTAGACATACAATTCAATTCTAGTTGCAGTCAGGCCTCCTAAATCTCCTGTGTTCTTAAGTATCAGCAGAGCCTTCTATTACCATGCTGCTAGGCTAGGCTCGGCCACAGGGTACTGTGGTTAGCAGATCTTATGCATTCATTTATCTAATGATTAATCTGAGATGCAATTTCATAATCACTTTGAAGATTCCTGCTGCTCTAAAGAAGGCCATGGGACTTACTCTAATGACCCAAAGAAGAACGGTGATATATACAGGAGAATTCAAACAGCACACAAAATGGAGAGAAAAATATAAACTCCTCATACATGAGGCCCTCACTGGCAAAATATATAGAATGTTCTTAAGTTGACAGTTTTATAACTCTAAATGGTTTCGCAAATGAAATCCAAACAAAAGAGCAGAGATGTTCTCTAAATCACTCAGCAATTGCTGCTTAGAAAAACCGGCAACCACTAACTCCAGCAAACAAAAAGAGTTGCTTTAAGTAGGCTTAATGAATGGAAAAAATGTCAGGATTTTTTGTTGTTGCTCTTTCAGCTTTGTTTTTCTATATTCTAGAATCTATACACATAATGATTCAGTTCACCCTGACAAATATTGTCTAACCAACTATCAATCACATCAACTTTTTATACGTTGAGAGAAGTCAGATACCAAGTGATAAAATGAGTTCAGGCAGAGGGCATATGTTAAGCAGCTGTGAGTCCGTTTAAACTGTCTGTATGCCTAAAAGCTTAATGTCATTACACATAGCTCTGATTTCTTCCTTTCCCGCCTTACACTAGAATATCCACATTATATATAATAGAATTTATTAACTTACTGGAAGAAATATAGTCACACAGTGACTGCAGCGGTACGAACAATATGCTTATAAATTAGATGTAGCATATTTTGCTTACAGTGAAAGACTACAGAACCAACTATTTCTGTTTAGGCTCTAAAGAAAGCTTTACTTATGAGTAAAAGAGTCTCAGGTAATAGTTTCAGGAACAATTTAAACCCGCATAAGTTAGTACTGCTGCCAAAAGACACACTCTCCATTTTCTCCCACCTCTTCCCTGGGTTGACACAAGTGTTTGTACAGTCTTGTAAACTCATCTGGGTTAAAATTACCTCTATCCCTCCCCCAAACGTTACTTTAAAACCAAATCAGTTCCTTAATTCAATTCACTGTGAATATTTCTGCCAGCAAAAAGAGGAGGTGATAGAAGGGTGGAAGCAAGTGGCTGTGCAGCTTGCGGGATCCCACCTTTTGCAGCCTCTGGCTGAAGACACCATTCCTTAAAATAAATATAAGTGTAAAATGCATAATGTAATAAATATAAGCATAAAATATGTAATGCTGCTATGTGCCTCCTACCTTTTAAGTATAGGGATGATGAACTTCAGCTTGCCAGCTCTCAACTTATCACAGGTCTTTTGGTATTTGCTGCTTTTCAGGAGTGCCATGCATTGCATGGTTTTGGGTTTTCAATTATTTCCCTCTAATTTCAAAATGACAGTAGAGGCCTGGCAAAGGCAGAAGACCTAATTTTTGCTTCCGAGGGCCTGAACTCAGGCTGCTCCCATGAAGCACGAGGGTACGTCACTCACCAAGAGTCTGGTTCTATTATCAAGATCGGTGACAACATTTCCAATGACCTCAGTCAGAGGCTGCAAAAAACTGGACAAAGGAGGCAGCACGGAGTGGGAAGTGTTTTAATAAAAAGGAACAAGAAACTGAAGGGAGTCAGAAGAATCAATGTTTATATGCAGGAGGGAACAGAGGGAGAACTGAAAGTACAAAGAGCAGGAGTATCTGTTAAGTGCACAGGAGGACATCGCACGGCAGGGAGGGGGACCCTGTGGAATAGATGGGTAACACAAGGAGCAAAAAAAAAGGCTGACGGATGTGCTAAACCACGTGAAATACCACAAAGGGAGAGTGCAATGGAAGAAAGGGAAACAAAGGCAAAAGTAAACTCGTGAGAAAAGCGGAGGACATAAAGCCGTTGAGCACATAAGTAGTATGACTGGAATGGCGGCTGTTCTTCAATGTTTAGAGAGACGGTCAGGGGTATAAACGGCATCTCCCCAAACAACACACAGCACAGAGCAGGCAAACAGAAACACCTGCAAATGGAGAACAGGCAGCTCTCCCTGCTTGTTGCTCAGATATGGGTGCTTAACGTTGAGTACAGAGTCCACGAACATCATCCAGAAGGCAGTTACTATTTCTCAAAGTTAAGCAAATCAGAAAGTAAACAACGAGGTGGTATTTTTAAAAGTGTTATTTCCAATTTGTGAGTTAACGCAAAACTACCAGTAATGTATGTTTCACATTTTTGTTATTCAAAATGTGCCACGTAAGAATCAAGAGAACCATTTTCCTTCCACACAGAGGGTGAGCATTTGCAACAGGGTTGTAACAACACAGACCAAATACCTTCACTAGGTATTTGATAATTCTGAAAAATGTATTTTTTCTTGCAGACACAAGCAAGTAAATTAAAAAAAATCAACAGATAACCAGTACAGCAATTTATAAATTTTTATAGTGTACAGCACTCACATTTTCACAATACTGAAAGTATTAGTACAAACCAGAAGTCCCTTTCTGTCCTTCATCCTCGTAGGTGAGCTATTTGTTCAATTATTTTCTCCCTTTAGATGATGTTCTCTGGCTGCTAGAGCTGTTATTCCTTGAATTGCAGTGTTTAACTGTTCAGCATATACACTGACTTCCTGCCCATCAAAAACTCTGAAGCACGGCCAGGAAACAAACCGCCAGGGAAAGAGATGGACTCCAATTGGAGCTGTCAGGCTTTCCAGCCTTTTCAAGTTGTAACTGCAGTGAGAAGATGCTGGTTAGCTTCCTGCATCTCAGAATGAGCGAGAAAATCCCCTTCCCTTAAAACTTACAACAAACACACCAGAAGCAATTTTTTTGCTTTTGTGTCAAAAATTCATGGTTTTTCTTGCTAATTCTGGGATGGCTGGTGATAGCAGTCACTTACTAAACGGCTCTGGTAGTTTAATAGATTACAACTGAGTTAAAAATAAAATTTCACTTTTACTATTTAGCTAATTAAATAAACAAATGCTACCATCTAGTAATAACCCACACTCGTAACTTTAAGGTATCTAATCTAATACAGAAAATAAATTATCTTCACATACTACACAAGTGCAAATACATGACAAGATGTGGTCAAGTCAGTTAAACAGAGGAGAACAATACGCATTGCCATCCTCTGCCTGCGCCCTTTGCATTTCCTCTTGGGGCTGCATCGTGTCTGAAGACATCATTCAGTCCAGCAATTACTCATAGCAAGCAGCAGTACCCTGTTAAAAATTAAACTCTAGCAACCTTTTGAAAAGGCTCATGATTGTGTAAACAGAACATGCAATAATGACTGAAGCCTGTAACCTCGCGGTGCACGCGCTGTGATACGCTGCTGCACAACCAGCGGCACAGAGCAGAGCAATCGTAAGTATCACACGAGAACTTGAAATCTTATTGCAAAATACTTTAATTTAGCCTACTTAAAACTCTTACTCATAGGAAGCACACAAAAACGTGCTTTACATGCCTGCGTGTCTCTGAGCGCACTCATGGTACTAGGTACTTAGTAGAAAATCTTACACTAACAGTGTGGAAAAGGAGTTCAGAGCTTCTACTTCAAGAACAGGAAGAGGAATGGTATCTAATGCTAATGATTTAAATACTACATGGATCTTGAGGCACAGTCGTTGAGATAGAAGGTAATCAGACACCTAAATCAACCCCCTCCCCCCCTTAAAAAAATGGAGAATTTCCACCTGGGACTGTTTTTGTTTAGTGTCACCACAGAAGACTGCTCTGCCTTCTGAACCCACCCACTTAGAAATGTGTTTATCTCAAAACCAAATTGATGTTTAACTATCAAGTTATCTTTTTTGCCAAAAAATATACAGCTAATAAAAAAGTAACTCACTAAATCAGTGTATCTACAGCAAAAGTAATAACTTAAATTTGACACACTGATGCACCTTTCTCACAAGGTAAAAGAAAATGAGTAAGAACTTCCATAGTTTACTTGTTTTACGCAGAACTAAAAATTGAAAAATCAGTAAACAAGCTAGCGTAGTGATTGGATTCAAGTTTGCTGTAAAATTGCTCCATCTTACGAATTTGTTTTCTCGTTTAAATGTTACATATAGGCATATACTGACTTCACCCTGTATGGACAGACTAACAAAACACTGTAATTGTAACTATTTATATTTTCAGTTCCTTCAGTAAAAAAATTCCACATTACGAGCATCAGACAGCACTACAATTTGAGTGATCTTTCCCAAATGAAACTACTAGAATTTCAACAAGAACACACACAACAGTAAGAATTATCCAAGTTGCAAAAACGTTTGTCTGACTAGTTTTCATCAGAAAGGTCTTTTATTTTGACCAAAGTACTTGGGGTCATTGGTACACGGGTAATGACACAGCAAAGCGTTCAGGTACAAAATGTCTAATTCTTCAAACATTAGGTTAATTTGTTTTTTAAACCTAAACCAATATTTGATCAGTTGAACAAATATTTGAAATGCATTTGGCTAGTTATCTATTTAGAAAGAGAACAGATTTATTTAAAAGGACTTTTTCCCCTTCGGTCACCACAGAACAAAATTTAGGTTGAGCTCATAAGATTTTAAGATTTTTTTTTTACCTGGTCTCAAATTAGACCCTTCCTCACAGATTATCGCTATAAGGATACCAGCGGAAATCGAAAATGCCTTAGGAATAGGAGTACTTTAACAGGAAAGAACTGACATGCTACAACAACTGATATGGCAAAACACTCTTCATTTACTACTTAAATAAGCAGAGCTGGTTTAGGTACTAGTTTCACCCTTAATTTAGGCAGTAGTTTTATCCTTGAACAGGTATTAAGTATGAGCAGGTTTTCTTTATGACTACTGCTGTAAAAGTAACATCTGAGGAATCACGACTTCCAGTCACGTCCACAAGTAAAATCTGTCCTTTGGTTTAAAAGAAATGCTCAGCCTCTGTTCTCCTCTTAATTCCCTCCAAACACATCTATGATATTTTTACACACGTTTCAGGTTGTCTCCACCCGTGCTGCTGATCTCTTTCCCCTCATATCAAGGCAAAGTAGTTCAGTATCCAAAGAATAACAAATTAAATTTGGTCTCAGACCAAGTCTTGAGATCAGCTCTTACAGAGCAACAAGATTTCATCAGAGACGGCTTTGATAGCAATCGCTGTATGATGGTGAGACAATGCGTGGGGAATTTGAGCAAGCAAGGGGCATGCAGAAGTCAGGGTCCGGTCCCCGCTCCTGGTGCACCAGTGCTGGCTGCAGGCAAGGTGACTCAGGGCTTTCTCCAGCTGGCTGTGGAGAGCCTCCCAGATCAGAGAGATTCCACATCCTCCCTGGGCAGCATGCTCTGGTGCTTAATGACAGTGAAAAATGTTTTCCTTATATTCAGCTGTAATGCTTACGACAATTTCTCACGTTCTCTTGTGCACCTCGGCAAGGAGCCTGGCTCCAGCTTCTTGGTGACCTCCTCATCCCTATGAGAGGATTTGACCAAAGTAGAAAAGGAATTATACATCAGTTACTACATTACTATTCTACTAGAATTTTTTTATCCATAATATTTAAATAAATATCTTTTTGAACAATACATTACTCAACAAATAAATAGTTTAAGCGCAAATCTATAATGTTTCCATAAAAAATAAACACACAATTAACATGCTGCTGAGGCACTCCAGAAGTTTTATTAAAGTGCAGGTAGACTGCTTGCTAAACTTTGAACCAGAGAACATCTATCCTTACAGCAGTGGGATATGTCACTCTACCATTTAGATGAAAGGAATAAATGTTTGACAGTAGAAACATTCATATTAAAATCTATGCAAAATATATGACAGGCTGAAAAAGACAAAGTCTAAAGAAGCAAAAAGCATAATCATCTCAAGGTTTATCTTCAGTTTAAAACTGGAAGTATGATCAAAAGCCTGAAAAAGAGTTGTTATTTGCAAATGAATAATTAACCTAGAATGCCTCCTAAACCATTCAGCCTATAAATTTACTAGAAATAAAAGCAGAAAAATATCTTTGTAATAGAGATCCTCTTACAAGCAACTGTCAAATTTTTAAAGGATTTTATCTATTCAAAGAGTAGACCCAGTTGCCAAACTGTTTATCTTTCCTTTTAAATTAAAAAAAAAAAATCTGCTTCAAATCCCACATTGAGAGGTGTCAGAAACATAACCCATATAAAAGAGCACACAGATCTCTGAAGGCTTCTGAAATTTTTCACCGATAATAAAAGCCTTAAAACTTTCATTACTTTCTTTTTAGCTTTTTAGAATAAGGTTTGTATTTGGATTTCAGTCAAATGAGGTTTAATGTTCTTGGTCCTGTAACAATTTAAAATATTAACCATTTTCATAATTCTGTCCAAAAACTTTTAAACAGTCGGTCTTCCTTACAAAGTTATGCAGTTACAACAGGACACCAACTGTACTTCGAAAGTTACACTCGGGGAGATGCCATTTGTGAATTCTGCCTTAGCATATGTTCAGTATATAAAGTTATTTAAGTGCTGTGCAATAAATAATATGGCAACATACGCTTTCAACACATTTGGAAGTAAAGTCATAAAAACAGTCTTGTTTTGGCCAAAATGCAAAAATCTACACGCAACAAATGCTGCAAATAGGAAGCCGCAGAATCCACTACAAAGATAGAAAGTTTTGTAGCATTCTTGTGGCGCTCTCTCCAGACTGACAAACAGAATTAAAAAAACCTAGATCATAAAATACCTAACTTGTTTGGTTACAGGGTCTTTTGGAGCTGTGTCTCCATCTCACACACTTGTCTGTACATGACCCCCAGCAGCACGAGGAATAAGCCACAGCAGCACTGCAGTACCTTCATTAAGACAGAACCCAGAACACAAAAGGCTCCATCAGAAGTGGAGAGGAAAGTGGATTTATGGTATTGGTACAGGCAACACATTTTAAAGAGCTGTAGTGGCTCCACAGTAATTAACAACTTCTTGAGATAATTGTTCACAGAGTATTTGGCTTGTGGTGACTCAGGCAGCGATCTTGCAGAAATGAGTAATTAGAAACTATTACAATAAAACTAAGGTGGCTTGGCCAGAAGCAGCATTGGACATACTATCATCCTTCAGGAAGAAATTAAGGGTGAAGGCGTAAGCTGCACTGCCACCAGTTCCTCTGTAAGCTCTTAGGTGGAGACACCTTTTACAAAGCTGCAAATATTCTTTCAATGCTCGTGGTGGCCCTTTGGTCTACATGCACGTGCCCAGTTGGTTCTGCAGTTGGTTGGTTGATCAATGTGCTTGTCCAGCAGGGCAGGTACCACTGAGGGTAGGAAGTTCTCCAGGGTTTAGGACCAGGAACACTGCTCCTGGTACATGATGTAGCACAGGGCTTCTTGGTGTGTTTCACTAAGAGCAGTGCCGTTCGGTTTTGGTAGTGCTGAGTAGCTCCATACTGGCTGGTTTGATCTAGCATTTTGGATGACGCCTGGATAATTTGGGAAGCTTTTGGTTAGAGATGTCAGCTGGATCACTGGCTTAGGCTTTCCACTTTCGGCTACTGAAGCAAGAGAGATCTCTCCAGTCACTCAAGACCAGTGGTACTTTCTTCTTAGCTTTTCAGTGAATTGAGGAGGGGGAAGAAATAAAAATACATGGAAAACGTGTGATGATAATTCAGTTTTGAATGCTCATACAGCTCACATGGCTGACACAAAACCACTCACAGTTGTAATTAAGAACTGTAACTCATCAGATAAAAAGTGTCTGTAGGCAAAACCACAATTGGAGTCTCCCTTGGAGTTTGTAAAACTGTCTGAACTTCTATATTTGCTCATACTATATCTGAAGGCATCTCAGTTCAAATGGTTTCCTCCTTGCTTCCTGATTAATGATAACATATGGGACAAGAAAGAACTTAGTCTCTCCAGAGCTGTACAGTCATTGCACGTTCAGCACTGAATCACTACAGAACCCTTTAACAGGAATGTTATTGACATTCTATGTCTAATGCAGACACCAAAACTAAACTAAACTTGCTGTGCTGTGCCTAAAAACTGCAACGAATGAAACAAAAGAATTCATACACTCTACAAAGAGGATCTCAGAAGGGGGGCACCTGTACCCTGGGAGATGGCTTATCAAATACTGTTCCAGTCTGGAAGTTCAGAAAGGAAAGGAAACATAGCATTTTTCTACTTTAAGAAAGAATGGAAAAACAAAAATCTTTGAATACAACTCTCTCAGCACTGGATTCATTACACCAAGTCACCATAAACCCACATATTCCTGGTTACTGAAACACTGGTGGGTTAACATAGGGGGGGAAAAATGCACTAAGAAAGTCAGAGTTTGTCTGTACTGTTCTTACAATGTGGATGACATAATGCAATAATTTGAATTTTTTCATTTTCAATATTATCTCTGATACAGTTTGTTCCTCCTGCTCTGATTTACAGTATAAAATACCAAAAATTATAAAAATATATTTCTATTTTAGTCTTTTGGGGTTTGCTATATTTTTAAATTACTTTACCAGGCCTTAAATCCTAGGAATTCCCTTGCTCTGAAAGAAGAAAACTAAAATGCCGTTACATACACATGCAAAAAGAACATTCAGCGTTCAATCCTTTTAGCTGCAAATCAAACGCACCCAACGGAACAGAAAAAGAATAAACATCAGGCATACATTTCAAACACATTACACAAGTGATCAAAGAAAAAAGGAAGAAATCTAAAGTAAAGCTACTTGCATAACAGACTGTGCATAACCCGTTGAGTCGTTTGAGTGGAATAAATGTGTTTCAGACTGTGCCACTAATGTGACGTTTTAATGGTGAGAGAACTGTAAATAAAACTTCTTAAAGATAGATAATAAACTATGAAGTCTGCTATAACATTTAAAGGACCAAATAAACAAATACACATCTTTCTTTTCCTGTCAAAAGTGGACATCATGAATCCCGGTGATGGATGCTACAGAGCTGAGAATGTTGTCACTTTTTCTGGACAATGAAACAAAACCACAGAAACCAGCAGGAGAAGGAGCCAAGCTCAGCCACCATATTTGGCCATCACGATCCTATAAATAACACACGCAGCATCTAAACAAGGCTACTATTGTCATTCCCCTTGTAAGAAAATGATTAGTTGTACTACGCTAATAATATACTCAGAAATACTGAGGAATCAGAATCAATTTTCATGTAATAATACCAGAATGTGATTCCACCCTTTGGTAATAACATTCTGCTGTAAATGTGCAACAAAGATGTGTGCAGCGAAGGCTCGGTAATACAGACCCAGAGAATTACGCAGCATCTAGTCCAATCCAGTTACCAGTGAGGGCAGGGGAGGAGGACACAGGAGGACATGTACTGAGCTACGATGGCTTACGCTGATAAAGGAGCTGGCTGGAACTACTCCTCCTACGAGCTCATTACATACTGTGAGCATGGTGCTATTGCAGCAGTCCTTAAAATGAAACGCAACAACATACATGCCTGTTCTTTTGCTTGACTCAAAATCTTTTACACTGAAAGCTTTGTCTTCATTCATATCACGAAGAGTGCACTATACAATATGCTATCACAAGAAAAGTATGTCACAGAAAAACGCTCGATTTGATTTACTTTAAAAGGAGACAGAACTGGGCCAATTTGATATACCATCATGACTCTGCTTTGTTTATCAACAAATACCATGTACTACTGCCCATAACTCAATTTTAGGAGTATATTATCTAGCAGTTTTATAATCAAGATCATTTTTACTACTGGAAATGATATAAACTCAGACAAGGATAACATTCAACATTATCAAATGGGAGGCATCAGAGTTATGATTTCTAGGCACAAGTGGTAATTGGATTCGAAGGCAAAGTTCAAGAAAACAGTAATACTCTTGTGTATTAACAGAAGGCCTGTTCTGCTCAGTAGTGCACTACCCAAGGCCATTTCCTTCCTTAATATTAAAATTCTAATCAGCCTTTATTTCATCTACAGAAATTTATGACCTAGTCCAAGATCTCTGTATAGCTTTAGAAACAAACAGACCTGGAATATGAGACCCTGCATGTTATAAATTCTTAATTCAACTATAAAAATCTGTACATGCACAAGTGGAGAATGTTTAAAACATGCTGAGTTCCACACTGTGCACCACAGTGAATTATTGCTATAAACACTGCAAATATCTTAGTCTCTAAATGCAGCTGTATTAATTACAGATTTGATGTTAAGATCCTAGATATCAAACACTGAGGAAACTGGGCCCACTCCAGATGAAATGAAAACAGAGAACTATAACCACAAAAAGAAATTCTTTACAAATTTGTCTTAAGCAGTGCTTTCCAAACCGTGGGGCACTCACAACAAGCAGTATGTCTGTTTTTTTCTAAGTGACTTGTAAGCACTGCCAGAAGACCTGGGCACGTTCTCCTAAGCGCTGCTGCTGTTAAAGTAGGTGCCTTTGGCAGGACCTGTGTTTGAGGACTTGCAGAATACTGAAAAATAAGCTGTTGCTTTTAAACAGAGAAAATAGTTAGCTCATTCAAATCCTTAGCTGTTTTTTTCTTTCGCTCCCAAAGAGACACTTACCTCTGCCTTGAATATCATATCCCAAAATTAAGCCAATAGTAAAGAAAAGGAAAAGGAAGTCTGGAAAACAGAACGAAAGCACGTTTACTCTGCAATGTAATTCAGGCAAATGGCTAGAAGGGCAGAATTATAAATCTAAATGCTTAAGTCTCCAAACAAAGTATTAAAACATCAACCTCAAGCTTCAAAGAGTAATAACAAACCCTGAGGGCCACACGTCTGAAGGTACGTGTCTAGTCTTCGTGCCTCCACATGGCTCGAGAGCAGGTATTTATGTCAAAACAAACGGGTGGGCCGCTGAGAACTGTGATGTAGCAATACCAACAGCACACCACTTCCTCCTCATTGCAAAATCCCATTCTCTTATATGATAAGACCACGTTCAACCCACCTCCAGCTTCTCCATTCATGAGCACTAAAGTGCTCACCATCCTTTCTTCTGCCTCACTTCTACAATCCTTACCTCCAGCAATGCTTATTACAAATAAAAGACACAGAGACAGCTAGCTCTCTTCTGTTGCTGTCTGTCCCAGTAGCAGGTTAGCTGAGAAATAATCACAAGCCATCAAGCATGTAACAGAAAGGGGAGCAATGCAGACATCCCAGCTGCAGCTTCTCAGGAGGTGGGCATGTTCAGACAGACCAGCTGCTTCGCAAGAAAGTGCCCGTGTTCAAATCAGCTGGCAAGCCAGGAGGCACGCACGTTCCCTTTCGGGGAGCTGCTTGGCCAGCAACTGTGCCTTTGAGCCCAACAGCACCCACTGCCTCTCAGCTGCCAGGAAGTTAGAGAAAGCATTCTTCAAGCTGTCCACTCTGCAGGTCTGACTTAGAGAGATGTGAGAAATGCAAGCTTTGTGTGTATGTGTGTGAACACAGATAAAATCAGATCAACCTACAAGGTTGGGACACTGCACAAAATATAAAATGGGATGGGCTAAATCTCATAGCATGTAAATAACTTTCAGCAACCATGGTCAAAAAAGAATGGATGGCGAAGTGCAAGAAATTGCCCCAGCTGGTCACGTAACCACTGCTAAGAAATTCCACTGATGTCCCTGGGCCATAGCATTGTCTTCAGACACGAAAAACAGCTTTTAAATCTGGAACTGTTGCACCAGCTTACACCAAATTTGGAACCAGTGTACTGCGTTACCTCGGGAGAGAGAGGACATAGGAGGAGGAAGAAAAACCTCACTCACCATGCAGTTTGGCAACAAGTAGAATTGCCCAAATCCATCAAGTAAAATTGCACCTTCATTGTAAGGCCATTTTCAGTATTAGAATGCAATTTCCTCAATACTTTTCCACCCCGTGAGATACACCTAACAATTACAAGCAACTCTGCAGACACCCTAAGACTGATCTGCCTGCACGTTATCTGAACAAAAATCTTGATTTGCCAAATTGAGCATCCTGTACACGCTGTACTAGCAGGTGCTGCTGGGGATATTTGTATTTCAAGCTGCCAAAGCAGTTCACTGACAGACCAACAGCTCTAAAATATATTTGGGAAAGTATCCCAGCCCTGAAACTTGCTGTTTAGTCTCTTTGAGCATTTGCAAATAAATAAGAAAATTTACAAAATACCACGATAAACTGGCAATTAAAAAAAGTGAAAGAACGTAATTAGATCATGATGTTTATAACCTTAATTGCAAAAAAAAAAAATTTCTACAAATTAGAGCTTGTAAGCACATCTTCATTTGTGTAACAAGCAATGTCCAAAACATCATAGGACATACTGTCCATTCAGACTGACCTTCAGTGATGGCGTAAGCACGCAGACCGTCTTGGGTGATTTTTGGTTTTTTCTGCTATGTCTCAATTGTTTTAATAAAAGTCAGGTTTTGCAGTTTGGTTTTGGGTTTTTTTGTTTTGTTGGTTTGTTTTGGGGTTTTTGGTTTTGTTTTTTTTGTTGGTTTTTTTTTTTTGACAGGCTACACCCACAGCAAAGACTATTTTTTGATGTTATGTTTGATTTTATATTTTTAAAGCATACCATCAAATATCTTCAGAAAGTATGTGGCACAGGATTTATTCTGTCTTCTTACTCTGGATTAAGTTACTCTTAAAAAAATAATTTAAAAAAACCAACAAATAATCCCCTGCTCAACTGACAAGCACATACATTTCAGCAGGAGACAGAACGCCAAAAAGAACAGGTAGTTGAGAGGAGCTGACACACTTTATACATATGAGCCTAGAACTGAAAAGTTTTGTGCCTTATTAAAGTTGTCTTGTCAGAGAAATTAAGCTTTCTATAACCAAACAAGATACTAAATTCTGACACTAATATTTGCAGTGATTTTATTTGTGAAGAGTTGACATACATGGCTACAATGCAGTAGCAAAGGCGGCAAGCATTTGCCACTTAGAAATACCATCTGAGCGACTACAAGTCTCACATTTGTGCATATCTACGTGTACTGTAATCTAGCATAAAAATATTGAGAAGTATATCAAGTCAGGCTTGTCAGCCCTAATATTTTCTGGTGATTTGAACAAGGCCAGAGAATAAGATAAGCATCTTTACAAATCCAGTTGGCTTTACTTCACATCCAAAAGCTTTTCTCTAAGCTGCACAAGGATAGGAGCCCACGTAAAATCAAATTTTGAATGCAAAGCCAACCCAGTTCTGCTCATCATCCTCCGTTCTGAAACCTGTCTGCAGCAAGTTTTTTGGGAGTCTACTGTCCTTCACTGAAATACGGTACAACATGCAATTATTTTTGTAAGAAATAATTTTTGCAGAGCTACGCTTACCTTAGGGACAACCTATGACTTTATTTTTAAAAAAACTTTTGTTTGAGTTTATGCTAATGAAGTATTTTCGTTGGCACTCACGAGTTAAAAATTACTTCAACTTTCTTTGCAGTTTTTTTTTCTTTTTAAATCAAGCTGGTAAGTACTCCCAATTTACCACTGCAAATCAGCTTAATTTGCTTAGGAGCTGAAACTTGGAGTGAACAACGGTATTTTCAAAACAAATACATCAAGTTAAAGCAAGGGCAGTTGTGGTTCGTCTGAATCATATGGCTCCAGATTTCAAGTCTAAGCTAAGGAAATAGAGGTTGTGACATGCTACAGCTGGGGCAAGTAGTATTCATAAAGCAGCGTTAAATCAAGACCACTTGGCAGTTCAGGCAGTTGCTTGTGTGGAAGAGAAAGATCCCATGAGGGCATTAAAAAAAACCAAGAAAGAACCCCCCCCGCCGTTCACTTAATGCTAACAGGGACTAAGTTTCTTCACAGCAAACTACAGTGGAAGGTTGCTGCCAAGTAATTGCTACTGATTTATTTACATCCAATAACAGAGGACAAGAGTTAAACACTTTGCAAAAGAGATGGGCAAGTTAATTACACAAGGTCTCCTCATGCTGCGCAAATGCCAAGTGACTGAGCCTGCCGCTTGGAAGGTCAGTTTTCAGACACATCAATTCAGTGACTTGATTCACCACACGGCTAACGCCAAGGCCTGCATCAAACACAAAGATACAGCGGCAGGGAGAAGTAGCTGGGAGCTTTAGCGAGGCAGCGGTACTCATGCTGGTAGTAGGGGCATAGGCACATAGAAGTTTTTCTTCAGTCTGGGAAACTCAGGACAGAAAAAGGATTGAGCCTGGAAATGTTATTTTCCAGTCACCCATTCAGTAACATTTTGAGATCTATTCATTGATACAATAAACATCTATAGAATACCCGAGAGCTGATGTTTTCATTTGTCACAGATGAAAAAAGTTTGTTTTCTAAATTTTCTGAGGCAATACTGGTGGCTGAAGTAGAGGGACCATTCTCTGCTTCCCTGAACACCAGAATAACTGTGCCTGTAGCCTTTTTTTTTCTTTTTAAGTAAGGGGGAAGCATTAAACTAGTACTGATCAGAGTCTTTAACGACAGTATCTGGATGCCAATGTCATGCTGTGTAAACATGTGGATCCACTACACAATTGTTGGAAGCAGTGAATTTTAAAATTGATCTACTGATAGGACTCATGCTGTTTGGGGGGTGAGGGGAAGGGTGTGCGAAACCACACAAGGAAAAGGTTTCAGACTTGTTAAAAAAAGTACAATGTGAACAATGATGTACTGGATAGACTGCAGATCTCCGCCTCTGGAGAGTCTTGACAGACAGAAAAAAAAAAAAAAGACCCAAACTCTTGGCTCTCAAACTGTTAAATGAGTTTATAAAATGTATTCCAACCCGAAAGGATAAAAATATTTTCATAGAGAAAAATTCATATTCACATGCAGAATACAAAACATTTTCCTTGCTAAAAGACAATCTGCAACAACGATTTATATCTTCTTCCACATTTCTACTGCACCCTCTGCCTGAACTAATGAATCAGTTTTAGTGACGCCCAAGCTCTATGGTCTCCCCAGCGATGCACGTCCAGGGAAGGAGTGGTAATTCACTGCCTGCCTTTGGTTTGTGCTGGCAAGGCTTTTTGCTTTATAGTGCTTAATGGCCTAGAACACACGTTGAAATTAACTCCTTCATTAGCTATACAGCTGCTACTCCTTTTCTCTTTCATTGTTCTTAATTATAGCGCTGCAAAATTTTATGCTGTGATTCAGAATTATACATGATTAATACTATACATGATTTATATTTGTTAGAATATAAAACAGAGGCCTCATTAATAAAATTATACACTACATATGACATTTGAAAACGTACTCCATTCTTTCAGCTGTCTAGAAATACTATGCTCATTCTGTCCATGCTACAACTTTGTTTCAAACTGATTAACCAGCTTTTTACTCCACTCAAGTTGCTTGCATTAAAAGATAAAAACCAGTGGGTTCAGCTCCCAGCAAAACTGCAAACCCACTTTAAGGCTGTCCCGACAACACTTGTTATTCATCTCCACAGGCTTACAGATGTGAAGAGCAGTGTGTATAGCTCGGCATTTCAGTTATGATTCATGTTGTGACTTAATCATTCCTGAAACATTGTTTACTACATAAAAGAAATTGTACTCCAACAACAAGGATCAGAAAGCAAGAAAATCAAACCAATCCAGAAGAACTAGTCACCAAGGAGGAAGGCAACGAGATATACTGTACCCTTGTGAAGCCAGAGCAGGTCAGCAGTAGCAAAGCTTCTCTTCACTGATGCTAGGTGACCACTGTGGACAGAACTTTTCTCCAGCCCACCCCAAGAACTCCAGGACTGCATGACAGCGGTCCTCGGAATGCAGATCTCAGTATTGCACCTCGCCGTGCATTTAAATACGTTTGTGCAACTTAGCCAGTTTAATTTAATGACAACTCGCATGTCTAACTCTAGTCGTATCCATACATACATGGTATGAGGCCACAGGCCACAACAAGAACCGAACAACTGCATTAGTCAAGAGAAACCATTTCGTACAGCCTGTTCCTACATGGCTGCAGCTCCAGAAGGTATTACAGCTGTTCCACAGGTGGGACTGCAGCAGCGAGAGCAATGAGCCAGGCCTTTTCACATCCACCAGTGATGCTAAAAATCCTTAAATCTTCCTTCTCACCCAACAAACACAGAGAAAAAGAGCTCTCCGTGTCCATTTTCTGCTCTAATGCACGGGGCAGCTGTCTTACTAGGTCCTTGAACATGACTTAAATTTGTATGAAAGTATAAACAGAAGATCCTTCGTTTCTTTGCATGAATTTTGGCACGTTCATTTTTGTGTTTGAGAAGAGAGGTCAGCCAGAGACTGCGACCAAGCAGCCAGCTGCTACAGCATAGTTTTAAGACCGCTAGAGTTGGTGTTAGGTGATTTGCACCTATGTGACACATCACACTACATTAGCCATGGAAGTCCCTTTCTCTTAACATTAGAACCACATAATAATAACAGTTTGTGCTTCTATTTACTGCTCTTCATCAAATTATGAAACTGAAATTGCAAGCATAATACTGGTTGCACTGTTTGTTTTCCTTGGGTCCTTAAACGCCAGCCACAACATGTGAGACAGAGGCCAGAGAGAGGCCAAGTGGCGCAGGGGAGCTGGGTGGCTCCGAATGTAACGCGTGGTAGCAAAGACCAGAACCAGTGCTAATAGTAGAGAAAGGAGGAAGAAAAAATATGCACCATAGAGAGATCAGACCTTTTATAGACCATTATTGCACCTCTCAATAAAACTTTAATATAAAAAGAATGAAGTGGCATAGGCTGCTATCTTAAACCATTTTTTCCCAAATAAAGTATTCTGCTTACCTCAAAATTCAGTCATAATTAAGTACCTTTGAACTAGTTAATATTCCTTCTTAGGGGAAAACTCATCTAGTCTTAAAAGTTATCTCATTCTCCAAATATTACTGTTCAATCATTTATCTAAGCTAAAACACTTAAGCCTCTTTCATGCCTATGTACATGTATGTTTTGAGGTTTTTTTACAGCAAGACATAAGGAAAACAGTGCTTTACTTCTTTTTTCTTCTCTTTTAGATAAGTTAATCTGCATATTGAAATCCTGGTTGCAAATTTTGAGCAGTCAGATATATTATACTTTTCTTCTTATAGTTTAATAAAACTTACTTGTTCTCCGTATTTTTTCCCCACAGTATGCAAAGAAGTAAATACATACTCAGTAACCAAAGTAAATTAGCTTCACACAGTATGCCAAACCCACTACTTTTTACAGTAACAAACCAAACTGACGTTTACCATAGTATCATATTACGCAACAATATTTCATATCGGGACTGTTACGTGTCAGTTTTAACCCACCAAGCATGACATTCTCAATGAGGAGAAGGAAGTTATGTCTCTATTTTAAGATCAGTCTACAGCTTTTATTCAAGATCCTCAATTCACCTCGCAATGTAAATAAAACCATCAACACCACTGTGATACATTAATTCTATCAAATTTTCAGCTACAGCCCGTGAAGCAATTCAACAGAAAACATCATGAACAATTATGTTAGTTATCACTGGATGAAAACATTGCACATTGTAAATGCTACGCAGAGCATGGTACAGTGAGACATAAGACAAAAAAATGAAATTGATCTGTATTTATCAGACTTGATTAATTTTTTTTTTATTTCTTTCACCACCTATGAACCACTGTTTCACCTTTTCTTTACTTTTCTCCTCCCAGTGGCTCAATCTCGGACTGACATTCTCCTGAGCTGCACTTCACGTAAGTACGGCTACAGCAATACAGTATGACTAGTGTGATTAGCGTATGTGTTTATTTCATTAAAGAACAACAGTGAAAATATTTACCTTTAGGTAAATAGCAGGGACTGAGAGACCTGCTATTTACTTCTGTGAAAAGTTACTGGGAAAATTTACCAAGTCCTCACCAAAGAGTTAGCTAGGGCAAGCAATATTTACTCCCAGATCGTCCTCCTTCTCAAAGATCACAAACTGGCCACGTTAAGTAGTCTCATACAAAGATACATCCAATTTACTACATCTTCATAGTTTGCAAAATGTGGACTTCATGGAAGTGTCCCATGATCTTAAGGCACTCCAGGGCCCCTTGCCAGGCAGGCAAAACTCTGTCATCCAGAGGAACTGCAGAAACAGACTGAAGGAACATCAGCACTCAGAAGGTTCAAGTGACATTATTTCTCCAAACTGCTTGCCAATCCACATGAAGAAGGAATCGAGGCTGTAATGCTCTCCCCACCATCCCTGCCACTGGGCCATCATGATGGCTAAAACTGCCCGAAAGCCCACATTAATGATTTTCATACATCAACAAGGGCAGACCAAGGAGGAGAAAGGCAAAGCCAACATCTAGTCAGTCGCCTTGGGCTAACTCTGCAGGAAAGACACAACTTTAAGAAAGCCAAACAGATTAAAAGGAAAGAGATACAAAACTCAGTTTCCTCTAAGTAGCCAATTCATTCATCTGGGCACTGATGGTGCCAATACCATCAATACCCTGCGGTTCTATTTGCGTGCAGCCTGAAGAACGCAGTCGAGTGCAAGGGTTGGCACCTGCTCAGTGGTGAAGAGTAGGTCGGTTCTTCACCCCGGTCTAGTTAATGAGCAAAGGACTAGAAGCTAGGAATCATTTAGTGTTAATACCAGCTCTGCCAGTACCGAGCGCTGTTCTGTTGCTCTCGGCAAGTCACTTCACCTTTTTCATGTTCTCCTGTGTGCAACGAACACAATATTTTTGTGCTCAGAGCCCATCTCCCCAGTGTTTAATTCCCAATTTAATATTCGAGTCATAAATGCAGTGTTTCCCTTTTACTCTGATAAAGTACAGTCAGTATCAATAGGTAACACTTTTTAAAAACTTATTTCCAACTATTGTGAAACAGGAGCTGAATGTTTATGGAGTAGTTATTTTTTATGTCCATTTACCATAGGGCCTCTTTAGCTACAAGCTTACAGCCAGAGGCCCTAAGGCATTTTTGGGAATGGAAACTTTTTGAGTTCAGTTCTTAAGAAACTTCCAGCCTGCAGTATGTTTTTCATTAGTCTACATGGTGTTATAATAAATGATGCACTTCCTCTTTCATTTTACGATTTTTTTAAACATGCAACAATTTTTCTGTGTCTGTTTTCTATTACTTTCAATATACTAAACCACACTAATCTTGGAGTCTATGTATAAAGACAGAAAGGATATATTGAGTAGGATATCAGCTACAGGAAGACAAGCTTCTAATTTAGATTCTTCACTGAAGACCAGTCATAAACCCATTGCATGTATGCAGCTCCATGAACAGCCATCATTTTAGGGGCCATTGTTAAAAAAAATTAAAAGTCCGCTACGCCAAAACCTGAAGTTGGCCTAGAAAAGACTCCTCTAAGGTATACACCTGCAAGACACTCAACTAAAAAGGTTTGATCCCATTGGTCAGATACAAAACATACGAAAACCTTCCTAAGCCTCCACGTAAGAGAATTATAAAAAGGTCTTTTTTTTGTATAAAGACCAACATGTATAGCTTTAGGCTCCCCAATACAAGAAAGCTTTCGATAAACTGGAGCAAGTTGAATGAAGGGACACCAAGATTGCCAGTGGGCAGTAACAGGTGCCCTGCCTGTGATGAGAAGCTGAGGGCACTGGGCTCTCTCAGGCTGGAGAAGAGAAGGTTTTGGGTGGACCTAACAACCACCATGCTGCACATACACGAGGCTTATTAATAAGGCTGATTGAGGCTCTTTACAACAAAGCATGGTGGGATGAAAAAAAGAGACAATGGGCATAGGTTGAAAAACAGATGGATTCCAACACATAAGGGAATATTTGTTTATGTATTTGTTTTACCATTAGGACAATCAACTGTTGAAACAGGTTGGCTAGAGGTAGCACAGTCTCCATCCTCAGAGGTTTTCAGGATCTGGTCTGATCTCATAGTTGACCCTGCTTTGAGCACGAATTTGGATGGATGACCTCCTAGGTCCCTTCCAACCTGAATTATTCTACGACTGATTCAGTCCAATAAAAAATAGTGAAGATTTTAAATACCAGCAACAGAATGCATCCAGAATTTATTCAAACCGTCTTTTTTTTTTTCTCCCCACTACCTATTATAATCACTTTTTATTTTTGTTAATACTGTGGTACAATAAATTTTTTAAATAATCCTAGAAAAACAGCTGTGGATAACGTTTAACTTCAGATCTCAATTTCTTAATTGAAATCTTCCACTGGTGGCTATAGCTTTTTGAAGAAAAGTTCAGACAGGAGCAAAGAGAGCAAATAAAGATTTACCTTAAGATCTTTGGACATACCAT
Organism: Steatornis caripensis; assembly: GCA_013398225.1. Classification (NCBI taxonomy): domain Eukaryota; kingdom Metazoa; phylum Chordata; class Aves; order Caprimulgiformes; family Steatornithidae; genus Steatornis; species Steatornis caripensis. The sequence continues at coordinate 140,923 of VZSC01001218.1, forward strand.
GACAACAGCCATCAACAAACTTCATGGTAAAATACCTGTGCCATGGTTAAGACACTTTTTTTTTTTTAAATTACCTCAGTTGTCTTTCCCTGAATGCAGCTCACAGAGATGCTAGGTCTAATCTTTCCTAGGGTGAAGCACCATGATCCTTTGATTGATTGCCACACTGAATTCTTTGTATCACTGTATAAATTGGCCCCAGCAAGTACAAATGTACTTAGAAACAACAGCTACCAAACAATATTCCAAACATTTTAAAACCAGCAATATAAACAAACCATAGTATAAGGGGAGAACTAAGTTTCTAATAAAAAAAAAAAACAAACCCCAAACCAAACCCTCAACATTTCAGAATTTAAGTCTCCATCCCAAAAGCACAACTACCCACATTTAAATCAAGCCAAAGTTCTTTGTGCCGTCTTGTTTACCCAAAACTAATTTGGTGAGCTCTGCAGGAGGTCAAGAGCAAATCAAAAGCAAATGTCTTTAACATTGTACTCTCAAACATCAGCTCTGAAATGTTTTCAAGTTCATCTCCTTTCCAGGTGCAATTCCACACATCTTTGCTCGTAATTTAACTCAACACATACAAAACAGAGACACTGCAATGATTCAAGACAGAAAAGATGAGCGTGTAAAAGGGTTACACACTTCTAAGCTCCTGCAAACCAAGCTCACTGCATGTGCTAGGACTCCATCTCCCCGTTCCATCCCATCGGCTTGGTACATGTGCCACCTTCCCATCCACAGCCATGCCAGGGGCTCCTTTCATTATCCATGTCTCCTTCACAACTTACTCTTCTCCATTTATCACCATGGAGCTTTATGCCTTCTGCTTGCCCACAGCCTCCTTCCTGCTGCCTGCTAAGATTCATGTCCCCTTCAGACTAATTTCTGTATTACTATAAACCTCATTGTCTCTCTCCCTGCCAGCTTCCTTCCTCTCACAAACTAAGGGCTTTGTTCACCTTTCCCTTACGAAGTTTCAGTCTCTCTTCCTGCCAGAGGAGACCACGTTCATCTGCAAAAAGAATCGTTACCGTTTTCTATACAGGAGAGCGGTTGAGGTTCTCAAACAACATGTTAAATTTGATTGTGAGGATAGCAGAGATGAGATCAGACATACTATTATACTGAAAATTGTTATAGATGCCACCAGTGGGTAGGGTTAACTGAAACTATGGACCTGCAAAAACTGAAGAAGCTGCTCTTCTTTCTCGTTTTTCTCTTCAATAGTTAAAATCAATGCTTATTACCACTTACTACCATTTACCATCCTCAGCTGCCAAAAAAAAAAAAAAACCAAGGTTGTTTCAGGAACACTGAGGAGATCTTTTGGAGGAAAAAAGCTGAGAGATTTGAGAAAGAGAACATGAACTAACACTGATGAACATTAACTAAACTAAGATCAGTCTTTAAGACATGTCATCCCAGCAAAATTGACACAGTTGGAAAGAATACAGAAAATACATCTCTATCTATAGGGTATCTACACCTGGAAATACAAACACTATTCCCTCTGCTGACCTTTCCAAGGAAGAGCAATTCTCCACTACATGTCCCACTGTACATATTTGCCTACTTTAAATATAGTTTTTTATATAGTTGACACATACACATTTTGTTTTAAGAGAAGTTTTCCTATTTATATATATTTTTATTATTTATATGCCTATATAATACTTATATTGTTTTTGTATTTTCCCTCCATACATAATTTTTAATAAGAATGTATTCCCTGAGCTGACAGCATCAGGAAAACTAGGCTATGCCAACAAGAAGGGATTCCAGTCAAACATCATGTCTAGCATATTGTGTTTCATTTACAAATCTTTGATTTCTGAATGAATGCCAGTTCAAAGTACACATTAAACACAGATACTTTCTGCTTATGTAGGTAGAGATTGTTAGAGATTAAGCCACTTTTAATGAAAGACTCAAGCAGGTGTCAGTTTGTGATACTCTTTGAATTTGGTTTAAAAATATCTGTGTTCCATGATTACCCAACAGCACATTTTAAATACAAGAAGTATCAAAGAGATCTGCCTAAACAAAGCAAAAGAAAGCTACTTTGTCAGATGGTTTGAAGTTTGGTACTACTCATCTGTCATATACGGAAGATCACATATTTAGTTGGAAAAAGCATTTTAAAACACTTCAAAAATAAACAAAAGCACCACAAACAGTGCTACGAGACAGAATCCCAGACCTATTAATTTCTGCCTCTATATATGCACCTAACTATCCAAAGTCAATTTGCAGTATCAAGGCCTAAAGCAGATAATTTAAGAGCATTCTGGACTCAAATAACCAGAGCTTTGAACATGGAAATGGAATTGTTTCTAAGTAATTTTTCTCTCAGTGTCATACTTTACAGTGATAGCAACACAAAGAGTACTTTAAGTACTACTCAACGTACTGGAGAAATAATAGTCTTTAAATTCAAAGATTAATTTAAAGCCATCTGATGAAAATACCTTAATATTTACCTTCATATTTTGTTGTAATATATACTGAATGCAAGTGAAGTTATTTCAAAAATTATCCTGAGTGATTTTCATTTCAAGATGTTATATATTGGCTCTTATAAATTTCCATTACACATTGTCTGACAATATTTACTGCTCTGGACTACATGAGCTGACTTTTAATTCTTATAGAGGTAATGGTAATAAAGTTTGTAGAAGTTGGGCACAGGTGACATTTTAGAATTTCATACTTCTTACAAGTCCCTCCTCGCCAGGTCTAATTTCACATGAAGCATAAAAAAAATGGTTAGAACTGCCAATGCATAAATTCTCTTGATCCTTTTTACCTGTTATAACACCAGTAATAGCTACCTTCAAACTGCTCTCCTAATCATCCTTTAAACGTGACACTATGCTTTAACATCTCTGCAGAAGACAATGAAAGAGCACACATGTAATTCCAGAACTTCATAGCGAGTAAATCATAAACTGAAGTCCCAAAGCCAAGACAAAGCCATTAGTAGAGCTGTGGGAAGAAAATAATAAGGGAAACAAAGACAGCAATCTGCCAGCTGACTAGGTCAATGTGTGGCATGTAGCGGGTAGCTGGGATGACAACTGACACGGACAGCGAGGCAAAGAGCACAATTGCCAAAACAAAGGATGCTGACCAGCTGGAGCTGTCATCTACAAGAACAAAGTACCAGCCTGCATCTCGGATGTTGGTTAATGGAAGCTACAGCATGACTGCAAAGGCAAAGTTTAAAAATACCGTATGATGATTAGCATGAAAGCACAAGTCTTGGAGCTTCAAGTGGTCCTACAGGAAAGTCTGAGTGCTCTTGTAAACATCAGGTTTCCATTTTCAGATACTTTTTTCTACTTATTTAGTATTAACTACAGCAATATTGCACCCAGAGAAATCTGGAAAATAAAAAATGGTAGAAACCAAGATCTGTTCTACTGCTTCAGCAACAAGGTATAAATCTGGAGTAACCATGAAGGCCTGAATCTCAAAATATGCACCAGTGCATATGAGAATTTTATCCTGAATTTTATCAGGTTTTTGTCTGGAGACAGTGTGAGGAGTCTCCCTTAGCCACGAAGGAAAAGCTAGTAAAGTCAGCTAAGATTCTTCTAGCAGCTATGGTAGGCGCAGGTTATTAAGCGTATGACTGCCCCACCTCCACTTTTATTTGCAGGGAGCTGGTTATGTAACTAACACAAAAGAAAATAACCATTTCTGCGTCATTTTCCTTTGCAAGCTCTGGGCTGCCAGGAGGAACTGAGAGAATTCAAAAGCAGCTTCCCTTCTGTTGCTCTTTTGGGTGTTTTGCTTTGAAGTGGCACCCTAAGCAGCTGCTCATTCACCAGTTTTGTAGGTAGTCTTTAAAGCAATACTTTCCACCCTTCAAACTTAAGTACAGAAACATACAATTAATTAAAGCAAGTTAGTGGTGTTATTACTTCAGCCTTTTATTTCCCCTTAGTGTCAAACTCTAAGTTGCAATTACTCTTTGTAGTAGGATTTCAGCCAGTCTGAAGAAAATGCTGAACTTCATAGACTGATCTGATATGGTTCATGGTTCATGTAATACATGAGCAATCTAAGAAAATGCTGTTGCTTAAACAAAATTAATTCTAAAGCCTAGAAACAAAGGGTCAAACTCCACAATGGCTCTAACTACTTTGCACTGTCACTGTGCTGTATTTAACTGATGGTTTAACCCTTTGTTCTGTCACGTCTTTTTTTTTAAAGCACTTCTCTCCCCCTCACCCCTCAAAAAAAGAAGAATAAGCCTAAAATTACTTTTTATATGGAATGATTGCAAAGTAGAGCGGCTAGGAAATCGTCATTTGTTAACAGAGAAATGGACCGCTTACCTGCCAGATGGCTGCAATACAACAAAAAAAATGCATCTGATGCTGCTTATAATAGTAGTGGCCAAACGCCACATTACTGCTTTCCAAATATTTTCCTGGTGTGGAATGTTTGTAAACCATCCTCTTACACTGCTGCCAAACTCCAGGAACACTCTTCTGGATTGTTTTAGTCCTTAACGAGAAAAATATCCTCACACGATTAAGAATTACTATGGAGAAAAGATTACAGTGAATCTGTCCTAATGCAATGGTTCTCTCCCATTTCCACATAGCGTGTACGTTGTTTATTTTCATTCTTTGAGCACAGGATTTTATAGCCATAATTATCTCATTTTCTCATAGTACAAACTGTTCAACTTTTAGTCATTGAGGTCAACACTTTTGTTGGATTCTTTGTCTGGTTTTTCTTCCCTTTAGAACTTGCTATTAACAACAATAGATTTATGCTATCAAAATACCTGTTAGGGTAGAGATTTATTAATAAATTGTATTTTCAAATGAACATAGATCAAAAACAGCAACAGGAAAATGGACAGCACGAGGAAATTATGTTTGAACTCCATTCCCATTCTCCATATCCTTTAAAATAAATAATTCTTTAACCATGAAACCTCATCTTAAAAGATTTTTGTGCAAGAATTTTCAACAAAATCTGAAAGGCTTCAAGAAGTAATGTTCTATCAAGCAGATTTTAGAAGCACTTAATGGTCAGCTGGCTATGAAATCCTGCTAGCTAGCCAGTCTTGAGCATGCAATCTTTTTTTAAAGGGCTGAAGAGCAGGGAGACTGCACCAAAACATTTATTAAGGAAGACAGTAAGGCCCTGGACTTCTTCCCTTCTTTATGTATCTCTTCTCCTGTAGTGCCTTCAGCATGTCCTGCAGTCTTCATAAAACATACCCAGAGGGTTAAAGCCCTTCCCTCATCCGCACCACCTGAGGTCTGCAAAGGAAAGAGCTGCTGAAAGCCTAGTAACAGGAAAAGGTCGGGAGCAGTGTATTATATTCTGTGTGTTTGGATTAGCCCACAATAGCTAAATAAACTGATTTGATGTCTAATGACATTTTCAAACAATAGCTAATAAAATTATCCAGAGTATGCAGAGACAAAAGATGCACACAGACGCACCATAACACATCTCTCCCATGTCTACACAAGCAGTGACCTAACAGTGAATTTTAGCAGTTTGGCCATTCAAATTAGAGGTCAAAAATAAAGGAGCCCAAGTAAAAAAACCTACTGAATAGAAAGGCACAAATACTCCTGCCTTGCCCATTATTATCACTCCGATTTGTATGCAACTATCAGTTTTTGTCCTATGTTTTTAGCACAGAACCATGTTTTTGAAACAGAATCATGGTCTTTTCAAAACAAATAAGTAAAAGGCACACTACTGAAATGAATTACAAAATTTTGGAAAGCTCCTCTGAATACTTTTGGAAAGCTCCTCTGAATGAGCTAGGTTAGCAGGTCTTAGGGATTTTCAGTAAAACCACATGAGGATCCTGAGTCATGTCAGCAGAGGAAGGAGCTGAGATGGATCCAGATGCTATCGCTCCTCTCCCAGCCTGTTTGCCACTAACCCACTGGAGGTTCCCACTCCCACAGTGATGGAGCTGGCACGAGGCAAAAACATCCATGCACCTGTCTCGGCAGTTTGAGTTCACTGCGACACCCCTGAGAAGGGTGCACGTTTGCAGCCCATTTTGGAACTCAAACTGCGAGAGTGCAGACACGGGCGTCCCTCTGTTGAGGCTGCTGCGAGGTCANTCCCACAGTGATGGAGCCGGCACAAGGCAAAAACATCCATGCACCTGTCTCGGCAGTTTGAGTTCACTGCGACACCCCTGAGAAGGGTGCACGTTTGCAGCCCATTTTGGAACTCAAACTGCGAGAGTGCAGACACGGGCGTCCCTCTGTTGAGGCTGCTGCGAGGTCAGGAACCCTCGACAGAAGGGAGGCTGTGCCGTCCTGTCGGGGCCGCGGCACATCCAGCCACCGCCCCAAGTTTCACGAGAGCTCGTCTGCGAACAGCCCTTAGGGAAAGCTGAGTGAATTTCTCAAACCAGAGACACTGGTTCTGAAGAATGGATGTATGATTAATGGGGTTGCAGCACTGGTACAGCTGCAGTCGCCTTTTTAAAGTTTTCCATCAAAGTTCTTACAACCTGAAATACTGCAGCAGATTAAAAAATGAAAGCGACTTAAAGTTGAGCTCATATAAAAGGCAGTTCTAAAGCAACTAATCTAAAATTTGCAAGTAAGTCTTGCTTACTTCAGCTGATTTGCACATTCGATTTCAATTTTTTAAGCAATTACCGAAGCATTTTCAGACACATTATGACCAAGTATGAACTAGCTGAATACCCACACTAAGATAAAACACAAATAAACAGTCCTGAATGAATCCCATTAATATTACATCTTACTTCTATACTTAAAACAGTACTGAAAAATAAGAAGAAATGTCAGTGAGGACTGGCTGCATTCTGTGCGACGAACGAGATCATCTTTGCCCACACCATGGTCTCTTTATCAAGTAACACCAACTCTTTGCGATCCTCTGAAGGTACCATCATTTCAGCTTAAGATAAAAGTATACTGAGGAATATTTCTGATAATCCTTTTATATTATATATTCTTTATAGCCAATTTACACATGGGTATGAAGGGCCCAAATGTACACCCACTAATTCACTAGTGCCATGGTGATGCTTCAACAAAACCACTTCAGCTCATACAAATAATATTCTGGCAACCACATTCCTAAATAACTACTTGCACTTTGTTTAATTCATCTGAATCACCAACTCTACCCAAGCCTAAGTTATTGCATAGAGCTCTCCTAAATGATGAACTTTTCAAAGTCACGATATTGCCGAACAAAACTAAACAGAACTTCTTAGTTTTTGTCTTACTTAGCTCCTGTAAGTAAAAAATGTTACCAAAATTGTCTATCCATTCATATCAGATGTAGCAGCGTGTCAGAAACATCAGCCCCTCAAACACGTGGGGACTTCATCACCTGAACCACTACAAATTATTCTGTAAACAAAAACCTGCACTGCTCAAATGCAACTTTCATATTACAGAACCACAGATTCACAGCATGGCAGGGGTTGGAAGGGACCTCTAGAGATCATCTGGTCCAACCCCCCTGCTAAAGCAGGTTCACCTAGAGCAGGTTGCACAGGATGTGTCCAGGTGTTCTATATTAACAACCTTACTTGTAATTATGAACTTTAGGACTGTGCATTAACTTCACACAACCATCAGCAGTGAGAATTGTATTTGGGGGAGGATGGAGATGGAAATGACATATTTAATTCAGCATATTAATCAAGCCAATAGCAACAGTATACTGCATCTGAAAATTAAGCACGTGAGGAGACCCCCAAGGCTTCTGTGATCCCTGCTGCTTGGTGGCAGTAAAGAGCATTAGGTTATGTACGTGTTTCACACTCATGCTGGACACCTATGGAGCTGAACTTCTACCACACGCACAGAAAACCTATCTGGCTTGTGTTTAAAGGTGGTTTAAGTATGGGCTAATTTTCCTGGCAGGTCACAGAAGAGGCTCCACCTTCACTGAGGCTGGCACTTGCTTACTTTGCAATGAGGCAGAGTTAAAAACTAAGTCACTAAAGTAAACCTCAAGCATCCTTGTTCACCATTTCACTCAGTCCCCGTGCAGCTATCTGGTCAGAACTGAGTCTCAGCACAGAACCCCATGGGCCTGCCGCAAGAAATACCTGGGCAAGTTCTACAAGTATGGATATTGTTAAACTTTGGACCTTTTTGGTCAAAGCTTGGCAGTCTCCTCTGCCCCACAACTATCCCAAATTACTCCAGATGATGAGTGACAAGTAATAGTTACATAGTGTAATTGCATACGGGATTATGTGTCTTTACATTCAGAAAGCCTCCGGGAAAGTGTGCTAGACAAACTCGACCTGGATAATGTAAAAACTATTAGGTTGTGGGCACTGCAAACTGGAATAAGTGATGGACTGGTGGGGCCTATAAGAGCAAGCAGTCGCCTCTATAAAACCAAAAGAGCAGCAGACTCGAAGGAGCCACATTATTACCTTCTGCTCTCCCTAGAGACCAAAAGAGTACTATTCCATCTCCTAATCTCTGCATTTTTCTCCTGCAAAAAGCCTATACGCTAAAGTTTATGAGGTCTGCATTTCAAAAGGAAAGCACATTTCACCTTAAACTTTATGCCCAACTGTCACTGGTATTTTATCAAATGTAAATCAGCACAGTTTGGGGGTTTTGCTCTGTGTTTCAAAATACAAACCACATATAATGGCTTACTAAACGAGTGATAAGCACAAAATATTACAAACCATATAAAAAAGGAAAAAGAATAATCCTGGGCTGCCCCACATTGTCTCCTCAGAGATACTACTTCTGAGATTAAAGAACTGCTTGTTTACTAAACAATTTGACCGATCTCCAACAATAGAGCACTTAATGAAAAATAGTAATACGAGACCTACAAACAGAGCTATCAAGTTATAAATATTGTAAATAGAGACTTGGAGTTTTTTACTTTAGTATAGACTATAAAAGTTTAGCCGAAAGGAACAAAAAAAAATTGAACTAGGCAAATACTTAGATAATAAATACTGACAATCAAAAAAGTCCTCAGGTGTTAACCTTAGAGCCTGTCTTATGAGTCCTATTGTGAAGTTTTAGCATAAAAGATACTGTAAGGATAAATATAAGCAACTAATGTCATAGAAAAAGAAAACAAGTATATTACATACACTAAAGAAAATACACATGCATCATACATGCATACATGTCTAACATGAATGATGAATTCTTCAGTTATTTTAGGGGTCAACTCCTTTTTTGGTTGATAAGTAAAAGCATATATTATACTTTACTGCTTTGGGGAGGAAGGAAAACACATAAATTAATTCTTCATTACAGTTTGAAAGGGCAAATTATTTAAGGACTATTTGTATTCAAGCTAAGTAGACAGAATCATGATATTATAGGCTTTTTATTCAAATTGAAAGAATTTACATTTACCTACCATCTCATTAAAGTAAGATGATATAGCCATAGTACTTTCCTGGCATGGTTTTTTTTCTTTTAATTAAAATGCTGTTTTTGAATGCTTAAAATAATTCTGAGGTTTACTGTAAAGTATTTTTTAGAGCATACATTGGCTTTTTTCAGCTCTAATGCTTGTTACTGTCTAAACTCTCCAGGGGCCAAGTGGATGTTACAGGCTTTTGCTAAATAGCATTGTTTTTCAAAGGCGGGAAGGGAATGACTCCTGACAAACACAGCTGTGATGAGTAGCTCTAAAGAAAATCAGATTTTACTAACATAATATTTTTGCCAGTTTGGCTTATTTTGCTCTGGGTTTACTACTCTGTTAACATGCACAGCTTTGCAGAATAGTTACTCCTATGGTAAAAACTCTTTTCTCGTACCAGAAAAGCTCTCTCGGTTCGATGCAGCCGCTTTTTGTCTCCTATTACGTAACCACACCAAAGGTTGAACTGTTCTCGAACCACAGCAATGTCCTTTCAGTTTGTCCTTTCCAAAAAAAGACCCCTAAAGACCCCTTTCACAATTACGAACAGGGTACGCAGAACAGTCCTTATGGCAGGATCAGACCCCTTATTTTTGCAACAGCCCTCTGCGCCAATAAGAGCCTGCAGCTGAAGCTTAAAGGATTATGTGTATGTATGTGCACGGGAAGTCACATGTATACACAGAGTTCAGTGCCACTGCCGAGGGCAGTGCGGCGGCGTCAGCGGTCTTTTTCTAAGCTCTCCCATTGTTTACTCCTAACTAGAGAAATAAGATATTGGAGTTTCTGCTGAGCTCACTTTGAAAAGGGTCTGACTTGATGGGCAAAATGTTTCTGCCAGCCATCAAGGAACGACAAGGCAGTGCCTACCAGGTGAGATTTTAAGTAGTTCACCTTTTAGATTGCTTTCCTTTTTTAAGAGCCTAGAAGCAATTTACATTAATATATATAAAACTTGGATCTGTGAAAATGAATAGTGCCATTGTTAGAAACCAATATTCAGTTTTTAGGTAAGTTCTTTAGGAGAAACGTCATTGTTTATATTTGTGGTGTTCCTGCATTTTTTATCTGGTTATCTGAAAGAAAGTTACAGTAGGCTTTTTCTTATGCATATCAATTTTCATGCTCTTGCACATTAGTCTGGATTTCTCATGTACTGTTTCTTTATGTAGAGTATATGCTTTTAAGTTTTAAACTCTGAATAGATGAGATCTCAATTTTTCTGTGTATTAAATCTGGAAGTATAACAGTATAGCAGAAGTATAGCAGAGGAATTGATCAAAAGTTAACCTAATTAGTCCTTAACAAAGCAAAAAAGTTCTCAATGGAAGTGAGACACTTACAAAGTGTCTTTATATATATGTAATATATATATTATTCATAGCATAATAATAAAACACACAGCAAACCATACTGTGAAATATTACTGCAAAGCAGCTACAATACACAGCAGTAACTAATTAACTAATTAATCACAATTAAGCTGCATTTTCATTTATATTATAAAAGAAGGTAAGCCAAACTTCAAAGCACCAAAAATTTCCTAACTGCTTTCAGCAGAAGCTTTGAATAAGCAGAATGAGTGCTGTCCTTTTTAGCCTCCATAAGCGTTTTTAACTATGCTAATCACCATGATATTTGCAAATCTGTTTTGTACTGTACTTAGTAGACGACCTACTTTCCTTTAGGGCTCTGTCAGCTGAACTTTATGTCCTTTTTATATAAATGCTCAAGCAGCATAAAAAGGCAGCACCCTATTTCTCATGCCAGCATCACATCCTTCACATACTTCATTGGCCCCATCATTTAAGTCAAAGCAGTATCCCATGGATTTAAACAGAAGTTGGATTGATTCTGAAATGATGAAAAAACGTTAATCAAATGTCTGGACAAAGTGATTCATCCGAACGTCTATGTTTGTGGTCTGCACATCAGAATGATTCATTTGAACTTGTGTGCAGGATCTGAACATCAGATAAGAGTTTATCAGAATATTCTACATATTTTCCACAAGAGCCAAAACATGTAAGGCTCATTTAAGCGAAGACAGGCTAGTAGGCTCCAGTGACCTCCCTACAAATTGTGGTTTACTGTTGGTACGCGCCCTGTGCGTGTGGGCTATGTAAAAACAACCATTTATCAATCATTACTAAGAAACTGGCTCTGTGACAGACTAATTACTCTTCAGGCTTCCACCCATTAGTACAGGAGGAAGCAGATTATAAATTTATTTTATATATCAAGGCTCTATACAGCTCCGACAGAAACAAAATCTGCCACAGAAGTCATGCTTTCTTCCTGTGGTGTGCAAGATTTTTAAAAATGCGTGTACCCATCGAGGACACTAAGAAATCTTTGAAAAAAATCTGTTCAAATAATAATTTTTTTAAAAAGTAATTAATGAATGGCACATGAATTGATCCACTGCAATTAGTAAGCACTGGTATTTATTTCAATGTCGCTTATTTGGCTGTAGTCCCAGGAATTTGTACAAATCCTAACCATGGCTTCCCAAAATATCGTGGATTGGACAGAATGTGGGTAACAGCTGGCTACAGGTAGTATACTCAAGGTGTAACTTCTGTATGTTTTCGTAATGGCAGACTTCAGGTTTAGAGAGTCCTGGTTTACAGAGGTCCCAGACTCCCCGGCACTTTTTTCCCCCCTCAAGATTACTGGTTTGGTATTTTTTTTGTCTTTGGAAACATTTGCCCAGCCTTACACTGGGCTGAAAAAAACAATACCCGTTAAGAATAACTAAGGAAGCACCCCCATCCACACACCTGTGAAGAACAGCCAAGGACTCAAATCAAATCATCAAACACTTAAACCTGTCAAACTCTTTGCAAGCATCCTAGAACAGAAAGTGCTAAAGGTTATTACTGGCTTTTTCACATTTGATGGAAGGGTCATTCCATACATAATAGATGCAATGGGGAGCCTTACAAGAAATTAAGATTATTGGTAAAAAATTTTGATTAATAAGGGGGGAAAACTCTGTCACTGATAAAGTGGAGCGGGGAGTGGCACATGACAAGCAGTAGATGGACAAATCAGAACCCATTCATGTCAGTACGATGCCTCTTAATTAATTTCAAGCCCCTGGTAAGTCAAAATTCCAACTCCAAATCTTACAGTCTAATAATAGCCACCTTTAGAGCAGCATTAATATGATACTAGCCCTCCTAAAATGGTCAAGTAAAATATTTTATTCAGACATTATAAATGGAATAGAAAGATGCAATCACTAAATACACAAGTTCATCCAAGAGGCAGCTAGAAAATATTTTCTTTATCAAGCAATAGAAATTAAAAGCCGCAGGAGTGTTAAGAACAAGGTGTCTCAGACTTCAGCTGATAAGTATGAAAAAAAGACCTGCTTCTCTCCAGAGGATGTGACAAATTTTGGAGTCATTGCTGAGGGCCGATTTTCCCCTTCAAACACAAACCAATTTTATACTCATTCTTATAAATGTTATCTGAGAAAGAACTACATCAGTATTTTTGCATTTACTGGAAACCTGGTCCCTGCAGTCTTAAGTGTTTCACAAGAGTTTCCTACACAGCCAATGTGATGTCTTGTTGATATGTCACTGGGTCAGCTTTCACTGATGTTCCTGGTAGGAAATGGCATTATATTATAGTTTCCACCAGAAAACCACCATCTGTGCCTCCTGTCAGTCTTTTGCAACTGGCAGCCAAGTATCTGTGGGGAGTGTTCTCATACTGCCAAATTTCAGCAGTGTTCCCTGCCACAACTCCTAAGCATGGGTGAAGCTAACAAACAGTGGGTTAAGATAAGAGCTGCTGTTTCCCCTCTGCCAACTCCCCGAGCCAACTCATTTACACAGTAATTCCAGCGGAGCCGGTGAGCCTTTGACGCTCTGTCCCTGGGATAAATTCAGTCTGCGATATCAAGAATAGGGATAACATGCACAAATTTTGATTGGCAAGAATCGGTCATCTTTAGTGGAGTGACGCTCGTTCACGTGGTCCAGAAGCACAATGTTCAATTCATATACATTCCTTACCTGGAACCTGAGCGACTCCAAAATGCAGACAAGGAAAGATCTAGCCACTTGCTATCTCCTAAGAGGTGCAAATGATCTGTTTGCACCTGTGATCTAAACAAAGAGTGTCTGTGGTACACTTAATAGCCAGCCCAGCTTTAAACCGTAACAATTAGTTAAACAAAGAAATTTACCATAAAGCTGTCTTGCAATGTTTTTGTTTTCTCAAATATTAGAAAGGCCTCAGCAGAAAAATTTAAATTCGTCTCCACGATCTGATGATCTTTACACGGAAAAAGGAACATACGTGTTTCATAAACATTTTTTTCCAAAACCAGTTTTAACTGACTTGTACTATACAGTTCAAGTGTCTGTAGATACTGGGGGGAAACCCCCTACAGTTAAACATTGATGATTATCATAGAAGAAATATCCTTTAATGAAATCGCCCAGCTAGTGTATACCATTCCTTAAGTCAGAAAAAATTAACTAAAATACTTTCATTAAAAACAATGGGACAGAGTTTACCTACTATGTAAATCTACTATGTCCCAGCTACTCTGAACATCAACATTGTGATAGTAAGAATGCTTTCTGAAGGTGCATGTAATCCTTGTTAGATCCATTGAGTTGAAGTATTTAGTATTAAGAGAAACTGCACCTTACATCCAGTTCTAAACTGAATGAAAATATTTCCTACAGTTAATGGCCTTGTGCGCTCTCCAAGAAATGGAAATTGTATGTTTTAATTAAGTCTCTTGGTTTCTGTGGCTCACCAGTTATAAGCATAGTGGAAATTCTGCCACAGGTTACATTTTTTTAAAGACTTTTTCACTGAACCAGTTTAAAAATTGAATATATAGAGACACTTTCAATCATCCTGATACTGAATTTTATTTAAGTTTGTTGCCACTTAGTTTTAAAGTAGGATAGCTGCATCAAAGTACTAACCCTCTGGTTGTATTCAGCACTCTGAATGGTACCATCTACTCCGCTGATGCTTAAAAGCTGTCACTTCTTCTATTCCAATGAGTCAACTTTACAAAATTCAGAGCTTGAAACATCTTATGAAGCCTACTTTCCAATACCACACTCATTCTAAATATTACTGTGATTTAATACACCGTAAGTTACTGGAAGTGAATACGTACCCTAGGAAAATTACATGGTTTTCCATATAACTCAGGTTTTTAAGAAAAGTATTACCTCGTGGATATTTGGGCATCTCAAAATTGTATCTCATTTCAGAAACCCAGGCAGATAAGGCTTGTAGATGAATACAGGTAACCGCTGCATAAATTCATTCTGCCTAATGGATTACCCTAGCTTCAGAACCGCACAAAAAGATATTTCACTTTTTGCAGTTATGAAATCTTAAGCCACAACACATCTCTGTTGTATTAAAAGCTGCACTGTTCACTCTACGGTGAATAAAAAAAGAAAAGAGATGTCAGGTTTTCCATATAGAGGCTCTTTTGGATTTCAGCGATAAAGCGAAGGCAGGAAGAGGTGGAGCAGAACACCAGTCACGCTCATCTGATACTGGGACACTGAGCGAAGTTAAAACACGATCGAGTTTATGGAGTTAACCCATGCAGAGCGCCCGGTGCAGCTGTTCCTGAGCAGCTGCGAGGGGGGCACAGCCACCAGCAACCTAACTCCCGCAGAGGCTCTATCACAAAGAAATAAACAGCATAAAAAAAGCAGAATTTATCTGGAGTGGCAGATGTGCCTGGCAGATAGCATCTGTGTCTGAACATGGAACTCCTTCCACACAAATCTTTAGGGGCCTTAATGCTGGACTATCTCCTCTCCACAGAGCTTCATCTCCCCGTTTTGCAGTAATTTCACTCGTCTCCTCTACCCCATAGTAGTTGGTTATTACAACTTTCCAGAGCACTACGCTACCACTCCCTGACAGATGTAAAAGTCTCTTAAAAACATCCATTGGCAGTTTTTATTATGGTTTCCAGAGCAGTTGATCTTTTTTGTCTGTATTTATTAGAGTATATTATTTGTTCTCGTAAGCTTTAAGTTGCTTAAAAATTGAGGGGGGAAAAGGAAAGAAAGCAAATACAGTTAATTTCTGATGGATACACACGTTGTTTTGAGCAATCTGAACTCTGGAGACAGAAGAACGTTCTTCAGTTCTAACCTAGTACACCAAAGATATGCATCTTGAAAAAGTTACCATAACCTAAAATCAAGTTTTCCTCTCTTTCTTCAAAACCAAAGGAGCATCTGAACTCATTTGTTGATGCTTACTGATCTGTGAAAGCAATTTGCAGAGACTTACTTCTGACATGGCCTTACATGAACTCGGATTCCCAAAGAGACAAACAATCTAAATAGAAACAAAGCATGCACCTGACATTGTTAATATTATACAGAATTATATATATTTATATAATAACAATGTAAACAAAAAGTCAAAACGGGGAAAAAAAGTAGGTTGCCAAGAGGCCAGGGGCAATAAGCAGATTATCACAGCACAAGTGGGATCTGAATGACCACGCAGCCGCTATGCAGATGATTTAGCACAGAGACAGTGCTTACAGAATAAAAGAAGAAACGAGTGACAGCAGTTGCCAACACCTGTGGAACAATAAAAAAAGGTCACCTAGCAAGTGAGAGAGGGGCCCACAGGAAGGCGCTGAGTTTTGAAGTGCTCTGAAGACAACAATATATTCAGAATTTCTGGAAAAGCAGCAAGTGAGCAATCTCAAAGACTGACCAAAGCAAAATGGGCAGAGCCATTTCAGAAGGCCCAGTATCTCTGTACTCTTTCCCCACGTGACAGAAATACACCTTCTTGTTCTTGAGAACTCAATTTTTATCGTTGACTCAACATGCTTAAGAACAACCTGAGGTGTCCCAAGGGAAAGGAACAGAGAAGTAAGAAGTGAAAGAGTATCATTCTTTGAAACCCTGTGATAAGTCTGCTATGGCAGTGTGTATGTGTCATAGGAGCAAATAATGATAGGAGGTGCAGCATTAACTGTAATGGAGTCATGAGGAAGAGATAAAGAGGAGAATAAGGGTCAGGCAGACGTGAAAAACAAGTTTTTAAAAAAATCAGGGGGAAATGTACATAAGCATTTATGTCTGGACAGAAGGAATACTTAAGGAATAACACTGGGCCAAGGGGAGGCAATAAGCTATAAAGGAAGATGGGCTCACAGCACTCAAATTGTGCAGAATTAACCAGGAGTAGACAACTGTTGGATGGTACAAGTCAAAGGTCTTTTTAAAAAATGTTTAATTATTGTTATGCTGCTACTAAAGCAAGTTCATACTGCAAAGGGAATGGGTTTAGAAAACCAAAAACTAAGCCTAATGAGGAGGGTGACATCAGTGGGATCACGAGGCTGGGCTCTTCCTGTGAGTTCACTTGCCAGGAGTGGCAAACTCCTTGCTCCGTGCTCCCTCTCGCAGGACCAGGGACAGACAGTGCTGCTATAGAATGAAAAAGCCACCTCTCTTCCAACTGACCTACCCTTGCTTTTTCATTTGTACTTTTTTAAACATCCAAGACGGGGGTCATATTCAATGTTACTTTATATCAATTATTGTTATTTAGTCGTGGCTTCTTTCACATTGTATCGTGCTGAATTAACTACGTTATAAAATAGAACCGATACCAATTATAAGCATACCACCCGTCAAACTGGTCAATGATTGCACCACAAAGACATAAATGACAGGGTCGAAAGGGGCCAGTTTTTCAGCCCAGCACCCAGTATCAAGCAGGATCATCTTCTCCACTAATGTTAGAAGCATTTTATCTGAGCTGTATCATTACATTATAAACAGCAGCAACTCAGAAACCGCATAAGGAAAAGTGTATTCTGAAACCTACTTGCCTGCACTGCTACACTTTTTTTGCCTCACATCTAACCTGATCAATCTAGTTTTACTTTTCTGTATATCCATCCAGCCAACAAGCCTTCTGTTAATCCCTATGGCATGTATATAAGCTAGTAAGCCTAAAAATATGTCGTGTTACCCAGACTGCAAGGTAACAGCAGTGTGACACTTCATTCTCTGGCACTTCAGAGTTCAGAGTGTGTTCCACGCTATTTTCCAGAAATACCAGTCATTCATTACTTAAATTTTTCAGAATTGATCCATAAATAATACTTAGCATGTCACTTTCAAAAAACACTTTACAAACTGATGTGTACCTGACAACCTAAGTCACAGATTAAGTATATATTTAACACTTCTGGCCAAGGTTTTCGCTTTTTTCAGTCTTGATCTGAAGCAAACCTATGCCGTCCAGCAAAGCTCTGTGTAGCGCTCAGCCGTCACCTACGTAGCACCATCGGGTTTCAGTTTCTGTAGGAATTAAGAGATCCTGTGGCAACTCTAGAGGACCTGATGAAGGTAGGAGTCTTAGGCCTGTTTAGAGCCTTACCTTCTTGGCAGTAGCTTTATTAGCTACGTATGGTTTATAATGATATTACAGCTTGTGAAAACATGTATTCAGAGTTTAGATAATCTAGATAGGAGCTATTTCACATATAGATGATAAGAGAGCAACTAGACAAATTATTTATTGTCCAAACAAAAAAATCTGCAGAGCAAGAGATGGTGCTATAGCTGGATACAGGTTGGAGGGGGGGGGGTTAAGTCAAATAAAACAGCGTGTAGAATGGTCATGCTTGAAACTGTTAACCAACCTGCTCTGCAACTTAGTGCTGCATTACGAATGAAAATGTCTGAAAAAACCCTGACTGCAGCCATGGGCTCTCTAATACAACTAAGCAGCACCTCAGTTTTTTCTCATTAACTAAAGATCATTTTATGCATCTTTTCTAAAATAATCTTTGCCACTAAATGTTCTTAACTTTTGTGCAGTGTTGTAAAGTTTTTCTTCAGTACGTCATGCAAATTTTTTATCTAAATAAAACCATGTTCAAGAAAATTTATCTAAATAAGACCACGACATGTAAAGAAACTGGCTTTCAGCCAAGTATCACAACTGTAAAAGTACTTCTGCACTAGTATCTTTCCTAGTTTGCTGTTTCCACAGTGAACTTACGATAAAGTCCTTCTACAGTTTTCAGGCAGCAAAGACTCGATGCCACAGTTTGTAATGTACAGTTATCCATAGCACATACACAATTCTATCCGTGGAGGAGGTATCAAATAGGAACATAGGAACTTTCTGCCATTTGGGAGTTGCAGTGTTTTTATAATATTCATAATTCATAACCAAGGAGCACAGACCTTGCCTAAAAAAACTGCAGTCAGAGTAACAACTCACACCAAGTAACCATTTTTAGCATTTCTCTGGTTTCCATAAACACCTGCTTAATTTTTAAGTAAGGGATTTTTCATTTTTGTTTATTTCTATGGAATAAAGCCTCAGAATCCCTAAATATAAGACAGAATATTTTGGAAAAGTAAGGCAGCTCTTGGTTTTGGTTGACGGTATTTCGAAGGTAGTAACTTTAGTTCATTAGTTTGAGGAGTTTCCATACAAACAACATAACAACCACAGCACAAAATTCAGTATGGGATAAATTATCAACCTACAGCTCATAAACTCTTTCAAGAACTGATCCATTTGAAAGGAGTAGTCAATATACACACCCACAGCCATTAACTGCGAGGGACATGCAAATACTCTGAGAAAAATCATCTTTTCAACTTCTCAAAAAAGGAAACAGAATGGAATCCATCATACCATCACAAAACAAGGCTCAGTTCGCAACACCCTTTCACAACACTAAAACAATCTCCAATTCAAAGTAAACGCTCACAAACTTTTCTTCCTAGCTTGTATTACAAGGTAGCTCGCCTTTGCAAGCAGCACAAGCACCTGTGTGCTTCGTAATAAAGCAATTTTTAAATAGTGATTGTTTAGGATGTATTTAGGACTATAAAAATGAAACCTCAAAGTTACATATTCTCATCCCAGGTTAAAAATAAAACTCACGCTCTTGAACGAGAGCTCGATTGCACTTGCAGGGAATGGAACAGCCTCTGCAATGTCCCCGGAGAACCCCAGTGCAGATGACAATACCACAACAAACCTGCGTGCTCCAGCAGCCCGTGTATTTTAAGCAGTAAATCTGAAACCCAGCGACTAAACTGAACTAGATGCCACAGCTCTCTCCCCTCCGAGAACAGCCTCTCACTTCTTGAAACTGGCTGTAAACAGGGAAAGGGAGGGGCCTGCCGCCTGCCAAGCCAAGCAGAAACTTGTGAGTAACTTATAGAGGAAAAACAAGTGCAGGGCAAGCAGAGCAGCACGCTGCCCGGGCGCCGGCGAGAGGCGATCACCATGTTTTCAAAGAGAAACAAGACAGGGCTTTGCAGCCGCCTTCCTTCCTCGGAAACGCTGCTTGTCAAACATGTGCGGATCCGGCAGCGCGGAGGAATGCGAAACGTGAATTAAAGGTAAGAAGGGTTTCCAGCTTTACAGCAACGCTGCTGAGGTTGGGGCCGTGGGA
The DNA here is from genome assembly GCA_013398225.1 of Steatornis caripensis. Classification (NCBI taxonomy): domain Eukaryota; kingdom Metazoa; phylum Chordata; class Aves; order Caprimulgiformes; family Steatornithidae; genus Steatornis; species Steatornis caripensis. The sequence continues at coordinate 160,805 of VZSC01001218.1, forward strand.
AAGGCAGGCTGGAGAGCGCGCAGCGGCTGGCAGGACGCGCTTTCCTTCTACGTTTTAAGTTCGGATTTTAATTTTCAACGTGATAAAAGTGTAAAAGCAGAGAAGAGCAGGGGACGCAGTAGGGAAGGCTGAGTCAGCCCACAGTAAACAAGAGGACTGCAGCGTTCACTTATGCAACAGAGTCAACCTGGGACAGCTAAAACTACTTTTGACTGGAGAAGGGGTTAGTTTAGATCGATCGAGTAAAACTGCTGCATCTGAAGCACCGTAAGGACGTACCAAGACATAGCCTGTGAGGACAAAACTGCCTTTAAATGACAAAAGACGCGGCTGGGTAAGAAATGCTGAGCTGGGCCTGTGCAGCGCAGCAAACAGGTTCAGTGCCTTCACAGGTAGGTGGCAATTAAAAATGGGTGATTTCTACAATAGTGGTAAAAATACCTCATCTGGTAGTTTATGTGTCATCAACAAAATTTCTTCAGAAAATATGTTTATTTTGGATTTTATTTTTGCTCATTTTGGAGGTATGTTTTCTAATTTCCTAAGATTACTGTTTAACACAATGAATTGCTTACCATTTCTATCATTAAAATAGAATTGTCCTATTTAACTGCAGTTAGAGGACATAAAGAAAAAAGGAGTAATTACTAAAAACACTTGTGAAACCAGACATCCCCCTGCCCCATAAAATACAAACATGGTAGCAAAGACTGTTGATCTCCTGAGTCAATATGCGGGCAAGTATTCTGTGGCTGATGTAATTCAGTCTGGAGTAATCAAAGCTACATGCTTAAGGATAAACCTACACAATGGAATTACGTGATTGTACCCATGCCTGTGCTTAGTCACCCTTGCGCTCACTGTAATGCATATATTTGCAATATTTAGTTCCAGTCTGCTGCTTTGGTTGAATGAAGTCATAACAGTTCAGTGAGATGTAAATTTTGGTTGCCTTCAAATGTGAAAAACTGCTTGTCTTTTTTTTAAAAACAAAACAAAAGAAAACCTTTCTTAAAAGCTTAACAGATGCTTCCTGAAAATTAACTGGGTTGTTTTCAGTGCTCAAAAATAGTATGAGGATTAAAAGACAACATAAAGATACCATACATTCTACTCCCGCAGTATGACAGCTAAAGAGCTGATTTGAGAAAACAAACAAAAAGCAAGTTTTTCCAGAAAGGTGAAAAAGCTTTGAAAACAACAGAACTGTATCACACGCTGCTGCAACAGAAGTCACTTACCTGAGGAAATCCACCCTATGACAGTGGAATAAAAATGTTTGCCCAGCTAAAATTACTGTATTTTTAGCCTGATAACCTGGCATGGGCTATGATATTTAGAAAAAAATGCACACAAAACAACTGCAATGGGAGATAAAATTGATTGTTGACATGATTCTGGAACATATTCTGTACTATGCACGATGGCTGAAGTGTCAAAGGATTAGCACTAGAGAGATACAACCACCTATCTTCATGCGCTTACAAAGCTGTACTGTGTGATTTAGCCGTGTGGTTCATGGAGTGTAGCATGTTGTCCAGTAGCATTCATCTTAATTGCACAATGTTTGTTGTGGATTTGATTAAATCTTGTTCTCTCTCTGCAAAGAATGCAGGTACACGTACTTACACTTTCCTATACATGCTAAAAGGGAAGCACACAAAACAACACTGAGTATCTGACAGTATCGGAGTACATGTGATGTGGGAAATCACCTGCTGCATAAATTCTACACTGTCCCAGAAATGGGCTGGCAGGAATAAAAACCATGATTTTAAGGCTGTGGATGTTCTGAGTTGTACTTTAGAGATGATTTGTTATTTCTGCATTTCTGAAAGAGACCTTTCATGATCGCTTTGAAGTTTGCTGCTTTCAGTTAAAATGTTATCTCTTTACTGACGATAAAGCAAAGATAGCTTGACAACAACTACTGATACTAGCATACTTTTTAAAGAATTCAAGCTATTTTGAGAGGAAATGCTAGCTAATTCCTCCCTTTTTGGAAAGTCAGGCTGCCCTGATATTAGGTTCCCTAGACTACAGAGGTCCATTGTTTTTTCAGAACTAAATGGTTATAGGTTGGAAGTCTGAATACAAATTGACCTAGAAAAAAAAAAAACTTCTCATTTCCCAGTTTCCTCTAGTCTTTTTCAGTTTTATCAGTGATCCAGTATACATTCACCACCCTGCCTTGGATGTGCCTCCTAAGAAACTATCTTCTCAAGAGAAAGCTTATTTAACACCTCAGAGAACTCTATTCTTCATCTTATTGCTAAGATTTGTGTTTCAGCTTATATCCTTCAATTCTTCAGCAACTACCCTCATATATTATTAGCTATATAAAAGGTACTATTTAATAGTTTTTTAAAAAACCTTGTACTAATTGTCACATATCGGTACTTATTTTAGCGATACACACTTCATGATTTACTCTGTTGAGTGTCCTGTATCAACTCATTTGCCACTAATTTAATTTAAATTGAAATTTCAGAACATTTACTAGTCTCATGAAATTTTGAATCACAGATTACTTTCTTCTAGACTTACAAGATCAAAAGGCATTTCAGTCACTGACCTTAAACCGATCAGTTATGTGAAGCTCATAATCTCTGTAGTGTTTTCTTTATACTACATTGCATTTCACTTACAATATCTAATACTGTCACTATTTCTATCTCTACAGAAAAGCTGGTAACCAGCACAGAAGATACAAAAGCTAAAATCACTATGTGGAGCTGTGAAACCTTGAATAACAGTACTGAGAACAGCGAGGACCAGCATCTCTGCCATGACTTCCACCTTGTGCTTTCCATCTTTTCCCTCCTCTACCTCATTATATGTTTCCCAATAGGCCTTTGTTACAATGGCTTGCTGGTCCTGGTTAATCTCTATAACAAAGCTACTATGACTATGCCAGATGTTTACTTTGTCAACATTGCCATTGCTGGTCTCATCATCAACGCTCTGGCACCAGTGTACCTTCTAGGTCTTGCCAATACAAAATGGGCCATCTGGAATTCTAACAATGAAGTTTATATTACCTTACTTATTTTATTCAACGTCTCGTCTTTAGTTACCATGTACTCTACTACATTACTCAGTCTGGACTACTACATCGAACGTGCTCTACCTAGAACTTACATGTCAAGCGTGTACAACACCAAACATGTTTGTGGATTCATATGGGGTGGTGCCATGCTTACAAGTTTTTCATCTCTCCTGTTCTATGTCTGCAATCATGTATCCACTAAAATAATTGAATGTTCCAAGATGCAGAACAAAGAAGCAGCGGATGCCATTATGGTCTTTATCGGGTATGTCGTACCAGCTATCGCTGTACTGTATGCACTTACGTTAATCTTGCGAATACGCAAAGAGGCTACACCACTGGATCAAGACACTGGACGATTGGATCCATCAGTGCACAGGCTTTTGATTGCCACAGTCTGTACGCAGTTCACGTTATGGACACCCTATTATGTTATTCTCTTAGTAAGCACGTTTACTAATGCACAAGGAAGAATTGCAGATGAAAGTTACAGTCGAATATTACATTTTACCAAGGTTTTATCAAAATTCTTGGCTTTCTCAAGCAGTTTTGTAATGCCTCTGCTCTACAGATACATTAACAAAAACTTTCCCAACAAATTACAACGTTTGCTTAAAAAGATACACTGTGGGAATCAAGGGTGTTCTCATGAACGCACAGTAGTACAGCAAGTTATGACGTAAAAAAACCCCAACCCTCCCGTGCTCTGTTACTGCAGCTCTTAGCATACCAGGACTGGGACCGTGACATTGCTGTGTTGGCACTCAGAGTCATTAATGTAAGAGTCCCAACCTGAGAGGCTAGAAGGAGCTTTCCAGTACCGTTAAATGAAACGGTCTTAATTTTCAAATAGTTGTTTGCTGAAATCTTGTGAGACTCTGGCCTGTGTGCTGTAATACCTGTGACATCTAATACTTTCAGTGCACTGAACTGGTTAGAAAGCATAAACTCTTGTCTTCGGTCTGAAGAAATCACTAAGCAGTTTATTGAAGTCTTGACTGAAGATACAGCACCTTGTATCTTGTATAGAATAAGGTATTACCTTATTTTCTGTACAAAGAAGTAACAGTGCTATCCTTGATGAAGTAAATAGCATTTTTCAATGAAGACGACATAGATGATCTTTACTAAAGATCATACTATCCAATTCTACATGTCCAAGTAGTAAATGTTAATTTAAAATTAAATTATTTAATTTCTTTCACCATCACTGAATCTCCTCTAAAAGAAGCCTAATTTACCATTTTCAGAAATTATTTTCTCGCACAAACTAACCTAAGTTTTAACCTTTATGGTAAATTGATTTTTCTAGATATAACAATTAAAAAAAAAGTGTTTTATTTTTTCAGTGCTTTGTTTGCATCCTAAAACATTTCAATAATTCAGAAATATTTATTAACTAATTCTAAGGGAACTGAGAGATGTTTGTTCTGCATATTAAAGTGAAGGACACAGTGGTTTACAAAGTTAGATCAAAATTTAGCTAGTAAAGAATGTCTGGCTAAGTGTTACGGTCCACATATATTCATGTAACAAGAGTAATTATCTTAAAAATAAATATGTTTATGATTAACATTTTGTATTTTCAAGGGATATGTTTGCAACAAATAAATTAAAATCTTTTTAATCTAGGGTATCTCTGGAGGTTTGGAAACCAAAATCCCTCAACACATAAAAGATTTTTAAATGGGAGTAATATATAGGAATTCCAGTAAGCATCAGCTTTTTGCTGACCTCTCAGAAATGGAGAGCCTCCCAATGCGATTCTTGAATACACAAAGTATAGTTTCGGTATTTCACAGCGGGAATGAAGAAATCCAATCCAGATTGCCAAAATTTACTGAGTATATAAAACACAGAAGAAACACAAACACGCTGCAGGAAGCAAATGAACTGCTACCTACAACAGCAAACTACGAAACACTGACGCAAGAACTACCTGTTCCTGTGCTGCTGGTGCATCATTAGTGACAGTGGAGGACTGAAAGTTAAACTGATATTCTCCCACTGATTTGGGGGCAGCAAGACATCTATGTCACTCGCCCTGCAACACAGCAGAATCATTTAGTTGCTTTATCTGTCACAACACAACTCAAATTCCACATGACTTTGTCCAAAAAAATGTGGCTTTTCAAGCCTCTGGTATCGAAAAAACATGGAGCAAAATGAGAATCGAACCTTTGCCATCTCTTATAGCACAATCTCATCTGATAATTGGTCCTAATTTGTCAGCATAGAGACATGCTTAAGTTCTAAGTGGGAAGCAGGTGAGGAACGGCCTTTTCCGATCTTTTCCCTTCTCTTCAACAGTATTCAAGTAATTTCTTCCCATAGACATCTTTGCTTATCTTCTTCATATATAAGCATCTCAAGTTACCAACATCCTGGTCAAAGATGCTCCATTAATCTTTATTAATCTTAATCTTTATTAAATAGCTTTTTAACTTTTTTAATAGCTTTTTTTTATTTTTAAAAACCCTTAAACCCTATACAGTAAATAATCTATTTCTATGGCGATGTCGCCACACGAAAACTGTCCAGCACAANTTTTTAACAGCTTTTTTTTATTTTTAAAAACCCTTAAACCCTATACAGTAAATAATCTATTTCTATGGCGATGTCGCCACACGAAAACTGTCCAGCACAACTACATCAATTTACTTCTTCATTTTTGCCTGTTGACTAAAATCATGTTAAGGAGTAAAGCCTTTCCTTATCATTGTGTCTGATTCACAGACTAACGTATAGTGCTTCTATGCTGACATGATCCTGGTTGCTTTGGTAAACCATTCAGTTTATTGGTTGGGGTTTTTTTCCCCCCTTAACTTTAGAGGTTTTCTACAGACTTTCTACACATCTTGAACATTCACGCTCACTTCCACACATAAGTGCTTAAGAAAGAAATCTTACAACTGTCAAGCAACCAGGCTCTGCTTCTTCCCATCCAAGGAAAATTAGGTTTCCTAATGCACCACATTAAATCTCATGTAAAATCTGCTAAAGAAATTCCGTCCCATTAGGCAGGAAAAATTCCAGCAGGGAGGAACTGCCTTATCTGGTGTGAAAAGAGGCTTCCAGAACTGGGACACTGCCAGGCCTGTGTGGCTGAACAGGCAGCATTAATTGCAATCTTAACTTCCATGTTGCTTCCTTACTTCTATTTCCCCTTCTCCTAAGACATTGTACTTTCTGTCTCTAACAAGACTGTTGCATTTTCTTCTGTTCATTTGTCTCCATATTGAACTCCCAGTTTCAGATCATGGCTTTTTTATCATTTCTCTATATTTTTCTCTCGTCTTTTTCACTTCTCTGTGCTATTTATTTCATTTTCGTTTTGCTCCTCTGTTTCCATCCATCCACTTGGTACCATTCACCACTCCCATTTACTTCATTAGACTGACTTCTTTATGATGACCCAAAACTTATTCAATCATTTGACATTACAAATGGATTTATGTAGTAGAATGGAGGCTGCTATTCAAGAGATGGACAAAGAACAAGTTTTTATATAATTTACCCTTGAAATCTCAATTTTGATTTTTTTCCTAATATTTCTTATTGCAGCAGAGTTAAGTATGTTTGCATGTATTCTTGATTATGTACTAAACGTGATTGTCATCACAGACAAAAAACTTTCTAATTTAATGAACAAGACTCACACCCACTCAACTTTTTTTAAGAGTTAATTTGGTATATTAGTTGTCTCACACAAGAAACTGTGCCATGGAGCTACCTGACTGCTATTCTCTTAAGGAAATTCTGAACTTAATTGCAGCACCCTCACATGATATCTCTTAAAAAGCAGTATCTCGAAAAGCAAGGACTTTACAATATTTATATAAAAAACCAGCAGATCAGCAAGTGCAGTAAAATACTTACGGTAATACATGGTATCATAAATTTGGAAGAACTTTTATGGACAAATCTTCAATACACAAAGTTCTCAAGAATGGTGCCCTTCCATTTCACATACCTGAAGGCTTCTGATGACTGTAAATAGGGGCTTATCTATTTCACATTTAAATAAATATGAATAAAATATTGTATATATGCAAGATAAAAAACAGCCTACTGATGTAAAAAGAATTTGCAAAGAATTTATTAAATTATTTCTTAAAGTGTTTCATTTAAATGTAAACCTCTGAACAGTAAGGTGTGCTGTATGTTTCGGTATGTATATACTGTATATTAGAAAGTAAGCACTAGTTAAGTGCCATTATTAACAGTGTTATTTTCTCACAAAATTAAATTTAATATTTGAGTTGATCTATGGCTTAGAGCCCTCTTGCTGAACCACCAATTAAGTCAAATCAGTAAACTAACAAAAATGTTGCTTTCTGCTTCTGCTTAAATTATTAACATAGCTAGCTCAAGACAGGTCCTTGTTGACTAACCTAGTAGAGGTCCTAGTTTCAAAAGTTTTCATCTGAGAATCAAATTGAGTTGGTCTCTGAAGACAATTTCAGTTAGTGAAAGTGATCAAACCCTAGAAAATTTCTGTTTTTTTTTTTTTTTTTAAATGAAGAGATGTGGTCTTCAATATTATGTCAAAATACTACAGAGATGGACTTTCTGCAAAGCTTCACAAAGGAACTATTGACTCACAATAAATTCTCAATAAAAACTGTTAAAGTATATCTGGCCAGTAAGATGTGTGGGAGTTTTTTTTTTGGCCTTCTTGATAAAAACCTGTTGTAGGTAAGGTTAAACCCATGTTGCTTCACTGAATCAAAACATAACAAATTGCATGGGGATGTCAAATCAGACATGCTAAGGTATCAGATTTTCCAGACCATAATTTTGGCATCATTAAAATCTCATTATTCATCTGTGTGAAGTTAGCTGGGAATGAAAGCAAAAAGGCACAAACTCCCAACTTTTTTCAGCATAAAGAATCCTGCAACTGATAGTGTAACAGTGCTTGCATCACAGAAATACAAGGCCGGTGAGTAATGCATGCATCAGCCACGTCCTTGTCACTTCCTCTCCTTTGTGCTGCCACAAATGCGATCTCAGAAATGAGCTCCCTGCAGAAATTTTCTTGGTTCCCAGAACAACATAATATAATAACCTATACCTTTGGCATCCTGAAGAAAATTTAGCTTCAAGAATGTAATGTTTCTCATAATACATTTATTGCAGTAACCACTGCACATAACCAAAAGATCACTCACCGGTGAACAGCTAGTTTACCCCATATATATGAAATTATTTTCCTGGCTATACTTTCAAAATTATTAATTTGTTCCCTTTACATTTTCTGTAAAGTGTAGGAAGACAGCAAGTAAAAACAAATCCAATTTAAAATGGTTATTAGTGAATTCCGTAAAGAAAAAAAAAAACCTAGTCCAACACACATTCTGAGGGTTAAGACTCAGTGAGAAGTGAAAATGGCAACCGTGAAAATGGAAGTTGCAATATTATAACAGTTAGTCAAAGCCTAGCATTGACAAGATGCCCTAATTTCCATACAATGGTTTAAAGAGTATTTTCTGTTACTTCATTGGAGAGCCAGACTCTCTAAACAAACACAGAGTAGTGATTTTCTGATGCTTCAATTCCTCAGAGCATTAAGATACAACCATTATACATAAAAAGGCTATATGTTTTATTTGGATTAATAAAACTCCTTTTATACAACATAGACTTGCAGGATCTTGAATGTGAACAGAGCTAGTTAATAAGCAGCAAGTCAACAAGCCTGAAGGTTTGCAAAGGGTCAATTTCTACATAAATGCAAGTAAAAAGAGTTGATCAGGTACAACCAAGTCCATAGGTATACACTAGTACAAACCAGGCCAACATAGCATCAGAACCTGCCCTTCTCTGACAATACAAGGAGATTTCACTGAAGACAACCACGTTTTGGAGCAGTCACAGAAAATACACATTTAACTATATTATAATAGGAAAACAGACCCCAAGGTTGCCAAGAAAATACGACACCTCTACCAGAAAACTCAAAAAGAAGTAACACCTTTTTTTTTAAGCTAAGATTCAGTTAAAATGGTTTTGTGCTATGGATAAGTACATAGCTAAAACCTCATTTATCATTGCTCATTAAAAATGAAAACAGTACAGTGCTCGGGCTGGAGACCTTCTCATGAGCTTTACTGCAGCAGCACAGGACCGCTAAAAGAAAACAAAAGCTGAACCTGGCCACATGCTGCTCTCAGTTCTGCTGTTAGCGAAGGACTTTGAGAAGTACTGACTTCTGCCTAAGTTTCTGCAGCTGTAAAGTGCTGATCGCACGGATGAATCCAACACATGCTCCAAGATTAATTTTTGCAGTTTCTTAGTAAGTGAAACCTTGTGTATTTCTTAACTATCTCATGCAATACTTTTTCCAAGTGAAAGCAATCTAAACATACAAAACCAGCTGTGCAGACTGCCATGGCAACAAATTTGAAGTGTGAAATGTTTCCTCTGTTTCCGTTAGCTTTCCATTATACATCAAAACACTTTGACGTATGCTGAATACATTCTTTTCCCATCAGGAGAGACAAGGATTTATTATCTGCTTTGTCCTTCCACTTTCTTCCCACCAAGTCCTTTCCTTACCTTGGAAGTCCATGTGATTTCCTTATACTCCTTCCATCTAAAGATTTGGCACTTTGAATTACACTCACAAGAACAGTCAAAATTATTCACAGTCTACAGCAGGCAGAATTCTTGTATTATTGTGACAAGATTATTGCGTATATATCATGACAGTAAAAGATGTTTAAAACACCAAATTCTTATCACAGCATTTATGAACTATGTATACAAATACATTTTTAAAAAACCACTTCCTACCAAAAGTACTTTAGAACAAACAAAACTCATAACCAGAAAGAGAATCTATCTTACCAAGTTTAAATGTACTTGATGATGCATTACATGAAAAGATAAATAAGCAGCAGGATCAATACTCCCAACTAAGAGACCTGGAGAGAGGACTAATAAGAAACAAAAGAGAAACAGATTGACAATTCAAGAAATCCGGCAGGATCTGTACCTGAAAATACACTCCCCAACACTAGGAATAATTCTGCTATAAAAACGCAGAGAAAGTGCTCAACTCCGGATAAAGTTAACCTTCAAAAACACAGAATTAATCTCCTAAATTCAAGTGGTTTTATCATAAATCTCACTGATATAGATAGGAAGTTCTTCTGCTCATCACATGTATATTAGCCTATGCGTTACCAATTATAAAATCAATTGAAAAGCCTAATTTTAGCAATAACATTTGCAAATTTAAGCTAAAATTTATCTTGAAGCTGGTAGAATTTCCACAGCTGTTTCTTAACTCATCTCCAAAACCTTTAAAAGATCACTTTGAAATTAATTCTGGTATTAGGTTATCAAAGCTGCTTTAGAAACTCCATCTGGTGGTCACTAGCAAAATGCTCTTGCAGTTCACAAAAGCAGTAAGATCAGTAAAACTAATTAAAGGATTTAAAGTTAATCATTACCAAAAAAAATCCATCCCAGTTTCTGGTTGAACACAGATTTGTACTAGCTGGTCCTGTCGGCAAGTAGTAAGAGTATTGCTGCCAGTATTTTTAAGAAAAAATAAAGTTAACCATAACTTCTACAACAAACTGCTGCTGTGAGTGAGGGTGAGGCAGGTTAAGAGAAAACTGTTGCAAGAAGAAGATCTCAGCAATGGTTACCTTTGGATTTCAACCTAACAGAAGGATATTTAACTGGGCTATTAGGTCTGATTCTTCCAAATAAATATTTAGTTAAAAAGGATGTTTCTTGCATTGTTTTATGAAACACCTGGTACTAGTCAATCAACTTCCAGTTGACACGATCAAAGGAAGTGCCATTCCCATTCAGAGCACTGTAATTCTTTCCAATAAAGTTATGGTTTCATTAGCTCACAATGAAATAGATTAGAATTTAATACATACAGAAGTTTCCGAAATTTTTCAGGTCAGCCTATGTGCAATTAAACAATCATTCTAGCACCTGCAGTGCTATGCAGAGACCAGCTCTCTTACAAAACTTGCCATTTGGAAAAGCTTTTTTCCACCCTTAAATAGAAGTAGAGTACTATTTGGAAATACAGGCAATTTTTTGAGCTCTCTTAGGTGAGTTACATAGATTATCTACCTGTACTGGGAAATTTATTTTGTGACTGATAGAAACATTACTGTATAGTAATAAAAATAAAATACTGTTTATAAAACAACTTACATTACAAACAATGCCCAAATAAGCCAATATAAAATCACTAATACTGAGTCATGGGCAAGCAACCCTGAGACATGAAGGCAGCAATCACACAGCAGACCGCATGGCTGTTCTAGAATAAAAGGAAGAAATGTTGATTTAACATTAGCCTCTGAGGCATAGGTAATTATTAATACCAGTGCTTATGTATACACAGCTCCAGCTTCTGCTTTTTTAACCCTATCCAAGCAGAGAGTTCCAAGCAGAGGCAGTAAGACTATCAAATTTTACAAATTCACATATCTCCATGTATTTTATAAATCAGCATAAGCATCTAAATTCCATTTAAAACCCACACACACTAAAAAAATCCCAAACCAAACATGCATGGAACATAATAACGACATGCAAGGTTTTTTATTCCAAAATTCATCTATAAACAAAATTCCTTTAACTTTCTTCAAGCTAGCAATGCTTGGTTTTGTGTACAGCTTCCTTGCCTTTTTTTTTTTTCCCCTCCTTTTTCATGTCAAAGGCCTAATGTTCCAGGGTCTTTTAATCAAGCACACAAATTTGCTTGCTGTCAATAAAAAAAGACTAAACATACATAAGGGACTGACATCTGTGCATCAATATAACAAAAGCCTTAGAATATATGCTCACTTCAAAAATTATTGTTTTACCAGGAAACTTGAGTTATTACATTAATATAAGTAGCCTTAAGCTGCTAAAATGCCACCAAGAAAAGCTTCCAATATGTAAGCTCAGCCCCCGAATAGTCAGAGCAATCTTTGAATAACTTTGTGGCTAATATCCCACAATCATTTTTTGTTACATAACAACACTAGAGGAAAAATTAAGATGTAAATACATTGTAGTTTATGAAAACTATCTTTGAAAAAATTGTAGACTATTTCACAATTCAAAATTCCAGTAACACAACAACTGCTTTTCATCACAATACACTGGGGAATGGGCAATAACAGCCATTTAATATTCCAAAACAATCCTATCATACTACACAGGGAGAGTTTTCTTAATAACATTACATCAAAAAGGCAAGAAAAGATGTGTTAATCAAGAGCAGAAGACAACAGCATAGTCTAAAAACAGACTTCAGGCTTCTCATGCAGGATTAGCTCCCTAACCATTATCATTACCCTAGAGCAATCCAGTCCAATCCCTGGACGAACTGCAAGCTTCCTGCAGCCTTTGGTCTCTGTCTTCGATGACTCTGGCTTTTTGATGCCACACCAAGTATTGCGACTCTGCTGAACAACAGATCACAATGATTCATAGGAAGGTGAGCAAGACAGAATCACCATCTCCATAATACTTTACTGGATGGATCTGCATTAAGCCAGAGAATAAAAAGACTGAAATCTCCACGGTTTCAGCATCTCACAACACAGAAGCATTGAACAGTGTCTGTTAGAAAAGATGGAGACGTTTCTCTCTTCTGGCTTACGTGTATGAGAGAAAGAGACCTCACTTCAAATTAAACCTACTGTCAGGGATCTGTACTCTGCTAAACACATCAGTAATAGGGGTCAATTAAGAGAAATTATTAGATTTGGCCAAAAGAAAAGTGGCTTTCTCTTCGTTACTTGGTACTGCATATATTTATTTTGCCATAGGAACAATAAGATGTGTTAAAAAAATAAAAGAGTTTTGCCCACTGCAGCACACTGTAGGTGGCTAGCGGTATTGTTTGTGTTACCAGCCAATCCTGAAATACTGTCACAGCATCTCACAATTATTTAACTTCTGCAACTTACTTTTCCTGCCTCTGCCCTATCCGGAACATCATTAGCAGACATCAACCTTTTCCATTGAGAGCGTGTATAGTAATACATACCAATCACCAAGAAATCATAAATCACTAATAAAAATAGTAGTAAAATTATGCATCCTCCCAAACACAGCCACTTAACGACTGTTTTTTGCAGTTTTATGAAACGTTTATACAGCTAAACGCTAGTCTGTTTGCCACTGTTCTCATATGACTTGCAGTCTGTGATCATTTAAGCAAATTAAATAAACTGTTTTATTGTTTAAGGAAAGACACAGCTGGTCGCACAACAGCAATATCTTGCTTTTCTTTTAGTAATGCATTAACTGTGACAATAACAGCATGGTGAGCTGCTGCCAAAACCACACCATATAACTGGTTAAGATACCTCAGGTTAAGTTTTCTCCGTTTCCATAGATGAGGCAGAATTGCAGCTATCAACATGGGAATCAGCCTGTCTAAACAGAATAAAGAATATGGAGTTGGGAAACCTTAATTTTCTAATGTCTATTTTTCCTCTGGTTCCAAAATTTATTCCATCAACTTGGAAGAATAAATTTAGCAGCAGCCAAGTTTCTCCACCTGTAAAATTGGGATATTTCCTTGATGCGATTCTCTGAATCTACGTACGTGTTCTGAAATTGTAATGTAATACTTGCTCCTGTTCAAAGTATGATAAATGTTCTTGCCCTCTAAATACCACTGAATAACGAGGCTTACTACAGGTTTCAGTCAAAGTATGAAATAATGTTTGTAAATGTGAACATAATTTTGAAGATGAGAACTTTCTCTTAAATTAGTTTTTCTTTTTAAAGATGGGAGGCATAAAAAATAGCATTTCCCTTTTTGCTTTTCTGGTTCTATTTATAGAATTTTTCTCATTAGAGGATAAGCTCCCTTGGAGCTCTGCTTTACTACACCTGGCATTGTCAGAAAAGCGGTTACTGAATAACAGGAAGAGCAGCCTTAACACTGCTGTGTTAGCGCTTACCTTCACTTGAGTTACTTCCTGCTCAATGATTGCTAATTAATTCAGAATAGTTTAAAACTTCATAAAGAATGATTTGAAAATTCCTTAAACTTTTGGTGCAGCCATGAATTTGCCTTTATTTCACTAATAATCACAAAGGGGTCAGTCAGATATCCTTGTGTACATCCACATCATGCAACTTCAAAAGAAGTACAAAACCCAGCTGTTTGCTGGTGGCCCTCAACCAGGAAACAATTTTACTCCCTCTCTGCCTCCCAGCAAAGGCATGATTATCAATCACGTGCCTATTCAGACCACTTCAGTGGAAAGCACAGCCACAGACTGATGCCATAGCCGTTTGACATTGTCTCATGTACACACGTGATCCATTCTGGGAGCTAAAAGGTCAAATTAGTACCTTCCAGTCAAAGACAAATACTTTCTGAAATTTTCCTGTAATTTCAAAACCAATCACTTGACTATTACATAGTTTAGTGGGCTCTCTGCATAGCCTTAAGTCCTAGAAAGAGTAAGGTGACACCTCAAATTTGCATTTTTCATGGAAAATCAACAGGAGGCAGGGAAATTGCCATATTTGCATAAAATTACAATGAGTATTCTTTTCCTTACCATTCTTAGCTATCAGAAATTAACAGCAACAAAATGAACCTGGATTTGGGTACACCTCAGAAGCAGATGCTACATACAAAACACCTACACTACACAGCCAGCTTTATCCAAGTTTTTCAGTGAGAGTTTGGAGGAACCACTGTAAGTGAACGGGAAATGATCTACCCAGTCCAACAAACTACTGCACTAAGATGATCAAAACCAAAGTCAGCACTGGAATTAGAGTATTCTGAACAACATGTGTAAGCTCATTGGAAACCGCATTTCACTGAGCCACTGAACTACTGAAGAGCTGGTTTGGAGCACAGCTACTTCACAAAGAACATGAACCTTCAATCTGAAATGTCTCTGGGCTGCTGCTGCAACCCAAGACCCTCCACACACATCTCTAGTTTCAAAAAATTATTTGGAGCAGTAGTGCTAACCTTCAGGTGGAAATGGAGACCTAGTGCTGAAATATTTTCTCCAGGTAACCCGCAGCTCCAATTTTGAAACCTGGAATCATACACATTTGTCTCATCTCATTTCTTTGAAGTGTTTTGGCTCTTTCCACATGTTTTTCAATAAAGCTTGTTAAAGTGCAACAAATAAAATGCCATGAAGACAGAGAGAGCTCATCAAACACTGATCACTAATTATCTTCCCAACCTACAAAAGCCACTCCAGATTTTTAACAGATTACAATAAAAATGTTCTTCCCCATGTGCTGGTATGAGAAAACATGATGCTACCAATGCATTCCAGACAGAAAGGCTGCGTACACCAAAAAAAAAAAAAATCATGAGCCAACCCCTTCTTGCTTATTTATATCTGAGGTTTTAAGAACACTATTCAACATAGTCACTAAGAAGACTGATGCTGAGCCAGACCCAAAACATACTGCGGACTCAAAATCCTGTCTTTTAACACCTTCTGGTCATTGCAGAGCATCTGGAAAAATAATTTATTGCATGTGTACAATAATACTGGGAGTGCTCCAAGAGCCAGGAACCATGGAAAACCAGAAGTACACCCTGTTTTTAAGCAGAGATCTTAATATTTTTGACATGCAATACTTTTGTGTGGAGTTTTTGTCTTGTTAAGCAAGGGACTCTGCTTGGTATTTATTCAACAGTTTTTTCCTTTTCTGGACCTCTAGCACTTAAAACAGCACACTAGAAAAAAAATGTAGTTGCAAAGGCTGGCCAATACACGTAGGATTACTTTCATGAACAGGAAAAAAAATTCCACTGGATGGCCTCACACACTTAGAAATGGCTGGGACAAACACTACTTTTCTGTTCTAAAATATCTCACTGCAGAGGATAATTTGAACTTTAAAGTCACATGATGAAACCATAGGTTTGCAAAACATGCAACGTGTATGGTTTGAATGACTTAAACCAAGTTCCTGCTTCCTTAACAGAACTGTATGTTTTTGTAGTCAGCGAGCGTCTGGATTTTTCATCGTGATGTACAGCAGCTAAGGAACTTACTATAATATATACACTCTGCTTTCTACATAAATTAAAAGGGCTATATGCTCCAAACAATAATTATATTTCATCTGACTGTTCACGGTGAAAGTCTCAGTCCATTGTATCTGTGGAGCACTTCCTCGAAAAGGTAAGTGCTTTATATTATTTTGACTATGCAATGTTTTATTCATCACAGGAGGCTCAAAATGTGAAACTAAGGTTGTAATTTAATGTTTTTAGTTTTCCCTTTAACAACATTTGAACAACACAAAGTAAAATACCGTTTCTGGGAAACATCCTCAGAAAGCTGAAATTTATAATGAAGCCGAGCACTAAATAGAGTAAATGTGAAGACTGTTTTCCGGCAAGTACTTAACTCCCATTGAACTGACAATAGATAGATGATGAAATGCTGTTCAGTGGTCTGGACAAAAGACTCCAAGCATTGCCTAAGAGCAGTGTCATAACGGATGGACATTGTTGGATAATCCTAACCACACTGCAGGAATCGTATAGGACAGGAAACACGTCAGCAATGCTGCTCGGAGATTATGTTCAGTTACTGCTGATTCATTTATATTCTGGAAAAGTAAAAATAAAAGCCTTCAGTTTCTCAGAAACAGATAATTTTTCAGAAGGGTGGGATTTCTTAAATCTTTACAACCTCAAATACTTGCCCAAGTGTAGGAATTTTGACATTACAAGAAAAATTAATACGGTATTTTACATTTCAGTCTTTCATATACTGCAACCTTCCCCCATCTTTTAACTTGGCAGGCTTAGTACGAAGAGAAAGGACAAATTCACATATATATTAACTACCCACTCCCCAAATCATGTGCAGCGTTTTCATGGGTCAGTGAAGGACATGCCCACCAAGAGCTGCGTTTCACAAGCAATATTATGCGTATTGCTTTATGACTGGATGAAAGAATATTTTCCTTCTAAAGGTGGGTGACAGAACACAGAGACTGCCCTGCCAAACCTTTTACAGAGGAAGAGTTCTGGCTTCCAGAGAAAAACTTCTCTTAGGAACTCTTCTTTCTAGACTTAAAATAAACAAAAGTTTCCTTGAAACCAAGCTCTCAGTTTGCAAGAGTTAACCAAAGTGGCGACAGGGGACCAAAAACAATGAAATCTTCGAGACTAGGTCCTCTCAGTACTGAAAGTAGGCTTTCACAACTTGCTATTTTTAAACTTCCTTCTGAACACTATGCTCATTTGCTCAGCTCCATCTGTTGGAAGTGAAGGATAACGTATTCGCTGTGCTTCAGAAAGTAAAAATCACACATTTGCTTCAACTGCTGACACAAGAGGCAGAGTGGATGATAGTGGGGAAACAGGGACAGAAAGAGAGAGGAAATAAAAAAAGAGAAAAGGGAAGGCCACATGAAGTTAAGGAAGGATTCACAACATGCAAATGTCACACAAAGTGCAGGGGAGCAGAGGTAAAGAAGGGACAAAATATTGCAGCATGACAATACAGGGAAAGATAATTCAAGTAGCATATTACAAATTTCCCTCATCAATCTTAGAAGAAACAGGAATAGGCCTGGCTTCTGCCGTAGCTTCCATATAAGTGAGCTTTGACATGTTATATTTTACTCTCAGTTACCAGTGAGTAAATAGAAATAACAAAGTCAGTTTACATCATAGTATGTTGTGAGCAAAAGAACCCACCAACATTCAGTTCCGGAGGTGTTTGCACTCTAAGCTGACAGATTTCACTAAAAGAGTAAAGGACACAGGGCCCTTCACCAAGCAAAGCATAAACTTCACATGCATTTTGAAATAAAATGTATGTCCTTGAGTAAATCCAAGAACCAGACAAGAACTGCAGGATGACCAGATTTTCTCACAGCAGAGGAAAATGACATAACAAATTCCTTATTTTTCTACGATGGAAACTCAAAGTATTTTGACAAAAAATGTCAGTTGCTTGGAGATTCTGAGATAAAAGATGTGAGAAATAAGCCACCCTCCAGTGCTCTGCTGCTCCCATGGAACATATCTTTTTACTTTAAATTAAATTAGCATTACCAGAAGTCTATAAAAATTTGCAAATACATTCATCTCACTACAGCAAAAGTTCTGACCTCCTTCATCCTGTTATTATTCTAAGCATACATTTACTTTAGTGCAAGGAATGAACTTGATGCTTTGGGAATGTGTTAAAACTGTGGAGGCTTACAATTTCTAAGAGTTGCTTTACATGATAGATGAGCACCTTACAGTCATAAGACTCTTTAAAGCTATCCATTCTGATGTAAACAAATGTACAGAGCAGCTATGCCATCTGTGACTATATTCAATCAATCAGCTGCAGAGGCTGCAAAGGAGTCAGACTTTTCTGACAAGGTCCAATTTATAATCTCAGCTAGAAAACCCTAATGCAGCAACTTTCTGAGGCGATGAGCAATACATCTTGTAAAGGGCTACAGACCCTCAAATTTCATTGAAATAGTTATGAAGAGACAAAATATTGCAAGAAAAAAATAGATTGTAGGATAAGGTGATAAGTCAGAAATACATATCTAGGTGTGAACACGTTAGAGAGAAAAACATACACATATTAGCTTGTATGAACTATTAGGCATATTTGATTGCAGCCACCTGCACACAACATTTCCTGCCACAATCTGAACTCAAAATTGCCATTTGCTCTCTTTCAAACACTTAGTGAGCCACGAGAACCAAATAAGAGAATAGTCTGACATTATCATCGTAATTTTTTTTTAAAGCAGATAAAAACTTCTAGGAATAATTTGAGGGGGTGGGGGGGAATTAATGTCTACAGCATTAACTTAAATTTTGTTCACCAAACCAAAAATATTTCAGAATAAGCTACAAACTGCAAACGGCTTGCTGTTTCAGTAAAATTTTGTTTGTGTGGGTAATCCTAAACTGATTTTCTGGAAGTTCCCTTTAAGACAGCACACCCAGAAATTTTTCCTTAAGTCAGAATTTTAATACTTACCCTGATTATAATTATACACATATAATTGCACTGTTATTTCCTCCCAAGTAAATATTTTACTTTTCCGTTATATAGATTACTTTAGTTTAAATCCCTCCCTAGACGAGGTAAGTTAAAAGACACACACTTATGTTGGAATAACAATGTCTAGGTGGAGAGTAAGAGTAATATTAACATCATTGTTATTATTAAACAGTAATGTTAAACAATGGTCTGTGGTTATAAACGAGAGTTGCAACCCAACTGAAAACCCGACGATAGCCTCTCCATAATACTGTGCTGGTCCATCATTAAAATATCACAACATGCAAACTAGTGGGTACAGAAAGAGAAACCAAGATGATGCGCTTTCTTACACAGTGAGTTGCCACTACCAGAATATGCTGCATTAGGTTCCTTACCCTGTCTTAGACGCCCAAAGAGTAGCTAAATAAAATGAAAAATACTTTGCTATGGTCAAAGAGGAATTGGTATCAGTACCAAGGTCAGATCCTGAGCAAATTTAACCAAGTTTTGGCATCTTTTTTCTGTAATTTGACACAAGGCCATGTGATTTCCTGTGAAACCCAAAACTGTGTTCTTTGTTTCCTTTGCAATTATGCTACCATAAAAGCTGAATGTTGCTAAGCTATTCTGAGATTCTCTGCAAAGATGGCAAGCATGGTTAGTTGGCCCATGGCGTGAAAGTTGTTGAGAAGATAATGGAGACCTTCACAGTACCAGAACTAAGTTCATATGTTCAGTCCTGCAAAAGGCCTGATGGGACTAGAAGGTAACACTGGAGACTCTGGTGGAAGAGCTTAAAACGTACATATTTCTTAACCTCCTGAAACTACTGCGTGAGGTGGTAACAACATGTTTTCTGCAGGTGCTCAAGTTGTTCCACATTCTCTGTCTCTATTTGTCACAAAGTACCTATCCTTCACCCGATTAAGCTTCAAATCTCTCTTCTATCAGAAGGTCAAAATTTGACTCACACTATTTCCTTCATTCTTGAGATTTCTCCTGAGTATTTAAGAAGAGATGAATTTTAGAAGTTAGAGTTTTATGATCTTTAGATTTTTAGGAAATAAAGACAAATCAAAGCAGCAGAAGGAAGCCAGAAGCAGCTTTGTGGCTGCAGCTGACTGAATAGTACAGTAGATCACTTCCAGCCATAGAACCAAAGGGAAGTAGACAGCAGTGCTACTACTTAATGAGACATTTTCTAGATTTCAGTGCTTCAGTATTAGGCATGGAACTTAATTTAGAAATCAGACTGATCAGCTTTATTTCAAAAGAGATACTTTGAAATTAAAGTCTACAAGGGAGAAACCACTAGCTTGAAGAAATACAAAAGACCAACCAGTTGACTACAGTTGTGGGGTTTTGTGTGTGTGGTTCTGAGGTTTTTCCTTTTTAATTATTCTCACTCTTCAGTTTGAGCACTTCTGTACAAACCTGAGTCCTTCTTAGTGGTTCATATTAAAACCCAGCTGAACAGAAACAAAATCTCTATTTAAGATACATTTCCTCAATTAACAAGACAACACTATTTCCTCCCAACACCTATCATCTTTGACAAGATTTTCACTACGTTTTTGTTAAGATTGTTCATATTTAACAATATATTTTTAATCTTCAAAACTATATTGACTCTTAACTTGCTTCAGAGACTTCTGCCAGTTTTACCCATCAATGCTTTCCTACATGGTGTGGCTCCGGCTCAGAGCTTAGAACACAGCCAGAGTTTGACCATACAATTCTTCCCTTCCTGTGAGTGTACCTGTAACACAAAATCTTCCCTGGATTCATCAGTCCTTCCTGTAGTGGAACCTTGCCAAAAATAACCTTTCCAGAAAAGGAAGAAACACTGTCTTTAAAAGAGGACAAAGAACACT
Organism: Steatornis caripensis; assembly: GCA_013398225.1. Taxonomy (NCBI): domain Eukaryota; kingdom Metazoa; phylum Chordata; class Aves; order Caprimulgiformes; family Steatornithidae; genus Steatornis; species Steatornis caripensis. The sequence continues at coordinate 181,726 of VZSC01001218.1, forward strand.
GCTGAATCAAAACATAACTCCATGGTTTTATATAAATGAAATTACATAAGATTATATACACACTTATTCAAAGCCACTTTGATAAGTCAACTTTTCTAACTAAAACTAGTATTAGAATCCAAATTTTGAGGAG